>OY744605.1:85798700-85884327 GCA_963556255.1 Allolobophora icterica | reverse complement strand
TTACATCGCCTTTATCGCGAGACGGAGGCTGACCATTGGGAGGGCCTGGTTGAACAACATAAAGACAACCCAAAACGTCTTTGGTCCTCGATCTCCGGTCTACTGGGACAAGGCACACGCTCAGTGGGTTCTCCTGGCTTTTCTGCTGAGGATTTTCTGCAGATGATGACAAGGAAGATAGCTGGTCTTTGAGCGAAGACTCACGATGCCCCTCCAGAGCAATTCTACCACACGGACCACACCTTCGAAGGATTCCGTCCAATCCTTGAAACGGAACTACGTCTAATAATTGGATCAACAAACAAAAAATCATGCGAACTGGACCCTCTTCCTCCATTTATTTTGGTGAACATTTTAGATGATTTAGCTCCATATCTAGTCTATATATTTAACAGATCGCTTTCTGAAGGTTATCTACCTGCTTCCCAAAAACGGGCTATTGTTATTCCGACCTTGAAAAAGCAAAACCTTGACCAAAATGCCTGTCAAAATAACCGGCCAATTTCCCATCTTTCTTTCGTCTCAAAGACCCTTGAAAGACTAGTTTCACTTCAGCTGCTCCATTATTTTGAGCAAGCTGGGCTTCTGCCGGCCGCCCAATCTGGCTTCAGGGGCCACCATTCCACCGAAACTTCTCTCTCATCCCTACTGTCTGATATTTATACAGCTATTGATCACTCTCATCTCTCTCTTCTGGCGCTTTTTGATGTCTCATCTGCGTTTGACATGGTTGACCACGAGATCCTGCTTCAGCGACTGGAACTGTCCTGTGGCCTTTCTGGTGTTCCTCTTCTTTGGTTTAAATCATACCTCTCTGACCGCTCACAGTTGGTTGTCCTCGGTGAAACCAGAACTCAGTGGACAGAGGTTGAATTTGGTGTTCCCCAGGGCTCGCTGCTCGGTCCCATCCTAAACATCCTCTTCACCGCTGATATCCCGTCTCTATTTACTAAACATGGGGCAAATGGCCAGCTTTATTCAGATGATGCTCAGGCTTTTGTACATGGTCCGTCAACTGATCAACTCTCCCTTGTTTGCTCCATTGACCATCTTGTCTCTGACCTTCACTACTGGAAGTCGACTAACCGTCTCTGCCTAAACACTGCTAAGACAGCAGTTTGCTAAACTAAACTTTCCATTGCTGACTGAGAAATTTCCTGCTTACACCTATACTTCCATCGTCCGCGACTTGGGTGTGACACTTGACTCCTCCCTCACATTCACAGAGCATATCTCCAACATGACTCGCTCCTGCTTCTTTCAATTGAGGCGTCTCAGGGCTCGCATTTGTCTGCTCACGCTTGGACTACTGCAACTCGCTCCTCATGAGTCTCCCCAAGCAGCGTCTCTCCGCCCCTTCAATCTGTTCTAAATGCTTCTGCTAGGATAACCGCTAGACTTCCCCGGTTTGCCCATATCTCTACTTACATGCTTGATGTTCTTCACTGGCTCCCTATTGCTGCGCGCATCCGAAATAAGATCATCTTCCTTGTCTCTAAATCTCAGCAGCCTACTGACCCGAAATATCTCTCTAACTATCTGCGAAAACCGCTATCTGCATCTTCTTCTCGCTCATTGCGCTCTGTAAATCGGTTTGATCTTTTTGTTCGCAGGGCTAAAACTGCCTTGGCCCAGCACCGGGCGTTTGCTGTAGTTAGTCCCACGATCTGGAATGACCTTCCCTCTGTGCTCAGGGCCAAATTAATGACTGGCTTTTCCTCATCGGTGTCGCGTTCCCTAAAGAACCACTCCAGTGATTAACGGTCGATGTCACTCCAATGATCCACCGAAACGAAAACACTTCGATGCACGGTCCGTATGGCTCAGGCTCCTCGATCGTACATCAAAAGGATGCGACTGATGCAGTTACACAGTCCGAGGCGACTTGCAAACAAAATGCCCTTCGAACGTGCAAAATCTTTGGTAGAACCGACGAATAAGTCTCTTACGCAAACCTAGCACCAGAAAACTCCAACATGTTCGAGGTTACTAAACCAATTCTGCATTTGGATTAAAAATCCGTCGAAATGACGCAGAAAGCGATCAACGACCAACATGGCGGATGACATGCGCAGTCGTTAAAAACGACAGCTGCTGCAGCGCTGTCTAGCGGTTAAGTAACTTTTAGGTTTAAAATAGACCTTATCTTGCCAATTTGTTTCGAGTGTCCAAACAACCACGTTTTATTATTCAATTTTGATGGAATGAAAGCCAACGAACAAGCCAAAATTTTAAAATATATAGCTTCGGTTATAAGCGATTAAAAGGTGTCTTATGAGCGCATTAGTTTTGGAGTCTATGCGGATAGCTTGTGGTAAAAGTGTCAATTACACCTTTTATTCGCATTCATAGCCATCCTCGAATAGGCCGAAGTGTTCGTCAGAGGGCGTCAGGGTATGGCGTTCCACAGGCGAATTGTGTTCTCATGCATCGATCTTTAATCGCAATTTTTATTTATATAGAGTTGGCCGTGCTGCTCAAAATTTTTAAGTCTTTAAGCATTCTATCAGTTCATGCTCAATACAAGGGGCCCGTTTATAGTAAGCATGGGGCCCCGAGTGATTAATCCGGCCCTGTTCTTCTCTTCTTATTCTATTATTATAAACAAGCTTCATTCAATAACAAATTATCAAAGCTGTCTTATTAGACACATGTAAGTCGATTTAACGAAACTCTATTTAGACACCTTTAAGTCAGTTTTATAATGCTCTATAAATAGAGAAATCCTTCAATTATTCTGTGTATTACACAGATACAACGCGTTTTAACTCATCACCGCACAATGCTGCCACATTTGTGATATCAAATCAAATCCAATTGTAACAGTAATAGTAATAGTAGTTGTAGTAGTAATAGTTGTTATTGTCGTAGGCAGTGGCGGGTTTATTCATTAGCTAAAAAGGCAACATCTTAAGGCATCACAATTCGTAGGGACCTAACAAATCAGAATTTTTTGTTTTGGGGCCTTTTAGTTTCATTTATACTGTATATATATATATATAATATATATATATATATATATATATATATATAATAAATTCATATATATATAATAAATATATATATGATAAATAGAAAATCGTGGCATTTATACAGTATATATATCGACTATCAAGTTTTCCGTGATGCTCTTCGCTGCTCAAAACTTGCTTCTGACTCCTCTTCACTGGATGTCTTGTCGGTGGCTGACCTGTTTGACCTTTACTCCACCACCATGAACGAAATACTGGATAAATTACTACCTCAGCGGAGGGTCAAAATGCGCATGCGACCACTTGCTGTGTGGTTTGACAGCGAGTGCCGCCAGTATCGTCGACGTACACGCTGTCTTGAAAGACGCTACCGTCGCTCGAAAGATCCGGCCGACCACCTGACGTGGGTGACTCAACTCCGATCGCTCCATCGTCTATATCACCGCAAGGAGGCTGAATTTTGGGAGAGACTCGTCGCTCGAGATGAAAAGAACCCAAAACGTCTCTGGTCTTCCATCTCGGGACTCCTGGGCCGAGCCTCCCGTTCGTCTTCCTCTCCTGCGTTTTCGGCCAATGATTTCCTCAGAATGATGACAGAAAAGATTGCGGGCTTACGTGCTTCAACCGCTGACTCGCCTCCACCTGAATTCACACGCACGGACTTCAAGTTTGGTGACTTTCGTCCCATCCTTGAGGCTGATCTTCGACGTGTTCTCAGCTCTTCAAATCAGAAATCTTGTGAACTGGACCCGCTTCCTCCGTTTATTCTTACTAATGTTTTGGATGATGTTGTCCCATTTTTGATATATTTGTTCAATAGGTCTCTAGCAGAGGGCCATCTCCCTCCATCTCAGAAGCAAGCTATTGTCTTCCCTACCCTCAAAAAACCTAATCTTGACTCACAAGTATGTTCTAACTATCGACGAGTCTATCGTCCTATTTCTAACCTTTCTTTTCTCTCTAAAACTCTTGAGAGACTTGTCTCGCTTCAACTTCTCCCCTATCTTGAACAGTCTGGACTCCTCCCTTCTAGTCAATCAGGGTTTAGAGGTCACCATTCTACGGAAACTGCCCTCCTGTCACTTCTCTCGGACATTTATACTGCCATTGACAGGTCTCATTTGACGCTTCTAGCACTCTTTGATGTTTCCTCGGCCTTCGACATGGTTGACCATGAAATCCTACTTCAACGTCTTGAACTATCTTGTGGTCTCAGTGGTCTCCCTCTTCTTTGGTTCAAATCTTACCTCTCTAACCGTACTCAGAGGATTGTCCTTGGTGACTCCAGAACTGCCTGGGTTAGAGTTGAGTATGGTGTCCCACAGGGTTCTGTCCTTGGCCCCATTCTGTACTTACTCTACACAGCTGACATTCCTTCTATATTTACTAAACACTTTACCTCTGGTTACCTTTATGCAGATGATGTTCAGATCTTTGTCCAAGGCCCATCCTCTCAGCAGATCTCCCTTGTTGGATCCATTGATTCCCTGTCACATGATCTCCACTCTTGGATGTCATCAAATCGACTTAACCTTAACTCTTCTAAGACCCAACTGATCTGGTTTGGCACTAAACAGCAACTTTCTAAACTTGATATCCCTCTTCTGTAGTCAATATACCCTGCTTTTTCATTTTCATCCAGTGTTCGGGATTTGGGTGTCACCCTTGATAGTACCCTCTCGTTTTCTGAACACCTCTCCCATCTAACACGTTCATGTTTCTATCATCTGAGGCGTTTGAGGGCTGTAAGAAGATCAGTTTCTCCTTCAGTGTTTACTACTATAGTCCATGCCTTCATTTGCTGCCGCATTGACTATTGCAATTCATTGTTTGCTGGGCTCCCTAAAGCGCGCCTTTCATCTCTGCAGTCTGTTCTGAATGCGGCTGCCAGGCTCATTGCCCGTTTTCCTCGCTTCTCTCACATAACTACCTTTATGACTGATGTACTTCACTGGCTTCCTGTTGCTTCCCGCATCCAATACAAGGTTCTTCTCCTGGTCTCTAGGACTCAACTGGGAAAAGCTCCTAAATACCTCTGTGACCTAATGCGCAAACCTCTATCTGCTCTGTCTTCCCGCCCTCTTCGGTCTGCTGACCGCCTTGATCTGCTTGTCCCTCGTGCAAGGACTTCGATGGCTCAGCATCGTGCGTTTGCCATCCTTGGCCCTTCCCTTTGGAATGACCTGCCCCCCTCTCTCCGTAGCAAGATTTTGCTTGGGATCTCGCCTTCTTCTCTCCGCTGCTTAAAGACCTTTCTTTTCCCTCGAGGCTGACACGCTGGGAGCGCCTCTGAATAGTCTATGCTGTGAGAGGCGCTTTATAAATAATTATATAAGATAAGATATATATATATATATATATATATATATATATATATATATATATATGGTATTGTATTGTATTGTATTGTATTGTATTGTATTGTATTTATGCATTTGTAAAGCGCCTCTCGCAGTACAACCTAATCAGAGGCGCTCCCAGTGCGCAGAGCTTCGTGAGAAAAGAAAAGTCTTAAGACATCGAGAAGTAGCAGAAATTCCCCCAGTTAGAATCTGAGAACGAGTCATAGGAGGAAGATCATTCCAAAGGGACGGGCCAGCAGATGCGTAGGCACGGTGTTGAGCCATAGAAGTCCGGGTCCGAGGGACCAAGAGGTCATGTCGGTCAAAAAAGCGGAGAGGACGACCAGAGGCAACCGACAGAGGTCGACAGATAAGGTCACAAAGGTAACGAGGAGCTTTGCCCTGGAACGCTCGAGAGGTAAGAAAAAGAATTTTAAACTGGATACGCGCGGTGAGCGGAAGCCAATGCAATTGCTCAGACATAAAAGTCGAGATATGAGAGTAGCGTGGAAGGCGGGCAATCAGACGAGCAGCTGCGTTTAAGACCGATTGAAGTGGAGACAGACGGGATTTTGGGAGACCAATGAGTAATGCATTACAGTAGTCAATGCGTGAGCAGATAAAGGCATGAACCATGGAGGTGAAAGTGGAGGAAGGAACAGAACGCCGGACAGCACGAAGACGCCTTAGATGATAAAAACTAGACCGAGAGAGGCTTGAGATGTGGTCGGCAAATGAAAGAGTACTGTCAAGAATGCCACCCAAGTCCCGAACACTTGTCGAGAAAGAGAAGAGCGGAAACCGCTTGGCGAGAGTTGCATAATCAAGCTTGAGGAGCTGCTGGCGAGTGCCAAACCAGATCAGCTGAGTTTTTACAGAATTAAGAGAGAGGCGATTTGAGGACATCCAGCAGTGGAGATCTGAGGAAAGTGACTCAATAGATTGACAAAGGGCAAGTTGGTGAGCAGGAGGACCATGAACCAGGGCCTGGACATCATCAGCATATAGGAGCCCCACAGCAGAGTGTTTGGCAAAGAGACGAGGAATGTCAGCGGTAAACAATATATAGAGAAGGGGACCCAGCACGGAACCTTGAGGAACCCCGAATTTGACAGGTACCCAGGAGGAGCGAGAGTCACCGAGAATGACCATCTGTGAACGGTCGGTCAGGTACGACCGGAACCAACGAAGTGGAGAGCCACTAATGCCAAAGGATATTTCAAGACGGCTTAAGAGAATGTCGTGATCAACCATGTCAAAAGCTGAAGAGGCATCGAAGAGGGCTAGAAGAGAAACGTGAGACTTGTCAATAGCAGAGTAGATATCAGAAAGGAGAGACAGAAGAGCGGTTTCAGTAGAGTGGTGAGCTCTAAAACCCGATTGCCTGGAAGGGAGAAGATCCGATTGCTCAAGATAAGGTAAAAGCTGCAAAGAGATCAAGCGCTCTAGAGTCTTTGAAAGAAAGGAGAGATTAGATATAGGACGGTAGTTATGGCATAAACTAGGGTCCAGATTGGGTTTCTTGAGAGAGGTTTCTTGGTGGTGGTGGTGGTGGTGGTGGTGGTGGTGGTGGTGGTGGTGGTGGTGGTGGTAATGGTTGTGTTGGTGAAAATAGTGATAGTAGTAAGTGTTTTTGCTGCATGGTTACTCTTACGGACTCTGTCAGTTGGCCGCCCTATAGGGGCATCATAGCCATACGACGATACAGTCCGACTTGATTTGATATAGCGCCGGTCGTTAATCTGCTCTCCCTGACGCCGCTTTCGAGTGGCGCTTGGAAATTTCAAAGATTTACATTTACATTTAGGTAGTAACAAACGAAAATTGATTGATTGATTGAATGACTGTCAAATATGGTCCTCCATAAATAAAAAATGAAGCCTTTAAATTATGCAGCTGAAGGAACCGAAGAGAAATCAAACAGATTTAATTCACAAGCTAAATGAGAGCACATTTTACCAAGCTACGTTTAGACACCTTTAAGTCGAATTCACAAGATGATATATATTTAACTTAAACGAATACACACTTTTTAGACAATCGTCACTGAGAAAATGGCGTCGAGAAGTTGATACGTCGAATCGTTGTCGAGAATCGTTGTCAAGAGATTTTGTTTTCTACATAGATAGACATGATAAATAATGCGATTCGATATTATGCCTGATTACATACGAAATAATCGAGACATTGTAAAGGATTATACGAGTTAATCAAGAGATTAAACGAGTTAATACGAGTTAATCGAGAGATTCGGTTTTTCGCGCCATTTACGCGCGAAATCTGTACCGTACTGAAATTTATAATACTGAACTTTAAACAAAAACGAAATCTGAAATGGGAAAAGGCAAGAGAAAGAGACCTCTCAATACATCATCGAGCTCTTCAAATGCAGGCGATGTATCGATGACAAAAAATATCATTGATACACCTAAATCAGACAATCAACATAAGTCAGACGTACTACTTGAAAGCCAGGAAATCTTGTCTTCTTCAGCCTGTGAAACCGATTCATACCAAACGGGTTTCGCTGAAACTTCTGGAAATACAAACGGTGAAGATGCAGATGAAGACAAACGTGGTAACTATAAATCAAATTCTGTTGAAGATATGAGAAATTTCTTATGTAATTCCTCCGACAATCTTCGACATGATAATGTCACGCATTTTGAATCGTACTTTGAGTCAACGGCAAAAAGACGATCATATTCATTGGAAAACCGGCAAGGTCTTGCAATAAATGGGAATTATACAAAAACATTGATTAAAGATGACTTCTTGAAGGCAGTCCCTACTGAGAAGCTCCAGGATCGGCGGTGTAGGATGGATGGTCACCCACAAGCACACCCGAAAAAGAGACTCAAGACAAGTATTTTTAAAAGTCCGGTCATTGATAGCGCTAAGAAATCTGTTTCTAAGAAATGTGTTGATGTGATATGTATTGATGAATCTGCTGCATGTCAGGATGATGCAAATTTTCAGGTTTTAAGCGATATTGAAATGATTGAAATTTCAAATTGCGCAAATATGGTAAGACAAGAGAAGATCATTACCATGAATAATTCCACAATGTTGACAAATGAGGTGATAAATGATGTAAATAAATCAATAACTGACCAAGTTATTGAAAACAAAATTAACCATAAATCCCGTCCTCCTCTGACTGAGGAAAAAAAGAAGCTCTTACGGGAGGTTCAGTCACGCACTGTGTATATAGATGGGCATAAAGATGATCTTCGTAACTACTTCAAACACATTCCTCGTCAACTCAACAAGGAAATAGTTGAGAAGACTAGGGGAGAGGTTGACAAAGTTTTTGTTACTCAACAGGGTGTACTGAAAATAATAGCTAAAGATGAAGCTCAGAAAAATCAACTTCTTAAGATACAATCATTGAATGATAAGCCCGTGAAAACTAGTATTCCCTTTTCTTTGACATTTCAGCCTGTGTCTAATAAACCACCTCCTGTGAAAAGACAGGAAAACGAGTACTTTGTTAAAGGGGTAGTTTTTGGACTACTTGAAAGTCAAGAGAATTTAAATGAAATAGCATTGGAAAATGGAGCCCATCATATCCATAGAATTGGCAATTCCGAATTTAGCAAAGCGACTTTGATTGCTTATCCCAAAGGGACTGTTTTGCCAGAATTTTTGGAAGTGAATGGCAGGAGGTATAGAATTAATTCTTTTGTACCTAGACCTCAAAGATGTGATCATTGCCAAATGTTTAGTCACTCTAAATTATTTTGCAGACGAGAAGTTGTGTGCAGTAGATGCAGTGGTAGCCACTCTTATGTCGATTGTCCAGATAAAACTAAATTAAGATGTGCTAACTGTGGTCAGAATCATAGTGCTGCCCACAGAAGCTGTCCAATGTATATCAAAATCCAAGCTTCTCTAAGAATAAGAGCAGAACAAAATATTACTTTTGCTGATGCTGTTGTTAAGGTTGATGAGATCCAGTATCAGAATGTTCCTGTCAATGCTCTTAAAACAGACAATTCCACTTATGCCTCAAAAGTTAAAACTGGACTAGAAACCCAAGCAAGAGTAATAAATACTTCATTAGATATACAAACACCAACTAATTCTAATGTTCAAACGTCTGATGATGTAGTTAAAAGGTTTTTGTCATTCAATGACAAAGATTATAAGGCAAAATATAACAGAAAACCAGCAAATAACACAGTAGAAGATTATGACCCAATTACAAAAATAAAAGTGTCCTTTGTTCTTGGCGTCTTGGCAGCTATTGCAAAAGCTGAGTCCAGAAAACATGCACAGTTTGTAATCTGCCATGCAGCATCTGAAATCCTTTTTGATAATGAGATAGAATTTAGCTATAAAGACACGTAAATTAAGAGCAGTAGTTTCATTTTTGTTGTTGTCCACTATGGCGTTGACCATTCTTCAATGGAATGCACGTGGTTTACGTGGTCATAAGGACCAACTTAGAAATTATATAATGAAGGTGTGTGTTCCACCAGATGTGATGTGTGTGGAAGAGACTTTTGTGAAAGGTGTCACTCAATCACCAAAATTGGATGGTTACAATATTATACGTAAGGACTGCTTAAATAATGAAAGGGGGGGGGGTTTAGCTATTTACTTAAAAGTGGGCTTAAATTTTAATGTACTAACTGTGGAAGACATTCCAAACATTGAAATTCAGGGTATTGAAATTAAAACTTTCAACGGTCATTTAAAAATATTTAATTCTTATATCACACCTTCATATACATTTAAAAAAGAAGATATTCAGAATATTTTTCCACATAAAAGATCAATAATTGTTGGCGATTTTAATGCTCATAATAAACTCTGGGGCTGTTCTAAGACAAATAACAGAGGGAAAATTATAGAAGAAATATTAACAGAAAAGAATTTAGTTGTGCTTAATACAGGTCAAGCTACACGTATCACATCAAACCAATCAAATTTGAATTATGTTATAGATTTGAGCATATGTTCACAAGATGTAGCACTTAATGCTAGACATAACGTCACCAATAGCAATATGGGCTCTGATCATTATGCTACTATAACTACTATTAATGAAGAAATCACAATAGAGTATAATTTAAGTATGCATCTATGGAAATTAAAAAAAGCGGATTGGAAGAATTATGAAGAACTAAGTAAATTTTCAATAACAACAGATATTTTAGTTGATAAAAATGTTGATGCTAATTTCAATAATTTAGTAGATTGTATTACTTCTATAGCGAATCAATCAATTCCTAGTAAAAATCTAAAAAATAGAAAGAATAAAAATAAAAAATTTAGACCTTTACCATATTGGAGTGATAAATGCAGTGAAGTCATTTATAAAAGAAATCAGTATAGGAATAAAATGAATAAAACAAGGGAGTTAAATGATTATTTGGAATACAAGAAACAAGAGGCTATAGTTAAACAGACACTTAAAACAGAAGCAAAAACTTGTTGGCAAACATATTGCTCTGAACTTGCGGATCAGACAAAATTGGGCTCTGTTTGGACATGGGCAAGAAAAATGAATGGTATTGCAACCTATAGTTCCATTCCTACTCTGAATCGTAATGAATTAATAGCTGAAACAAACCTTGAAAAAGCAAATCTTTTAGCTAACACTTATGCAAGTACTAGTAGTACCCAAAATTATAGTAAAAAATTCTTAAATTATATCAAAGATAATAATTTACAAAATAACCCTAATAGAATTGACAGTAGTCCTGTTCATGAAATGGAAATCTTAAATGAGAGGTTTTACCTTAATGAATTGAAACAAGCTATAAGATCAGCAAAAAATAATAAGTCACCAGGTGATGACAAATTACCTTATGAGTTGTTAAAACATCTTCATAAAAATGCTCTTTAAACCCTATTAATATTTTATAATGAAATCTGGGAGGAAGGGAAATTGCCAACTGACTGGCATCATGCCATTATTCTACCATTATTAAAACCAAATAAAGACGCCTCGGTTCCAGAATCTTATCGACCTATATCATTGACTCCAACGATTTGTAAAGTAATGGAAACAATGGTAACAAAACGTCTCCAATGGTTTTTGGAAAAAAATAACCTTATTTCAAAAAATCAGTCTGGCTTTCGAAAATATAGAAGTACAAATGATCAAATCCTTAAACTTCAGGATAATATTCTTAAAAAAATTAAAAATAAAGAACACGTTTTGGCTATTTTCATTGACTTTGAAAGAGCATATGACATGTTACATGTACCTACCCTTTTAAATAAAATTCAGAATTTGGGAATAGTGGGTAATACATTTAACTGGATTGAAAACTTTCTTTCAAATAGAACTTTTCAGGTGAAAGTTGGGGCAGAACTGTCTGATAAATGTATACAACAGAATGGTACACCCCAGGGTTCGGTAATATCTCCTATTTTATTCTTGCTAATGATAAATGATATTGCTGCAGGTGTGGATGGTGTAGAGATGTCACTGTTTGCTGATGATAGTGCTATTTACTTAGGACATAGAAATGTTAAAATATTACAAAATAAAATTCAATTATCGATCAATTTAATACAAAATTGGTGTAATAGAAATGGTTTTAAAATATCTATTAATAAAACCACTGGAGTCCTTTTCTCCAAAAGAAATAATTTGTCAAGGATTACTATTAAAATTGATAAAGAACAAATTAAAATGGAAAATGAGGTCAAATTCTTGGGAGTAATTTTTGACAGTAAATTGAGTTGGAAACCACATATTGATTATATAATTGAAAAATGCAAAAAGAGGTTAAATCTCATAAGAGCCATCAGTGGCTATGGTTGGGGAGCTTGTAAGAAAACTCTCCTAACCATATATAGGGCATTAATTAGGTCTATTTTAGATTATGGTGACGTTGCTTATTCTTCTGCTTGTAAATCGCACCTAGATAAACTCTCTTGTATCCAAACTGAGGCACTTAGATTATGTTGTGGAGCCCCTAAGGGTACTGCAGCTTCAGCACTTCAAAATGAATGTGGAGAGTTGCCTCTTCATTTAAGACGACTCCAAAATTCAATAAAATGTGGGACTAAAATTTTGGGTAATAAATTTCACATAAATACAGCAACAATGGAGAACCACTGGACAAATGTTTTTAGGACATCTGAGAATAGGGAGCATTCCATTTATACTCGTACTTCTGAATTCTTTTCTTCACTTAATACATCTGTTATTGGCCCTTCTTTCCCTTCTGAACCTCCTTGGTGTAACAAACAAGTAGAGGTTGACTTAACTTTGAATAAATTAATAAATAAGAAAACTGATCATCCAGAATATTTAAAGCAATCTGCTTTGGAATTAGTTTCTAAGTACAGCTCTTACATACATATCTATACTGATGGGTCGAAGGTAGATGAATTTGTCTCTGCTGCCTTTACAGTACCAAGTTTAAACATAGATAAAAAAGTTAGATTATGTAATAACTCCAGTATTTATGCAGCAGAGTTGACTGCAATTATAGAAACTGTAATATGGATTTTAAACTCCGAATGTCATAAGAATTGTCAATTTGCTTGGTTTTCTGATTCATTGAGTGTTCTTACGTCAATTAAGGAGTCTTGTTCTCAGTCTAGACCTACTTTATTGAATGATTTATTGTCTCTGATTAACAGACTAAATTCCAATCAAATAAGATTTATTTGGATCCCAAGTCACATTGGCCTGACAGGTAATGATCGAGCAGATACTTTGGCTAAAGAAGCCCTGAGTATTGATCATGTTAATTCTACTAATTATCTTGAACTTTCAGAAATTTTTACTTTAATGAAACTGTATATAGTAAATAAATGGCAATTAGAATATACTAATGATAATAGAGGTCATTTCTATAAATCTATTTCTCCAACTGTAAGTACAGATATTAAATATTTAGAACCTTATAGGCATAAAGAAGTCCAAATTTCTAGGTTACGTCTGGGAGTCGCGAATACTAATCAAAGGCTGTTTATTATAAAACGACATTCAAGTGGTTTATGTGATACCTGTCAGGTCAAGGAGACTATTCATCACCTACTACTTGAGTGTAAAAAAGAAGATATATCGAAGTTGTTGGGAGATAAATGTCAATTGTATAAAAGGGACATTTCTATTTCAACCCTTTTAACAGTAAATATATTACAAAATGAAGTGTATAGGGTACTTAAACTAATTACTAAAGGTCAAATTCTGTAAAGAGATATGCTAAGTTTGCTAATGTAAATAGTTTTTTTTTTTTTAAATCTAATTTTAATTAGTCTTTTCCTTGTGCATTTTATTTTATTGTATTAATTATTACATTATTATAATGCAATCTTGAATGCATTAATATCAAACTTGAACAATTGTAATTATTATGCTCATGTAATTTTATGCTTTGTTGGTTGATGAGATTTGTACTTGAGTGTGTTTAGTACCTGAGCAGTTTCTTTGAGGAAAGGTACTTGGTATAACCATACGTTTCATTTAATATGCATGATGTATGTGAGATTGGTACTATTTCATACATGATATGATTGTAGTGGTACATATTGCTATAAGATCTCATTGAACTGAGGAATAAGAAATGATCAATTAAAGATTTCAATAATAGAATGGGAATATAATGTCATAATTATAATCATATGTGCTGTGCATTTATGTCTGAAGTTGTTTAAATATTTCTAGCGAGTGATAATAGTTGCGAAGTACTGTTTGGTTTGCGTCGGAACATTTTATTGCTATGTGTATTATAAATAACATTAGATATGTTGCTTTGGGTGATGTGACATTACTGACATTGTAAGCTTATGTTTGACACCTTTACATGGTGTTATACGGACACTATAAGTTTATCGTTTTCTAGAAATTGTATTTGTGAATTGTCGTCAACGGCCATTGTTGCCGAAGGACGACGTTAAACTTTGGAATAAATAAATAACACACTTTTCCAAGCTACGATTAGACACCTTTAAGTCGAATACTCCAGATGATATATATTTGCCGAGTTACCGATCAATGTAAATGGACTATGAGGCCAAAAGATGTCGCTAAACAATTGGAATTCAATGTTAATCAATCGGTCTGTATACTTGATTTGATACCGTGATGTAAAGTAAGGTCAACGCCCCTGTCACACCCATAAGAAGAAGAGCAGTTCCCTCAGCAAGACTGAGAGGCAACCTTGGGTGTGACTTCATTTTTCTCAGCATCGGCAGGTGAAGCGGTGGCCAGTCATCTCCCTCGCCGTCTCATGTCCCCACCGACAGATCACGGTCTATGAACTCGTTATTTTCTGAGCGAGATGCTGAGAGTGTCATGGATCGAGAAGAAGATAAATGAGAGCGTGTTGGATACTGGTGGAGTGGGAAGGAGTGAACTCGGATTGATCAAGTAGATGAAGCTTATTCCGGGCAGTTGCTGCGGAAGAGTGGAGATTGTCTGGAAAAGGAGATTATCCTAGGCACGATTCCTGGATCAAAAGCTCCAGAAAGACGCAAAATTGGTTGGATTGATAACAAGCAGTTGTAGACTGCATTATCATTAGACGGAATGTTGAAAGAGAGAAGAAACCAGTGTTATTTTTGTTCAGAATTTTTTAAATTCCATTTTTCATTTAGTTCGTATTTGATCATTTTAGTTCAAGTTCTGATTTTGTTTTCCCATCTCAATCGTATCAGTTTCGGCTCAACTTGTTTTCCAAATCATTTCTGGTTTAGTTGTTTACATATTTACGGATATATATATATATATATATATATATATATATATATATATATATATATATATATATATATATATATATATATATTTATATATATATATTTATATATATATATATATATATATTTATTTACAGCAGTCATTGTCGTGATATATATATATATCTGTATATAGCTTAGGTTAGAATCGTTTTAAAGGTGTCGTATTGGTCTCGCATTACTTACCGTCTAGCGACATCTTAAGGCTACCAGGACGTTTACGTTGGCATGATCTTCGTGCATTTTGGATGTTTGTGATTGTGATTGGTTGGCTAGCTGCTGCTTAACGACGCTGTCTTAGTCCACTGCTGGCTCAGGAGCCGAATAGATTTGAGCGTCTTACCACCGTGATTGTGGTGAGGGTGGTGATTGGAGTAGGGTGGTAGCGATGGTAGCAGTGGCGTCGTTGGTGACGACTGTTTGGGTGAGGATGATGATGGTGTCGGTAGTGGGGCGGTGCTGGTAGAGTTGGTGATGATGACGACGCTAATGATAACAGCAACGACTCTAGAATAAGCCTTAAGGACAATAATTTCAGATATATCATAGCTTTCATTTGATGCAACCAATTCATCAGTAGGATGTGGTTGAATTGATTGGCTGAGTGCTCTCTTTAGACACCTTGAAATGCTGTTATATTTATAATGCTTGTATACGCTCTGTTTAGACACCTCTAAAATTTTGACAGACGCTAATATGTAATTGCGGTATTAGGTAGCATATTGGTTCTCCGTGATCGGCTTGTATATTGTAAAATTGTCCACGGTGTAGCGTCTTTCGACTGTCTTCGGAATTTTCAAAACGAAGCCCGTGAGGAGATGGGGGAGGAGGAGAAAGCGGAGGAGAAGGGGGAGAAGGAGGGAGAGAAGGAGCAAAACCAGGAGGAGGAGGAGCATAGAAGCACTATTTATTCAGATTGAGAAACAGGGAGAATGGACGAGAATAAAGATGGGGAGGAGGAGGATGCGTAAGAAGCTGTATTGGGGCGGAGGAGGAGGAGGAGGACGGGAAAGAAGACACAGGATGAGATGTCTTGGAGAGGAATAGGAATCAAAATCAATGAATTTACGTTGACTCTCCTCTTCAAGCAATCTAATGTAATATTATTGTCTAATAACGACAACTTATAAGTCCCCGCATCGCATTGAGCTACGTAAAACTGTTCTTTACGATACGATAGGACACGGAGCTGTAGCGGTATGTTCTCGTTTACTCATTGCCTCGACGTTCTCTTCGTTCGCTTATTTTATCTCTCCTTCTGTTTTACAGCTGTTTAGTAGTTGGCGTGATGGACTGTCAGTCGAAAGGTCGGAGGTTCAAATTCCAACCACTGCAGAAATTTGGTTGGAGATTTCTGCTTCACCTGCGACCCCTAGTCAACTCAGTATAATGAGTACACCGACTGTATACACTGTTGGTGGGACAATGAGGCGGCGAGAGAGGGTACTGGCCACCCGCCTTCATACATGCCGAGGCTAAGAAAATGAAGTCACTAACACTTCATTTCCATGGCTGCCTCTCAGGCTAGTTTAAGGGACAACTTTAATTAATAGCTTAATGACATCTTTTGGCATCAGTAGCCATTTGCATCGATACGAAAATTGGCACACTGCAAAAGCTTCAGTGCGTTCCCAAACTGGTGAAATTTCAGCGATCAAGTATATATATCGCCTGTCGTATACGATTTAAAGGTGTCTAAGTGCAGCTGGGTAATTGTACGTTGAATAAGCTCGTGAATGAAACTGGATTGATTTCTCGACAATTCCTTCATCTCCATAATTTGCGCACTTTATGTATGATTTATAAAGCGCCAGTTTTGACACTAACCAACACACAGTTGTTTGAAACGATAAAGCTTAAAACCGCATAATTCTAACATTCTAAATCGTGCAAATTATTCGAATGTGGGAGTTGGAAAGAATTGCAACCGATTTTATTCACGAGTTGCTTTAATGGGCCTACTTAAATATCAATCTGCGTCCCAACACCTCTGGTCTTATTCAACTGATGATATAAATAGACCTAAGCCCATGCGCTTCATTTCCTTAAAATTTAGAATAATATTCATAATTAGCAATAATATTGCTAATTATAGCTACTCTTCACGTGGCCTAATACAGCTCATATTATGAGCTGTATTAGGCCACGTGAAGAGTAAGAACTGTTGAAACTAATTTCGGCCAAAGCCGTATATTGTCGATAAACTGAGAACATCCATCGACACTGGAATTTTTTGGGAATAATGTTTGTTAACGTAAAGTTGACGACTACGTCCATGGCAGGTATAAGTGGTCGCAAAAGTTAAACAGTATACTGCCTACCTATAACTCGTGCCTTGTAACTCTGAGTGCGCTGGTCCGATCCTCGCATGAGACGTTCTCTACTTATTTACCTTGAACAAGGTCATTCAATTGCTAGAGCCATCGATTAATGCTTCGTTATCAGACAGAGTCAGTTTAAAAATACATATTGCCCGAACAGAGGAAGAGAAAGGCTGAGGAGCTGATGACGCAATTCATGTGGTAGATGGTTCCAACTATATACATATAGATGGGCCAACATAAGCAAACTTGACACATATGCACAAAGTAAGCCGTGCATAATATTATACAACTCTAAGCCTTCGCATCAACTCACGAGTAAACGGGAAAAATAAGGTTTCAGTTTTTGACTCTACTAATAAACCAAGAACAATTAGAGAAGAAATTTCAACGGTGTTCTTGCTATACGTCAACAACTCTGCTAGCCACAAGGTGTAGTTTTACCGTGACAATAATGCTCCAGTAAACACCTCTGAATTATTCAGAGCCGATGCTATACATTCAACAATTTTGTAAGTATTCTGTAGCTGAATATTCACATCAGTGGCGGTCAATAGGGTTTGTACGTTTTATCCAGTGTTACCACTCATAATAAATGAAAAACCCAAGTTAGGACATTGAAAAAACCCAAGAAAACCCAAGGTCGTTTTTCTGCATACTTTTTAAATTAATAAACGCATTATAGGATAAAATATAATAATATAATGCCATTATACCAATTCCTGTAATAAAAATGTTCTGCTATCTTTCATTTCTATCTTTCATTTTTAAAATTGTATGGGTAATCGTCAATTGCTAAACGTTGTCAGTAAATATTCAAAGCAAATTTAAAATGTTTAGGCCTATATACATGTTTTTATTTTCATCAGAGTCCGAATCACGTGAATTACTTCTATCGCATATTTAATTTTTTAATTTTTAAAACAGGAATGAAGATAAACGACTATGAAGAACATAGGAGGGCCCCTGGATTTTGCAAATATTTTACAAAAATAAAATCTTGATTATTATGATTATTACAACAGTCCCAACACGATTTTCAATGCGAAAAAAAACAATTATTATGGTGCAGTTTATTGATCATTATTTATTTTAAAAAATTTCTATCTAATATTAGTTTCTGTGCACAAACTTCATTTTTCCAGACCCCCTAAAAATTTGCCCCCTTAAAAATTTCGCCCCCTCCCCGCTAAACAAATTCCTGCTGTCGCCCATGATGAAGCTCAAAATATTATATCTTAAGTTTTAAAAATGAGCAAGAGCTGATTACTTCGGGAAAACTTCCAAAAAGTACACTCTGAGTCTGCAGTTTCCTTTAGTCTTTAGAGTTATATTTTCTAAATGTAGCGGTAGACTAGAATAGCGAGTTTAGTCTTTAGAGTTATATCTTAAAATCAGCAATATACTACTATAGCACATTCTTGCACGCATATTACACCATTTATTTATTGACCTCAAATATCCAGACCGTTGCAAAACTTGATTAAAATAATGAAAAATAGGGTTTCAATAAAATAAGAAAAAACCCAAGGAAAAAACCCAAGGTCTCCAAGAAAAAACCCCATTTCCCAAGTTCGGATTAAAAAACCCAAGATCTTGTGAAAAAACCCAAGGAGTGGTAACGCTGGTTTTATCCAATCGGCAAACTCCGCAACTGCTAGTGCTCTGGCAGTGCCAGTCCCATGCATAGATAAAGGAGGAGGGCGACCATAATGATCTTTG
This sequence comes from Allolobophora icterica, assembly GCA_963556255.1. Classification (NCBI taxonomy): domain Eukaryota; kingdom Metazoa; phylum Annelida; class Clitellata; order Crassiclitellata; family Lumbricidae; genus Allolobophora; species Allolobophora icterica. The sequence goes on along the minus strand of OY744605.1, from coordinate 85,865,256 downwards.
TTATTATCACACAGAGTCGTTTAACTGGCCTCGATCGGTCGGCATAAACGAAATCGCCGCCCTCGAATTTTTATAGCATCTACTGAATCCGACTAAAAGGTGTTTAAGCGCTGCTAGGTAGTTCATTTAATTCATTCATTCATTCATTCATTTAAAAAAAATTAATATAGTTACCTACTCAGAAGCGCTCCACGGCAATATAAACTCGACTTAAGTAACTTATAAACCGTAAATAATGTTTCTATTTTAGTTGTGAACTAAATTAGAAGGTGAATGAAATCGGCTGAATTTCTCTTCGGTTACTTAAACCGAATAATTTACACGCTTTATTCGTGATTTATGGTGCGCCAGTTTTTAAACTAACGAACATGCAGTTGTTCAAAACGACAAAAGCCCCATAAAGGCATTATTCTAATGTTTTCCTAGTCGTGTAAATTGTGCGGCTGAAGGATTCGAAAGAATTGCAGCCGATTTATTCACGAGCTACTTTGGTAGGACTAGTTATTGATCAATCTGATTTCATACGCCTTAAAGTCTTATTTGTATATTTGTTACTTTAAAAAAATTGAATTAGATGTTAATTTCAATGCTGTACTGCGCGGTAAGCTCGACGTCAACAACCCTGGCAAGCACAAGATTTCGCTAGAACGTGTTTGAATGACAAACCCACTTAACGCACCTTTCAAACTATTTCGATTTACGCGATAAGAATCATCAAACTATTATAAGATATGTATTCAAACTTGTAATATGCTTAAATTTGTTCTGTCGGACATCAACGGTCTTTGTTGTCATAAGATGTCGTTAAACTCTCAATCCATTCATACCATTCGTTTCTGTTATCTGTCAATAGACGGTCGTATGATAATCCAGTCGATGGCTTTCTTATCAATCGGGATGCTTATGAGGAGGGCGGCACTAAACATATTTGTTATGAAGCAGCGTAGACAGGTCTTCCTTGAACTCTTGATCCAGGAATGGTGCCTTCGATAAACTCTTTTTCCTCCGCAACACTTACCAGAAATACGAAAGCTTCCTCTACTTTAGTGGTGGACATCGTCCCGCCGCCGGCCAAATTCGGGCCGCGACGAGTCGTCATGCGGACCGCGATGTCCAACAAGAAAAGCGACTATTTAGAGACTATTCAAGAACCGGCACTGACATTCAGTGGAAAAAAACATCAGTATTGTAGTACTATAGAAGAACTATGGGTCCCCTTTCTCTATGACTCTTTATGTTAACTTTATATGTGTTTTACTGCACACGTCATCTTCATAAAGTTTGGTATGCATTCATCTGAACTAAGCTGATTTGTCACACTCTTTGGCACCCCGAAATGGTTTAAGAAATCGTTTAGTGGCTTTTGGCCGAAAAAGGTTGTGCAGTGTGCACCACTGCCCTACTTGATCAATCCGAGTTGACTCCTTTCCCACTCCTCCAACATCCACTCGTTTCTTTTCTTCTTAGTCCATGATATCCTGCAGATCTGGGACAGACGCCTATTTTACATAAACTAATTAACACGCTTGATGATGATGATTATTATTACGTCGGTGGAAACAGTTTTAAAGGTGTGCTAACTGAGTCTGGAATTCAATAATAAAACCATCGAATGGGACTCAACACATTCATACTCCGCCACTGCTCGTACTTTGGCAGTGCCAATCCCAACAATGCAGAAAGGAGGAGGGCGACGCTAATCGTTTTTTTTTATGACGCAATGTCGTTAAACAGCAACTAACCAACAACGCATTCGGTGATTAAAAATCGTATTTATTATACCTCACGGAAGGTGAGAATTCTTCGAAATAATTTCTGTCGACGTCAACACCTTTCTTACCATGAGATGTCGTTAAGCTATTGGACTAAATCTCTAGCGTAAGCATCAGAAATTTTCAGTCATGGTTTGGCAAATATCTGGGTTGACGTTGTTAACACTGGTGACAAGAAGTCATCTCAACACTGTAATACTGACGCTCTCTTTAGACACCTCTTTGTTTTTAATATCAAAGCTATATACATTACCGTTGCGTTTCACCGTTAGCTCCGATCTCGTCATCTGTGAACGGTAGAAACTGATAGGCACACTTGAAAGATATCTTTAAAAACCAAAAAACCTAATGAATCGCTAGATAGCGCTGCAACTGTCGTTTTTTTGGTGAAGCGAATTGGAAAGCTGAATTCCGACTCCTGGATGCTGCATGAGGTTTTGTCTTCAACCGTTCTCGATCCAAGGATTGGCCACACTACGGACAATAATTGCCATTCAATTTTGTTTCTTGCAGTATTTTTCGTAACGAAAAAAAACTAAATTGTAAAGTAGAATATAGCGAAAATGAGATGGTATTGAACGAAATAGAAACGAGAACGATACAGAAAATTAAAAGAAATCATGTGAACAGTTTAGACCCATTTCAGCCATGCAACAGGGAGAGACCTTACTAGTTACTAGATCGTGTATTAGGAGCTAATGACAGTTGATAGTAATGGTACTCCAAAGGTCAACCGATCCACATGACCTTTCAATCCTTTGGAACTCCTATGACCAAAGGACCAGTTATTACAGAGGCCGCAGTGGCTCTAATATAAAGTCGTTTCAGCAGATGATATCAACTCTGCCAGTAATTACACTTTGGGAAAAGTCTAACCCCCAACTGAGACTAACTTGCTAGAGTTCTAATTTATCATTTAATTATCGTACCTAGTTCTTTTTTGGATTTGAACCTTTTTCTAGATTTTGGCCTAAAGCTTTAAAATTAGACGTATAACTGAAACTGAAAGCTAAAATTTAAATAATTGTAAAAGCAGAACTAAAATCAAAATTATTTAGAAAATAACACTTGAACTGAAACAGAAATGCCCACATATTCGGTATTTTGCACCTCTTTATTTCATGAACATCGTTTGGCATCAGAAGCCATTTACATCGAGAGGAAAATTGGCATAATGGAGGCACCAACAGCTTCTGAACTGTCGCGATTAAGCGAATATATAACATCAGATAAATCCAACTTAAAGGTGTATAAGCGCTGATTGTAATTGTGCACCAAATTAGCTCGTTAATGAAATTGATTGGAGTTTTCTTCGGTTCCTTCAGCTGCATAAGTAAATATAAATCAGACACTCTAAAACTGTTTATAATTTTGCATCAGGTTTCTGTGTTCTACTGATAGGTGGGTGACCCCGCCTAGCGGGATTATATCCCTTTGGGGCCACCCTTTGCAACCTTTAACCAGTATTTATATTTTGTATTTATAATCGAAAAGATGTATTTTTTCTTGTGTTTTTTACGTTGATATATGGAAAGCTTGTTACGTTTTGTTTTTTTTGGTTGCAATAAAGACTTTTTGATTTGATTTGATTTGATTTGATATTGTGTTGTCGTGCTACTGTGACGCCATACCACCAATGTCCGTCCCTGCCAGGCGCTACCCTGACGAGTTGTGACGACGGTGGAACTTCGTTGTGCCATGAAACCTGTTTAGGGGGCTAAAAGGATTACCAGTTTCGCATTCAGGGTTCAAACGCATACGATGCGGATAGGGCTTTGGAAATCGGTACAGCTCAGAAACCAAACATAGCGATCTTCTTCGGACTAGAGACACATTGCGGCTGCCAGAAGAATCAACCTCACGAACGAATTTGCCACAAACTGAGTTTTAGAAACTGACATTCTGTAAGACGAACGAAGATCAGCGATGAAACGATCGATCTATCAACACAGAGATTAACAGTCTATACAGGAATCAGGAGTAATTGTGTTGGTTTTTACGCATTGATTTTAAGTTCCAATATTTTACTGCTGTCATTTACCCTGTCTGTCAGCTCTTGTAGTTGCTTGTATGAATCTGCAACCAGATTGATATCGTCAGGTAAACGCAGATTGTTGAGCAATCGTCCATTAATTGACACTTCGGCCTCCACAGATCTCATTGCAAGGCTCATCACTGCCTCCATGAACAAGTTGAAAAGGTCTGGTTACAGCCCACATCATTGTCTTACCCCCACCATGCTCTTGAACCACTTCATTAATTTTCCGTCTACTCTTACTGCACTCTCCGTATTGCTGTACAGATCCTCTAGCAGCACCATAATTCCTCTGGGATTCCATAGTTTCTCAGAACCTATCACTAGCTTAACTAGCGATCACGTGAAATTCAATCTGATCATCAATCGTGTGTAGAAGGGATAAATATATATTTTTGGGTGTAAAAGATTTAGAGGTGTCTTAATGGATTATGGGGCGCTCGAGAATATGTTGTCATCGCAGTCTCCGAGTTTCGATTTTTGACGAAGACATCAGCAGCAGGACACAAGCAACGTTTGCTTATAAAGTACGAGTCACAGTGCAACAGACTAACAGTCTAACAATCAGTTGATGTCAGGTCACCAGTTCTCTACTTACTACCTGCCTGATTGGCGTCTGTTGCGTTGCATGACATCACGTGATGGTGTCTGTTCGTTGAATTTACGTTGGTATCCACGTCTACGACCAGTTGACTTAAGTCGCTAAGTCAGTCATCAAGTCAGTCGGTAATTTCTTAGTGATTGACTCCGGGGACTAATTCCCGCCAGGGCAGAAATTCGGTTTGAGATGTCTGCCCCACCTGCTCTCTTAGCCAAATCAGCTATAATGAGTTCATAGACCGTACAATGTCGGAGAGAAGATGGGACGGCGAGGGAGACGACTGGCCATCGCCCTCGCATGCCGAGGCTAAGAAAAATGAAGTCGCTAACACTTCATACCCATGGCTGCCTCTCAGTCTTGCTTAAGGAACTGTTCTTCTTCTTCTTATGGGTATGACAAAGGCGCTGACCTTACTTTGCATCACGAGTATCAAATCCAGTATACAGATCGATTAATTATTATTGGATTCAAATTGTTTAACGACATCTTTTGGTATCGATGCGAAAATTATTACTCAGGCCACGATGTAAATATTCAAATTGATTTTGCAATTAAGCAAAGATGTATATATATCGTCTGTGGAATTCGATTTAAAGGTGTCTAAGGGCAGCTTGGTAATTGTGCATTCATTTAGCTTGTGAATTAAATCTGTTTGATTTCTCTTCGCTTCCTTCAGCTTCATAATTCATACGCTTTATATTTGATTTATGGAGGACCATATTTGACACTAGCCAACATACGGCTGCTATAAACGACAAAAGCTTAATAACGGCATTGTTCTTTCTCTTACAAGCGTGCAAATTATGAAGCTGAAGGACTTGAAAAAGAATTGCAGCTAAATAATATTATATTCACGAGTTACTTTAATAGCTATACAGTGACAGTTATTAGACACATATATGCAATATGTTATTCGGTATGAACTTTAAATAGATCAACTTCCAGTGTTTAACGGCATATTATGACTGCCATGGTAATAGCTGGCGATCAAACGCAATTCATGAATATATATCTTCTGTCTGTCATTCACCCTCTGTCTATCTACATTTCTCTCTGTCTCTATCTTCGTCTTCGTCTCTGTCTATCTTATTGTCTCTGTCTTTCTTGCCTCTCCCCTTGTCTGCTACGTACAGTCTGTGTCTCTTATTCTCATTTTGTCTGTCTACACACTACATATACTTTTATAAGTTTGCGTGTGACACCATTATTAGCTTACACAAGGTAGTATAAAGACCCTCTCGATAACTCTCAATTGTTAGATTAATGTTGTAGATTAAAACCATAGTAACTGCTAAGGTTATAAAGGTCGAACAAAATGTCGTAAAAAATTGGACACAAACAGAAACCATAGGTTTAAATTGTTCTCATCAGACAGTAGGCCTAATATCAGACGATAGTTTAACATTCCTCTGAACAAACAGCGCGGAATCTCGCAATATTTATGCCTCAAATCTTCTCTATATATAATCTCCTTGCTTGTCCAATTCCAATTCCACAGTCTCAATAAAATTTCCGTTTGGTTCCATTTATTACGATTTCTTTTGAAATCTGTAGGGAGAACATTTTAAAATTAGCTGTATTTAATTGTATTTGACGGAAATTAAAATTAATTATTCTGATTCCACGTGGTAATTATTTGATTTAGTAGACTTATTTGGCATCTTACTCGAATGATTCGCATATTTTCTAAGAATCAAAATTATTAGGAAATGGGTGCAGTGAGTTGGGTTCGATTCCTAGAAGTTTTGCTTTTTATTTGCCCAATGAACCAGATACAACGAACTGACTTCGACTTCAAAACGCACCTAGGAAACGAAAAGTAGGCTATAGCCGCACTGGAATCCTGAGGGGAGTAGAACTATCCAATATGTATTCATTTCTAGGTTGAAGCTGCTAAATGTTAGTTAGAATCGAAATTGACGCCTCATAAATAGAAATAATGCATTAAGTATACAAAATATGATGGTTGAAGGAAGTCCAGCTGGTTTTATTGATGACACTAATTTATTACGAAATAACTGAGCTGCGCTTAGACACCTCAAAGTTTCATTTCGAGAAATTTACTTATCTGTTCGCAGACGCCTTCGTAGCAGCTCAACACATCGATAGTTCGTGATTTGGTCGATACAAGAAACCAGTTGGAATCCATCACTAACTAATCGTTTTCTGTTCCTCCATCATCATTGCCAATCACCCACCCACCTCCTCTCGCTTCTCTATCTATCACCCCTCAGGCTTTCCACTCAAAACTGAAGTCTGACCTCTTCCAGAATTCATACCCCGACTCACCCAATCCTTCGCCTTCCAATTCTCGACCTAAACGACACCCGCCTTAGGAGTTACTCTGCCTCCTCTGATCTCCGTTTGACTACCCTTTGGACGGGGTTGTCTGACCTGACGCAGCGCTTGTGAATAAGCTGGTGCCCTGCACTTTGTCTTCGAGTATGCTTTAGAATTTGGAGTTTACGATTACGATTGCAAATGGAGCTACTTACGACCAAACTAACGATCAAAGGCAATTGTTTTATATATAGTGTGGGGTGAATGTGATTTAGAGGTGTCTTAGAGGAGCATTAACGTCATGGTCAAACGACATCTTAGGGCTACAAACTCAAGTAGCCACAATGTGTCGATTGACCGTTCAATGGTTTCGAACAGTTTAACGACGTCTTATGGCAACTAATAATAAATCTGAAACAGATCTCGCCGCTTGTATGTCATAATACATCTCCAAGGTTTTCTTACCATAGATGGCATTTGTTTCTATCTGCCCGATTCTTACTTTCTCCATCTGTCTCTGTGCCTGTCTCTGTCTATGTCTCTTCCTGGCTCTCTCTCTCTCTCTCTCTCTCTCTCTCTCTCTCTCTCTCTCTCTCTCTCTCTCTCTCTCTCTCTCTCTCTCTCTCTCTCTCTCTCTCTCTCTCTCTCTCTCTCTCTCTCTCTCTCTCTCTCTCTTGGTTCTCTCTCTCTCTCTCTCTCTTGGTTCTCTCTCTCTTGGTTCTCTCTTGGTTCTCTCTTGTTTCTCTCTTGGTTCTCTCTTGTTTCTCACCTTGTCTTCTACTACAGTCTGCTGATTCTCATTTTCTTTAGTCTGTCTACAATGAACTGTATGAAATAAATACGACACCTTTATTAATCTTATCAATTTTATATAAATAATCTTCAAATTCACCTCTTCTTTTTCTTGAGGAAACAAAAACTGAAGCCTTAGTTTTACCGTTTGCTTGTTGTTCAATCTTGAGTTGATTACAGCGTTGTATAATATTGTCGACGGCACACAGAGCAGCTTTTCAAGCACTTGATGCAAATGTACAAATAGTGAATCTGTTTTGAAATAATTCCATGGTAAATAACCTAAAATAAGATAATTGTCCAAAACAACAGTATAGCCTCATTCACGCCGTGTAAATACTAAAGCAGTTGTATTAGTAATTATTGGATAAATTATTGGACTGTTTTCCTTTTCTCCCTCCTTGTCTGCTATGTACAGTCTGCTCCCATTCACATTTTGTCTTTCTACATACTACAATATATTCTTTCCGATGTGCATATGACACCTTTATTAACCGATAACAATATACTATAAATACTCTTCAAAGCGTTCAATCTAGAACTTCAGGTCCCAATGTCGACAAAATTTCGTTTAAACAATTGAACACAAATCGTAGCCATCGGACGAAAGTATTCTCAACAATCATCAATTTGATATCAGACAATAGTTTTACATTCTAATGAACAACCTGAGCGGAATCTCGCACGTATGTAAGCTTCAATGTGATGGAAAACTCTCTCAATGTAATCTCCTTGCTTCCACAATTCCAATTGTAGGCCTAACGATAGAATTTCCATCTGTTTTGATTTCTCCGGATGCGATCATCGGACTCCTTCTCACTGGTGTAGTGTTCCGTTTCACTTATTGAATGGTTTTTAAATAAATCCGTCATATTTGAGTCAAAAATAAATTCAACATTTATTAGCAAATGATTCATACATACAGAAGACTTTCTATTCCATAATAGATGACTTAGGAAAATTACCATCGCAACTCTCGTACTAAGACTTCGACTTCAGCTTAAAGTAACCTTATCCAGTCTGTATTAATTGTAGTATGTTGTATAAAATTACTGTAAAATAAGCCGGATATAGTTTCAAGTGGTTGGGCCAACGTGGAATAACCTTCTTGCAGATCGGCGTATTTTTTAACTAGGAATAAAAAAAACATTTTACCTGCATCTGAAAAGTATTCTTTCACGCCGGAGTTGTGACAGGAGCGATTCTCAGTTGCTATCTTGGAGGGGCGGAATATAAGTCATCTGAATGAATGAATGAATGAATGAATGAATGAATGAATAGTTCTTGATGTTCTTGAATCTCTCCTCGTTGCGTGCGATCATCAAGTACGGGTCTTTTAACTGAGACACAATGCAGAACAGTTACGGGCTTCTTGCGTGCATTCCATGTCTCTGTCCCCAGGGAATAGAACCGACTTCCACTCGCGGCTGAAATTCACTGCCTTCTTTGAAAACTCAAAACTCACTATTTCTCTTTGGCTTTCAAGCATTTAGATAATTTATCTAAATGCTTCTCTTCCTGGAGGCTGACTACCCGCGACTCATGGAGATAGATCATCAAATTGTGGTAGAAAGTATGTGATTGGAGAACATGGAGAAGTTCACACATCTCGGAAGGAACATAAGCAACGATTTGGACTACAAAAGTGAAATAAAGATACGAATAGCCAAAGGAACAGCCACGCTGAAAGTCGTAGATAAAATTTGGAAAGGCAAGGCAATTTGTATGACGACTAAGTTGAGTGTATTAAAGACGTGTGTGTTCAGTAGCATGATGTATAAATGCAAGATATGGGTGCTCACAAAGGCTTCACAAAAGGCAGTGTTAGCATTCGAACGAAAATGTTATCGCAAGATTTTCAGAATAGAATGGACTCAGAACATCAGCAATGAGGAATTATAAAGAAGATTCAATTTGACTGAAAATCTGATGCAACAAGTTATCCAGAGAAAGCTAAGACTGTTCGAACCTATTTGCAGAATGCCACGCAGATGTGCTAGTCTGTAAACCAATTTTAGTGGTTTCTATATAATATCGACTAACAACGTTTCAAAGGTATCTAAAGATATTGTTCAACCAATCAACTATACGGTGAGAGATAGGGAGGGGGATAGAGTAGTGGTAACACTCATGACCAGGAGAGCATAAGGCACGCGGATCGACTCCCGTAACCCCCTCTTGGGCGGCGGCGCGACGCCTTGCATGGCTGCCAAACAGTGTGTAATTAACCCTCGGGCTACCAAGGGGGGGGGTGGTTACCACCCCCCCCCTACGTTTTTCTGGAAAAACTTTTTTTTGCACATGGAATATAATTTTGACATTTTAGGTAGCTGTAGGGGGTCCATTTGCGCAAATTTTGAGGTAAAAGTCATGATGATATCCCACGCCATAAAAAAGTTATACCCGATATAGCCTAGGTACCACTTATGAAATCAGGAATTTCTCTCGTCAGCTGTTAGCTGTTGTCGGCTATAAAGGTATTCATTATTCTTTCTGGAAGAGAAACAACTATGCCATTCTTTAGAGGGAATTTAGGGTTATATTTACTTGCTTAGTTATTTGTCTTTTGATAACCGGAAGTGATCATAATGAATAATAATACGCTTTTTCAGTGTGAAAATCACTGATGCAATATCACAACGTAAACCGATATGGTTGGGTATGGGGAAGGGCTATAAACAGTTGAAGCAGAATACTAACAGAGTAAAGTAGTGCTGTGAAGTGTTCAAGAAGCCGGTTTGCAGGAAGCATTCGCACAAAACAATGAAAGTAACTTGCAACAACTGCAAGGACCACTGACGTATTTGACTGCCGGGAAAAATTACATAATTTCTTGTTTCATGTTGATATAGCTGCACACCTTTAGGTTTTGCCTGTAACTAAAACAGACTTTGGAATAGTTTGTATTGTTGAAAATTAAGCCTCATTATATTTATTATATTTAGAATATTCTTGGATACATAGTTCATTTTCAAAACCCACATCATTTATATATTTTTGTCCAGGTATTTACGTAACAATCGTAATTGTCTATGGGCATATATATATACACACACATATACCGGTAATAATGTGTGTGTGCATATATATATATATATATATATATATATATATATATATATATATATATATATATATATATATATATATATATATATATATATATATATATATATATATATATATATATATATATATATATATATATATATATATATATATATATAAGTCTTGCGTGTCGATGTAGGGCCTTACGTCATAATATTAATTGATCAATAGTACAAATTGTGTGCGATAATATCAGATATCGTTAAATGGACCGGTGCCTTTGTTAAAAACTATATAATTTCGAGATGCATTCATATATTTTACAACTAAATATACCATTCTTTTCAGAAATGAATGCTGAATCAAATGCTGTATTACATGATATGATATCTTAAACCAAACACGAAATTCCGGGGGGGGGGGTGGTAACCACCCCCCCCTTGGTAGCCGATGTCGCAAAAAAACCTTGGTAGCCTGAGGGTTAAGATCTTGATTGTACTTTCGTGTTTCAATATAATCTTACTGCGTCTGTCGGTTTTAAATAATAAACAATATAATTAATTATTAGATCTTAAATTATTGTCGTTATCCGAGTGTCCTTGCTATCGTCATTATCAGCGGCATCACCAACAACATCATCATTGTCGTGGTTATCTTCATCACCAACTCCACCACAACTACCACCACCGACACCATCATCACCTCTACCGTCATCACCACCACTCCAATACCATCACCTCCATCACCACCACAACCACTCATACTTTTATTACCACCACTACGGTTTTCGCTCAGAAACCTCGAAGCCGCAACTGTTACATCGGACACCACCGCGTAACATAATAAACCATCCGCACACAAATGCTAAACAAACACACAATTACGTACCCTATGAAATTTAAAATAATTAAACAACACAGTTTTGGCTTGTAATTGCAACTGTACTTCTAAAGTCATCAACCGATGGAGCACCAAAGCCATGTCGTAATCAAATTGACCTCATTTTCATACCAACCCGAACTTGCATAAAAGAGGAGGGCGACGCTAATCACATTGGTTCAAACATAGCGTCGTTTAACAACAGTTAAACAACCAATCACTAGTTCTAGACATCCGAAATATACGAAGATCGTGTCGATTCAACGCCCTACTAGCCTTAAGATGTCGCTAGGCGGTAAATAATATGATTCTATTACGACACCTTTAAAACTTTTTCAACAGAATATATATACATATAAAACAAAACTAGCCTTAAGATGTCGGTAGACGATAAATAATACGACTTTTACGACACCTTTAAAACTACTTCAACCAAAGCTATATGAACAAAAATTGCTTTCGTCACTAGAATGACAGACCATTCAGTTCTATGTCGACGCTAACGGCCTTGGTTGCCGAAAGCAAAGAAGTGAAACTTGCTGATATTTCCCGGGTGATGCCAGTCAATTATGATGAGGTCAATTATAGCCCGGATGAGAGAGGAGGGCGACGCCAATTTTGACACAGAAACTTTTCTTGAATTTTAAAGAGAAGACGAAAACGACCTTTGCAGCCACAATATATCGTTCATCATTGGATCCTTATACAATCGTAGCAATTGCAATATATTCGTAGCTTTCGTTCCATGCTCTTCCATTGGCAAACCCATCCATTACTGCGAAAATGATCCAGTAATATTGAAATTTATGCATCAATATAATTAGTACGGTACTGTTATGAATTTATTTATTAATCGCCACTATCTCATAACAAAGCATCAGTAGAAAGTGTATGCTGAGAAATTGTGTGTCTGGGCATAAAACATACAATGTATGCGCTTCACACAAATTTTTATAGCAGTGGACATTTCATGTTACACAGATGATAACAAAGAATGACTACTGTGGCTTTTTGCCACCTGATTGGCTTTAAACATTTTTCAGCAAACCTGTAAGTAAGAAAGAGGGAAACAAATTGGACATGATTGTAACCGTCAACAAGTTATGTCATCAATTTATGTTTAAATCAGAAATCATTATCACTTTTCAGATAGAAACTGCCTCACATCAGGGATTCTGATGGTTACGGAATCCTAACCATAAAACCTAGGAAGAGACGCACAGCCCCGTTGGAAACCTGTGAAAAGTAGAACTATACAATAAATATGCATTTCTTTTTTGAAACTGCTAAATGTTGGTTAGAGTAAAAACTGGCGCTTCATAAATAATGCACTAAACATATAAATTATGGACGTTGAAGAAAATCCAGCTAAATGTATTGATGATACTAATTTATTACAAAATTACAAAGCTGATCTTAGACACCTCTAAGTTTGATTAAAAAATATTACTTATTCCATTCTGTTCATAAATGTTATATTCCTGGAGGACTACATAGTGTTGTGGACAAGTCACATAAGGAACCAGTGAATTGTTGGAATCCATTAGGACCATTACTAACCTGTCGTGCTGTAAACTTGTTGGGAAGCTGATGAGTTAAGTAAGGTAGACAATACAATACAATACATGTATTGTATTGTACCTAGAAATTTATAGAGCGCCTCTTGCAGTTATTCAGAGGCGCTCTCAGCACAGGAGTCCCGGGGAAACAAAAATGCCTTTAGGGAACGCGAGACTGATGAGGAAAAGCCAGTCATTATTTGGCCGTGAGCAGAGGGAGAAGGTCATTCCAGATTGTGAGACCCACTACAGCAAACGCCCGGTTCTGGGCCAGGGCAGTATACAGCCCTGGTTGCCACAAGATGTCGCTAAACATAAAGATCTGTTCAGCTGTTGTAAAAGATCTGGAATTTTACATTTGGTCATTTCGTTTCTGGTGCTACTTCTCTCCAATTGTACAGTGATGAATAATAGAGTACCGATATATGTTTAATAAAAGAAATTAGGTCAATTTTGTGTTGTAACGATGTATAATATTTAGGTTCATTGAGGTTTAACACATTTTAGCATTTAGCAGTTTGAAGCAGTTGCGGTTTGGTTCGAATCAAATTCATCGTCTACCTGGTGAAAGAGATGGACATCATAGACATCGAGTTGAAACAGCGATGCAAAGCACCTAGGAAAAGAAACTTACAGCCGCACTGGCGTCTCTGGAAAAGGAGAACTATACCATAATTATGCATTTCTCGACTAAAGCTGTAAAATTTTCGTTAAAGACGAAGCTGGCACCTCAGAGATAATGCACTAAACATATAAATTTTTTTAATTTTGAAGAAAATCCAGCTGAATTATTGACGATAATAATTTATTTAAAAAAACCAAGATGTGCTTAGACACCTCTAACTTTGACTGAAGGCGTTTTACTTAAGCACATCTGTTCGTTAAAGTCGTCATTATTTCCTCATCTGTGTATTGTCGTGGTTTTGTCGATATAAGAAGGCAGTGAACTGTAGTAAATAAAGTAAAGTTGTTATGAAACTGACGAAGTAAGTAAGGTAGACGTCTACATTCCTGGTTGCCACAAGGTGTCGTTAAACTTAAAGATCTGTTCAGCTGTTGTAAGATCTTGCATTTTACATTTGGTCATTTCGTTTCTGGTGCTAATTCTCTCCATAAGATGTCGTTTAACTCTGAATATTATTAGCAATAATTATAAGCTGCATTTTGCCATACGAAAGGTGACAACTGTTCAAAATAATTTCTTCCGACGCCATAAAAGAGCTATTTCACTTTTACTTAATTATTCGTTTACTAAAATCACGTGATGTGCCATAGACTAAAAATACACACAATACAGCTAAAAGTGTTAATAAAAGAAATGGGTTTATTTATATCGTCAGCTGAAAAAGACTAAAATTCAACTCAAACTAAGAAATGGAAGTCGCTGACGCTTCATACCGAAGACTGCCCCAGGGTTTGCTTAAACAACTGATCTTCTTAGTAAGGGTATGACAGAGGCGTTGACATCGACCTTACGTTATGTCATCAGAATTAACTAAGTATACAGGTCGATTTATTAGGATTGGATTACAATTGTTTAACGTCTTTTGACATCATAGGCCATTTGCATCGATAGGAAATTGTCATAGGAGCCAAATGAAATACTGATATTTCTTCGATCTAGTATTTATATATAATCCGGTAACGACGACTTAAAGGTGTCTAAGCTTCGAAATTGTGTACCAAATTACCTCGTGAATGAAATCGGCGGGATTTCTCTTCGGTTCCTTCAGCCACATCATTTACATGCTCTATGCATTATTTATAAAACGCTAGTTTTGACACTAACCAACACAACTGTTTGAAACGACAAAAGTTTAAAACCGCGTATAGTTCTAACATTCACAATCGTGCAAATTATGCGGATGAGGGACTGGAAAAGAATTGCAACCGATTTTATTAACGAGTTGCTTTCATGGGCCTACTTAAATATCACTCTCCTTAGCCGTCTGACTGTCTGCCTGACTGACCCTTTGGATCTTGACCTGGAACTGATTTCACCCACCAACCCCGCCTAACGATTCTGATTTGATTGAACGCCTGTGAATAAGCTGGTTCCCGAGACTTCGCTTTGTGGGCGCTGTAGAAATTTCGAGATTACGATTACGATTACGAGTTCTTGAAGTTTTCCGTTCTATTCGTTGTGACGAGATTGAGAGCCTTGAAGAGCACACAATGAACTGGCTTCGACTTATAACAGCGACGCGTTGCACCTATGAAAAGAAACGCACAGTCGCACTTGGATCCTAGGAAAAGCAGAACTATGTCACAAATAATTGTAATTTGTAATTGTAATTGTAATTGTAACCGAAAACTTATATAGCGCCACTCAAATCAGCGGCGCTTTCAACCCGCATCAATGCCGGCACCGGCAAAAAGGAAAGTTTTCAGGCGTCTACGGAACTGGAGAGGGGAGAGGGCAAGAAGCTCTTGGCGGAGAAACAAGGGGAGACAGTTCCAAGCAGAGGGGCCAACATAGGCGAAACTTCTGGATTGTGCATTTCTCTTTTGAAGCTGCTAAATGCTGGTAACAGTCAAAACTAGCACCTCATGAATAATGCGATAAACATAGAAATTTTGGATGTTGAAGAAAATCCAGATGAATTTATTGATAATACTAATTTATAACGAAAGTACGAAGTTCTGCTTAAACACCTCTAAGTTTATTTAAAGAATTTTACTTATTCACGTCTATTCGTTACATCATCGTATGAGTTCACGGAACCTCTTATCTTCCTCGTTTTGTCCATATTGAAAGCGATGTTGAAATCCTTTACTAACAAATCGTTTCGTAAACTTGTTGGGCAACTGATAAGGCAAGTAAGGTAGACGTATAGAGCCATGTTTACCACAAGATGTCGTTAAACTTTACGACGTGTTAACTGTTTCTGACATTTTACATTCGTTCATTGCCCTTGTAAGAGCAGAATCGAGATTGATGGTTTGTTGGCTAGTTGCTGTTTGTCGACACTGTATCATAACAATGTGTACTGCTAGTGGTGGAGTTAATCGAGATTGAACGCATTTGATGATAATACACGGTGAAAGCGTGATGATGGTGTGTGTGTGTGTGTGTGTGTGTACGTGCGTGCGTGCGTGCGTCGAATATATAATGAAATTGAACATTCATTTAGAGGTGTCTTAGGGGAGTATTATTATTATTGCGGTCAAACAACACCTTATGGATTCCAGAATTGTTGATGTATACCTCACGTTTATTTCACACAAACAAAATTATTTTCGGAAGACGTGATTACATGTGTACGTGACTACATATTTATTACGTGACACGATATAACAAGATACGAGTGCAATGCATTGGGTTCGACTCCTAGAAGTTTTCCTTTTGATTCGTTTTGACGAGATTCAGAGCCTTGAAGAGCATAAGACGTCGTCGTTGACCATTTTGGTCGACCAATGCGGTGACCTTCAGCGAAAGTGATGGACATCATAGACATCTTGGTAGGCTGAAAAGGTCGTCAGAGGGCGTCCGGTGAATGCATTCCACAGGCGAATCGTACAGTCCGATGAACCAGATACAATGAACTGGCTTCGACTTGAAACAGCGACGCTTATCACCTAGGAAAAGAAACAGTCATGTTTACGGCTAGGAAAAGCAGAACTATGCCATTAATATGAATCTGTTATTTGAAGCATAAACAATTGAAATAGGCTATCGATTACCATTCAATTACAAGGTTTATTGATATCATATTATAGTTACAAGAAGAATGATGACGGTTACAACTTCAAACCACAACGACATTACAAAGACAATAGCGATCACAATTTTTATTACGATGCAATTAAGGTTACGATTACAATTGAAGTTACAATTACATTTACAAATACAGATGCAATGACGATTACAACGACTGATGGTAACTCGAATGATTTGCCACGTGAACACTGAAATTGTGTTTCGATAGGAAAAGTTAACGTAAAGTCATTGATTGCTAATCCTCTCCACAACATCTCACCCTGAGTGTTCTTTCCCGTTCTCCTCCTTCCCCTTCCAATACAGCTTCCTACCCATTCTCCACCTCCCCATATTTATTCTCGTTCATATACACCTGCTCCTGTGTCTTCTCTCCCTGTTTCTGTACCTGAATAAATAGTGTTTCTATACTCCTCCTTCTCCTCTTGCTTTTACTCCTCCGCTCCCCTCCATCTTCAACTTCTTTTCCCTCCTCCTCCTCCTCCTTCTCCTTTAAATTTGCTCACCCCCGCTTTCTCTTGAGTATTTTGAAGGTAGTCCACAGACACTGTACGGTAGACAATCTTACATTAAGGAAATCAATCATGGAACAGCAATATGCTACCTAATGCCATGTTTAAATACAACCGTATATAAAATTTTTAGAGGTGTCTAAGGAGAGCGTATGCTACGTAATATATAGAGATGACTAACACCATTTCAAAGGTGTCTAAAGAGAGCACTCAGCCAATCGGTTCAACCACACCGTACTGATGCATCAAATAAAAGCGGTGAGATGTCTTAATTATCTTCCTTATTCTAGAGTCGTTCCTATTTTCATTAGCATCGTCACCATCAATAGCATCATCATCGTCTTGGTCGTCATCATCACAATTACCACCACAACTACCAACGACCGACACAACTACCACCACTATCACCATAATCACGGTACTAATACGTTTGGTGACAGAGAGGAAATGTTTGCATGGCTTTCGCTCAGAAATCTCGAAGCCGCAACCATTACATCGGACACCACCGCGTAACATTTGAAACGCGCCAAACGAAATGTTACATATACGAATTTATTTTTATTTATTTATTCCGGATATTTCTATAGCGCCTCTCGAAGTCTACTACTACTCAGAGGCGCTCCCGACTACAGCATTGATACTGTGTCGGAATTTTCACGCCGAAGCGCCACGAGCAATTGCGAGTGAAGGACTTGCCCAAGGTCCATACGCAGCGGCTAGAGTGGGATTCGAACCTGCAACCCTCCGGTCACAAGGCGCCGAACTTACCACTGAGCCACCACGAATATATACTATATGAAATTTACAATCTATTAACAACACAGTGTGGGCATGCAAATTGTAATTGTAGAGTAATTGTAACTTCTATTGCGCAGGTATCTAAGACACAAGGCATTAACCGATGGCGCTCCAAAGCTATGCCGTAATCAGATACTGACCTTATTATTCATGCCAACCCGAGAGTTGCATGAAAGAGGAGGGCGACGCTAATCACCTTCGTTCTTACACAGCGTCGTCAAACAACAGCTAACCAACCAATCAGAATCACAAACATCCGAAATACACGAAGTTCATGCCAACCTAAGCACCCTAGTAGTCTTAAGGTGTCCCTACACGGTAAATAATTTGACTCTATTACGACACCTTTAAAGCTAGTTCACCCGAAGATATATAAGTAAAAATTCCTTTCATCGCTAGATTGATGAAAATCCAGTTCTATGCGATGTCAACGGCCCTGGCTGCGGAAAGCAAAGAAGTTAAACTTACTGATTAACGACTAGGTTATCCGTCGTTTTCGGGAGGTGCCAGTCTATAGCCTAAATGAGAGGAGGGCGACGTTAATTATGACACAGTGGTGTCTCTTTTCTTCAGTTGCAAAGTATACAGAAGATGAAAACGAGCATTGTAGCCACAAGATATCGTTCATCATTGGATCCTTATACATTATTCGTAGCAATTGAAATAATATTCTTAGCTTTCTTTCCTTGCTCTTCCATTGTCAACTCCATGAATAACTGCGAAAATAATCCAGTAATACTGAAATTTATGCATCAATATAATTAGCACGGTACTGTTACGAATGCATTTATTAATCGCCACTATCTCATAACAAAGCATCAGTAGAAAGTGCATGCTGAGAAATTGTGTGTCTGGGCATAAAGCATGCAATGTATGCGCTTCACACAAATTTTTATAGCAGTGGACATTTCATGTTACACAGATGATAACAAAGAATGACTACTGTGGCTTTTTACCACCTGATCGGCTTTAAACATTTTTCAGCAAACCTGTAAGTAAGAAAGAGGGAAACAAATTGGACATGTAATCGTCAACAAGTTATGTCATCAATTTATGTTTAAATCAGAAATTATTATCAGTTTTCAGATAGAAACTGCCTCACATCAGGGATTCTGATGGTTACGGAATCCTAACCATAAAACCTAGGAAGAGACGCACAGCCCCGTTGGAAACCTGTGAAAAGTAGAACTATACAATAAATATGCATTTCTTTTTTGAAACTGCTAAATGTTGGTTAGAGTAAAAACTGGCGCTTCATAAATAATGCACTAAACATATAAATTATGGACGTTGAAGAAAATCCAGCTAAATGTATTGATGATACTAATTTATTACAAAATTACAAAGCTGATCTTAGACACCTCTAAGTTTGATTAAAAAATATTACTTATTCCATTCTGTTCATAAATGTTATATTCCTGGAGGACTACATAGTGTTGTGGACAAGTCACATAAGGAACCAGTGAATTGTTGGAATCCATTACGACCATTACTAACCTGTCGTGCTGTAAACTTGTTGGGAAGCTGATGAGTTAAGTAAGGTAGACGTACTGTATTGTATTGTATTGTATTGTATTGTATTGTATTGTATTGTATTGTATTGTATTGTATTGTACCTAGAAATTTATAGAGCGCCTCTAGCAGTTATTCAGAGGCGCTCTCAGCACAGGAGCCCCGGGGAAACAAAAATGCCTTTAGGGAACGCGAGACTGATGAGGAAAAGCCAATCATTAGTTTGGCCGTGAGCAGAGGGAGAAGGTCATTCCAGATTGTGAGACCCATTACAGCAAACGCCCGGTTCTGGGCCAGGGCAGTATACAGCCCTGGTTGCCACAAGATGTCGTTAAACTTAAAGATCTGTTCAGCTGTTGTAAGATCTGGCATTTTACATTTCGTCATTTCGCTTCTGGTGCTACTTCTCGCCATAAGATGTCGTTTAACTCTGAATATTATTAGCAATAATTATAAGCTGCATTTTGCCATACGAAAGGTGACAACTTTTCAAATAATTTCTTCCTACGCCATAAAAGATCTATTTCACTTTTACTTATTTTTTCATTTACTAAAAGCACGTGATGTGCCATAGACTAAAAAATACACACACTACAGCTAATAGTGTTAATAAAAAGAAATGGGTTTATTTATATCGTCAGCTGAAAAAGACTAAAATTCAACTCAAACTAAGAAATTTAAGTCGCTGACGCTTCATCCCAAGATTGCCCCAGGGTTTGCTTAAACAACTGATCTTCTTAGTAAGGATATGACAGAGGCGTTGACATCGACCTTACGTTATGTCATGAGGATTAAACTAAGTATACAGGCCGATTTATTAGGATTGGGATTGGATCACAATAGTTTAACGTCTTTTGACATCATATGCCATTTGCATCGATACGAAATTGTCAAGTGGGATATGCGCCAAATGGAATACTGAAATTGCTCGATATGGTGTTTATATAGCATCTGGTGATTACGACTTAAAGGTGTGTAAGCTTCGAAATTGTGTACCAAATTACCTCGTGAATGAAATCGGCGGGATTTCTCTTCGGTTCTTTCAGCAACATAATTTACATGCTTTATGCATGATTTATAAGCGCTAGTTTTTAAACTAACCAACACAGCTGTTTGAAACGACAAAATTTAAAACCGCGTATAGTTCTAACATTCACAATCGTGCAAATTATGCGGATGAGGGACTGGAAAAGAATTGCAACCGATTTTATTAACGAGTTGCTGTCAAGGGCCTACTTAAATATCACCCTCCTTATCCGTCTGACTGTCTGCCTGACTGACCCTTTGGATCTTGACCTGGAACTGATTTCACCCACCAACCCCGCCGAACGATTCTGATTTGACTGAGCGCCTGTGAATAAGCTGGTTCCCGAGACTTCGCTTTTGTGAGCGCTGTAGAAATTTCGAGATTACGATTACGATTACGAGTTCTTGAAGTTTGCCGTTCTGTTCGTTGTGACGAGATTCAGAGCCTTGAAGAGCACACAATGAACTGGCTTCGACTTGAAACAGCGACGCGTTGCACCTATGAAAAGAAACGCACAGTCGCACTAGGATCCTAGGAAAAGCAGAACTATGTCACAAATAGGCATTTCTCTTTTGAAGCTGCTAGATGCTGGTAACAGTCAAAACTGGCAACTCATGAATAATGCAATAAACATAGAAATTTTGGATGTTGAAGAAAATCCAGATGAATTTATTGATAATACTAATTTATTACGAAAGTACGAAGTTCTGCTTAAACACCTCTAAGTTTATTTAAAGAATTTTACTTATTCACGTCTATTCGTAGCCTCATCGTATGAGTTCACGCAACCTCTTATCCTCCTGGTTTTGTCGATATAGAAAGCGAACTGTTGAAATCCTTTACTAATCAAATCAATCAATCAAATATTCGTTCATTGAAAAATTCCCGTCGACACAAACGCGATGGGATTACACAGTGTTATAAAGACATTAATTGCAAATTAATTGCAAACTAAACACTCGTTCTGTAAACTTGTTGGGCAACTGATAAGGTAAGTAAAGTAGACGTATAGAGCCCTAATTGCCACAAGATGTCGCTAAACTTTACGACATGTTAACTGTTTTAAGATCTGACATTTTACATTAGTTCATTTCCCTTGTAAGAGCAGAATCGAGATTGATGGTTTGTTGGTTAGTTGCTGTTTGGCGACACTGTATCATAACAAAGATTATTAGCGTCGCCCTCCTCCTTTCCACAGGCTTGAGACTGGCACTGCCAGTGTACTGCTAGTGGCGGAGTTAATCGAGATTGAACGCATTTGAAGATAATATACGGTGAAAGCGTGATAAACGTGTGTGTGTGGGGGGGGCGGCTGCATTTAGTGCGTAATCAACTACCAATGTTTATCCGTAGCTCGAAATCTCATTCTTTCAAAAAACACCTCAGAACTCATCACTTCTCACTGGCTTTCAAACATCTGGATATCCAACTGCTCTTCCTCTGACGATTGACTAAACGCGCCTCAGATTCGCATTTCTGTGTGACTTTACGCCGTTAAAATATTCGTAATATATACAATAAATAAATAAGAAATGTAGTAGTAGTCGTAGTAGTAGTCGCAGTTTAACGACACTGTGTGATAACAAAGATCATTAGCGTAACCCTCCTCCTTTATCCAGGCTTGCGACTGGCACTGCTAGAGAACGCACAGTAGCGGAGTGAAGTAAGAAATATTAACATCTTTTGGCATCAGAGACCAAATTTTACATCGATCGGAGAAGCGGAATCCAATCTAGTTTCAAATCACTGCGATTAACTGTATCTGTATATATATACAGATATATATATACCATTACCAAGCCGACACGAATTACTTCTGATACGAATTACTTCTGATACAAAGACCTTAATAGATAATATATTTTCCACTGCCTGGTCCAGGCTGATTATGGCTTCAATTATTGTCTCTGATTTATCGGATCATTTGCCCATCCTAGCCCAGTTCTCATTTGATAGCAGCTCCACCATCCAATCCATGAATAAAGAGCGTAGATCTATAACTCCCTATGGACTAAAAAAATTTGCTGATACTCTAATGGGGGAGGGATGGGAGCTGGTAGCTGAGTACTCCACACAAGGAAGGGTTAATGATGCTTATGATTCCTTCTTCCATATATATAAACAGGCATATAACGATGCGTTCCCTCTTCAGTCTGAAGGCAAAGGAAAAAACAATAAGTTAAGAAAACCATGGATGACCTCGGGACTATTAAAATCCACTAGGAAAAAGAACCGATTATATGTAAAATACTTAAAAAAACCCACCTCTGATAATAAAAGCAAATTCACCCTATATCGAAACAAATTCAAAACTTTAAGATTAGCTGCTGAGCGTAGTTATTACGCAGAAGAATTTCTAAAACATCAAAATGACCTCAAGTCAACTTGGAAACTAATTCGTTCTGCCTTGCAGCTTGATAACAGGCGCATGAAAATAGACTCCTTGGTAATACAGAACATCAATACAGAAGATCCTAAAATAATAGCGAATAGATTTAATGAATATTTTATTAATATCTCGAATGACCTAGTTAGCAAACTACCTCTTCCATCCACAAATTACGAGGACTACATGCCTGCTACTAATCCATCATCCATGGGTTTGTTACTGACTTCGCAGGAAGAAATATTGAACATTGGACATAGCATAAAAAAACTCATACGAAGGGGCTCGATGGCATTGATCCGTATATAGCGTTGCCCAACTTACACTTAATTACATACCCTCTGATGGTAATCATTAATTCTTCACTATCAAATGGTATTGTGCCGGATCAATTAAAAACGGCTAAGGTAATACCTATTTTTAAAAAGGGCAATAAACAAAATTGTGAAAATTATCGACCAATATCTGTTTTACCATTTTTTGCTAAGTTTTTAGAAAAAATAATGCATCATAGGCTAAGCTCATTTATCACTAAGACTAAAGCTCTTCACCCCTCCCAACATGGGTTCCAGACCGGGCATTCTACATTTATGGCGCTCCTCGACATGGAGGATAAAATCTCTAAGGCACTGGATAACAATGAATATGCAGTAGGGGTGTTCATCGATGTAGCCAAGGCTTTTGATTGTGTAGATCATGCTATACTAATAGATAAGCTAGCCAACTTCGGAATTAGGGGGTCCAGCTCACTTGGTTTAAAAGCTACTTAGAATCACGTACTCAAGTAGTAAGTTGTAATGGCACACTCTCTTTGCCGGGAATTATAACCTCGGGGGTACCTCAAGGATCTAACTTGGGGCCTCTTCTCTTCCTATTGTATATAAATGACCTTGCAAAGATCTCTACGTCTCTTCACTTTGTACTCTTTGCGGATGACACGAATATTTTCCAATCTGGCACCTCTTGGGCAACACTCATGGAATCTGTTAACAGGGAGCTTACCATAGTCAATGACTGGTTTACTGCAAACAAATTGACACTCAACATAGGAAAAACAAATTACATAATTTTTAAATCTTATAGGAAAATTAGGCCAATAATTGGTAACCTATCCATTAATAGCGATCCTATCGCCAAAGTAGACTCAGCCAAGTTTCTGGGCGTCTTCATAGACCAACATCTTACTTGGAAAACCCATATAAATTACATCTCCTTAAAAATAGCAAAAAATATTGGAATAATTTCGAGAGTAGCAAAAATCCTTCCTAAAACTATCAGACTGAGTCTTTACAATACCCTGATCCTTCCTTATCTTAGCTATTGTAACTTACTATGGGCCTCAACTTATGAATCTCATCTTACGAAGTTATTTCTGCTGCAGAAAAGAGCAATTCGAATGATAGAGGGGGCAGGTCGAAATGAGCACTCTAAACCTATATTTAAAAATCTTAAGCTTCTGAATCTTAAACAGATTAACACCTTCCAAATTGCCGAACTGCTTTATTCCTATAGTCATAATCTCCTACCAGACTCTTTTGAGGGCTATTTCACTTTAAACTCAGCAGTACATGAACACTACACTAGAGGTGCTGCACTCTACCGACCCATTAAAACAAGAACAAACTTGAGAAAATTCAGCATTAAATCAAATGGTCCACAAATTTGGAACTCGATGCCATTAGAAGTTAGAAATGCTAAAAGTAAGTTTATCTTTAAAAAGAGCCTAAAAAATATTTAATCAATGAATAATTAACCTGCAGCATATACTCCCTGGATCGACTTGAGTAAACTTGGTCTAGGTCACAATGGGGTCAAGTATAAGAGTCTCGTATCGCTCATCGTATACTCCTTGGTAACTTGGTTCAAGTTATTGGTTGTTACTTTAAGCGATTGACTATAGAGTCCCAGTAGGGACTTACTGTAGCCTGCTTTGGTAGGCTTCTTTTACTTAGTTCTTTCTTTTTGGGTTCATTTTTGTTTTTTTGTTTCTCCATTTTTCCATTTCTTGTTGTTCTTTCATAATTCATAATTAAGTTTAGTTAAGACCTAACCGAGTACTTAATCAAATGCACTTCTTAACAGATGTTGAATCCGTCAATGGATCATCTTAGCTGCCGTCATTCTAAAAAGTAAATTAAATAATAGGGCATCCCTGGTTTAGCGGGACTTCCATCCCTTTAGGGTTACCCTTTGGTATTTAAGACAACAGGATATGCATAATATACCACAAGCCACACACTCTTAATTTTAACAAATGTTCTTACTCTTGATTTTGTCGGACAGTAAAACAATGCTACACTAGACATAATACATTTGGCTGATGTTCATAACTTGGTTAAAGATTGTCATGAGTACCAATAAAGATTTATTGAATTGAATTGAATATATATAATTGGGTAAATCCGACTTAAAGGTGTCTAAGAGCAGCTTGGTAATTGTGCACTGAGTTAGCTCGTGAAAGAAATCGGCTGGATTTCTCTTCGGTTCTTTCAGCTGTATAATTTACACGTTTTCCGCATGATTTGCAAAAGCGCTATTTTTGACACTAGCCAACACTGGAAGTTAACAGATATATTTATAATAATACAAATTCATAATTATGGTAATCATAATCGTATAAAACATGCTATTCGGTTTAATAAATTGATCCCCAGTTGTGAATGAGTTTGCTCGTGGAATAACATCGAACAAAAGCTACCCATACATTGCATTTGCTAGGGCCTACCTGGATTATGATCCAGTGTTTAACGACATCCTATGGTTGCCATGGCCGTTGATTTAAGAGTTTCCAAATGGTTTCTATCTTACGCTCCAAGATCTGTTTGACTAGCGATCGATTGCGTTTGTTGAATGTGTATCTTCTTTATGAAATGATCTAGAGATGTCTTAGTGGAGTATTATTTTAGCGGTCAAACAGCTACCAGAGTTTTTGATGGTTACCTTACCGTTCAATGGATTCAAACAGTTTAACCACGAATTATCTTAAGCAGGTGTTGCCGTTTATATGTAATAAGATAACTCCATGTTTTTTTAGGCGTGGAGTTGCACTGAATGATAATTTATGGCGTCGGTGGTAATAGGTCTAAAGAGTGACGCGCATTAATCGACGATCTAGCGACATCTTGTGGCTGTCAGGTTTATTGTCGTCGAGCATCATAAAGGCGCCAAACAAATGTTAAATACACACGAATACGTCTATGAAATTTACAGTCTATAAACAACACAGTGTGTGCTTGCAGTTTTAATTGTAATTAGTGACGTCTATTGAGCCGTGGTATAATGCACAATGCATCAACCGATGGCCCACTAAAACCGCCTTATACATGGTGGTGCCAATCTGAAGCCCGGATAAAGAGGAGGGCGACGCTAATCACCTTCGTTCTAACACAGCGTCGTTAAATAACAGCTAACCAACCAATTACAATCGCAAACGTCTGAAATAGTTGAAGATCATGCCACACGGCAACGCTTTAGTAACCATAAATGTCGCTAGACGGCAACTAATGTAACTCCAATACGACACCTTTAAAACGCGTGCAACCTCTGCTATATATAAATAGATAGATTTTGGTAAGTATATATGTCGAAAAGTAGAGCTATTGAGAGAAAAAATGACCAGGACTCTGAAGAAAAGAATGGTAAAGACACTGGTGTGGAGTGTGGTGTTGCATGGATCAGAGACGTGGACCATGAGGAAAGAGGACATCAAGAAACTGGAGACGTTCGAGATGCGGATTTGGAGAAGAATGGAGAAGTGTTGGGAAGGATTGGAGAAGAAAGGTCCTTCGTACACACATTAAGAAGGAGGCAGAAGAAATGGATCGGTCACACATTGAGAGGGGGTCCATAGAGTAGTGGCAACATCACTGGCGTAAAGAGTAGGTAGCGGGATCGCTTCCCGCAGCCCTCCCAAGGTTCCACTCAGCCTATCATTCTGGAGATGGCGCGTTGTTAAATTGAGATGAAGGGCGCCTTGCATGGCTGCCGTAAACAGTTAAAATTCGACTCATGTAATAACTTGTGATCATCCGTTCATACTGATTTGTAATCATACTGCGTAATTGTCAGTTTGAAAATATTAAACGACGATTACAATAAGAAATACCATCGAGGGAAGAATGGAGGGAAAAGGACAAGGGGAAGACCAAGAAAGATGATGCTGGATTGGATGATGAAGGAAGGATACAAAAGACTCAAAATCAACGAAAAGAGACAAACGAAACTAACTGATTAACGACTAGGTTAACCGTCATTGTCGTTTACGGGTGGTGCCAGTCTATGACCTGGATGAGGGAGGAGGGCGACGCTAATCGACATCGTTTTAATACTGTGGTATCGTTCCTTGCGAAAGTCCTACGTCGCTACACTACTCCTTGCCACTACATATGTTGTTCTTGTCAAGTAAGAGCGTTTGTCTCGCGCTAATAAAGATTACTTACTTATTTACTTAGGCTAAAGATAGCTAACAGTCTTCGCCATGTAAGGGCATCGTTAAACAGAACACTAGCTCGTGTCTTGTAACTGTGAGTGTGTGGGTTACTACTTAGTGACCTTCTTCAAATACTCAGCGCCATCGACTAATGCTTTGTTATGACACAGTGGTTGCTAACAGATATATCTATAATAATAAACAATCATAATGCATGTTATTTAGTTTTAATAAATCAACTCCCATGTGGGCATGCTCGTGGAACAACATTGAACGAAAGCTACCTATACATTGCATATGCTACATGTGTTATTATCCAATGTTTAACGACAGCTTATGGCTGCAATGGTCCTTAACGTATTAAGAGTTTCCAATCAGTTTTCATCTTACAGGCATGAATCTGTAGTGACTAGCGATTGGCTAGAATTGGATTCTGACGGTTCACTGGCTTCTTACTTCGACGACGTGACATAATTAATATGGACTGAGAATGACGTTTATAAGTAAAATTCTTTCAATCAACTTAGAGGTGTCTAAGCACAGCTTGGTAATCTATATATATATAAAGAAGAAACTCTGTCTGTAGCACCGCGATCTTTGACCGGAATGCATTTCTACAGTGTTCGACCTTTTCACTCGAAACCTTCACTACTGTCTCGGGGTGGGCATTACACACCCAGTGTGAGGCTTCGCGTCCCCCGTTTTCACCGCTTCCATGGTGAAAACGGGCGAAAACCTCTCCCTAACCCCACCAAACAAATTCCAGTCGACCTATTTTCATTCCCCAGATGGCGCCACCCGAGAAGATTCTCTGTCTTTCATCGCTAATTCTGTTTCACCGGCATGCATTTCTAGAGGTGCGCCGTAGGAATTTCACTTCACATTAACTTTTCCTGTGGTGGTGGTGGTGGTGGTCGTCGTGGTGGTGGTGGTGGTCGTGGTGGTGGTGGTGGTGGTGGTGGTGGTGGTGGTGGTGGTGGTGGTGGTGGTGGTGGTGGTGGTGGTGCTACAGGTACGGATTCGCTAGAGGGATTGAAACTTTCACTCAACTAAACCGGGCGTGGTGGTGGTGGTGGTGGTGGTGGTGGTGGTGGTGGTGGTGGTGGTGGTGGTGGTGGTGGTGGTGGTGGTGGTGGTGCTACAGGTACGGATTCGCTAGAGGGATTTAAACTTTCACTCAACTAAACCGGGCGTGGTGGTGGTGGTGGTGGTGGTGGTGGTGGTGGTGGTGCTTCAGCGATTGAAACTTATAACCCCGGGCAACGCCGGGTAAACCAGCTAGTTCCGTAATAAATTAGTATCATCGCAGTTAACGCTCATGGATGGTTCTAAGAGAGTGGTCGTTAAAGATTGAAACCGACTTAATGGTTAGGGTAGGTCTATTTCACCGAAAAGAAAACTTCCGCGAAAAGGGGCATACATTTGAATTACCGTACTATCATAGAGAAATCGAAAATGGGCCCCATTAGTTTGAGGGGTAATTCGAAATTGTAGGGGATAATCTTAAGTCGATTGCAATCGGTTCCTGGATGCCGTTCATCATGATGATCAACAGAACGGGGTTGATGACATTGCCATGCGGGGATCCGTTTTCCATGCGGAAGAGGTCGGACAGCGCTGAACCGACATGTCGGTCAGGAAGTCCCGGATCCATCTGAACATCTGGATCCGGGAACATCCGACCGGTGATGTTGTACTACTGCAGCTTGTGCAGCAGTCCATCAGTCCACATCAGGTCGAAGGCTTCTCAAGGTCGACGAAGACTCCAGTCAGGCTGTACGTCAACGACCTTTGTTGCTATAAGACCTAGTTAAATTCTGGATCTTCCTCTGTTTTAACCAAAATGGTTTCTCTCCGATCACGAATTTTCAGTCATGTTTTGACAAATACATGGGTCTACATGTCATAATTAACACTAGTTGCCACAAGACATATATATATACACTGTAATGCTCGTAAGACACCTCTTAAACCGAATCTATATAATTGACAATAATAATGCGATTATCGCTGCCTCAGTCCATCAAGGCCTTAGAAATAATTTGTACCTCTGTGCATTCATGTTTTAGTCAATACACGAGTCAGGTTGTCAGAAGACATCGCTAGACTGTAATACTGATTCTCTCTTTTTAAGACAACTTTTGTTGCTTTTAGCCGAATCCATATATTTGAAAATTGCTTTTGACCGCTAGGCCTAGCTTATGCGTTGTCAACTTGGAACGCAACGGACATTGATATTTTACACTTGAAAGGAATAATTGGCAAGGTAAGGTCGTCATGAACGGCACTGGGAGCCATAAGATTCTTTTTTAAAACTAAAACCTACTGAATCCATAGACAGCGCTGTCGGTTTTGGGGTGGAATCAATTCGAAACCTAGATTCCGACGCAAGGATAAAGCATGAGGACTTGTCTTCAATCCAAGGATTGGCTGCACCACGGACAATTTTAATCCAGCTACTTCTGCTTCTAGCAGTGTTATTTTCGTAACGAAAACTTAAATAATGATCAATTCTTTCACAAGAACTAAAAGGACAACGAAAAAGAACTTGTAAAAAAAGCGGTGACGAGCACACTGACCGAAAACGAAAATAAGAAGGTGTTTTACGAGATAGAAACGTGAATGATAAAGAAAAATTAATGAAATCGTGTGAACCGTTTAGACCCATTTCAATAAATTTTGGCTCCTATTAAAGTTATAATATATCCTACGCGTAGCATTTTCAAGTGAGTTTTTTTATGTCAGCTGACTGTAGTTTGTAGCAGCCACAAGATGTCGCTAAACGATGAATATAAACAGCGAACGGTTTATCAAATGAATCTAGCAATCGTTCTTAAATGACTCTTTCTATAGAAAAATCCTTCCGAAACCAGAAACTTAATCCCCGTAAAATCATTTACATCATAAAAAAATTAACTAATTCGACGTCATTCCATTAATAATTCTTCTGCTCTAGCGATAATACGTAAACACCTTTAATTATGATCACTAAACGCTATGAATATGGAAACTTCGCTTAATCTATGACTCCTAGAGGTGCTTTGCCTGCTATCAGATATCGACGAAAACTACCGAAGCAGCCACAAGGTGTCGCTAAACAAAGAATCTATAACTAATAATGTTCTTAGGTTGATATAATTATACAGTGTCCATAATTATACAGAGTCCACACAATGTTCGTTTCAACGTTTTGACCTCCTCGTTCCCCGTGTCAGGACTTCTCTGGCTCAATCTAGGTCTTTTGCCTCCATTGGCCCTGCTCTTTGGAATGAGCTTCCTGCGTTCGTTCGTTCGTTCTTCTATTCTCTCAGGTAACGTCTCTTCCTCTTTTACCTTTCTTAAAACTTGCTTTTTCTCTCGGGGTCTCGCACTGGGAGCGCTTCTGAATGGCCCTCCCGCTAGAAGCGCTTTATAAATATCTAAATACAATACAATACAATACAATGTCCATGGCAGATTCCTACCTGGTCTTCTGTATTTCTATGATATACCGGTACTTGTGAATGATAGCCAGGCACCGGGTGTGCTAGTATTGTCCGAATGCCGTACATCAATCGGAGTCTCTGATGCAAGGCTGTCCGGTTGATCAGGGGATCCGCCATTACAAATCATCTATTAAAATAGCAACAGTGTTGGGTAAACCCACACAAGAAATGAGTTAAATCAAAACTCAACTTACGCACCTCAGAATGAGTTTAAACTCAAACTCAACTCATCCTAAGTGAAATGAGTTAACTCAAACTCAGTTGTTAAATGAGTTAACTCATGAACTCACACGTTTCATACTAGCACGTTCTAATCGAGCAACAATTTTTCCATCACGCCTACTTGTAACAGAAAAATATTTTCCATCAAGAATACACGGTACTTAAGCCATGTTGTTCTTTACTGTTCACAATATACAAAATATGCAGTGCTTAAATACTGTCCACTAGCAGTGTTTACGACCCTCCCTGCCGTCACCACTCACCAGTAGGGAAAGTCGACGATATAAAAAGGCTTGTTTCAACATAATATGTGCCGAGTGCCGAAGAGTGAGTTGAGTTTAAAATAATTGACAGTTACAACTCAAACTCACAGAAAATATGAGTTAACTCAAACTCATAACTCACACTCTTTAAGGTGAGTTAACTCAAACTCATAAATCACAGCAAGTGAGTTAACTCGTGAGTTTAAACTCATATGAGTTAACTCATACCCAACACTGAATAGCAATATGGTTTGACCTGAAATGTAATAAAAAAACTTTTGATTAAAATCATTAATTATTCATTTACTACAGGAACGTGATTTTTCCATACACTAAAATTCAAATTCAACTAAAACTCACTTTGAGCTGACTTACAGGCAAAATAATGCTACGACTCAGAACTTGGAGAAATAAACAGCAATACTGCAAATAACCACTGCTCGAGAATAATTTACGTGGATTGGTGTTAAATAGCCATCAAACGCAAACTATCTTGCTCCAACGCCTCTCTACTTCTTTTGGGTTGGCCGGTGCTCCTTTAGAATGGCTTCGCTCCTTTCTGTCTGAGCGCACAAACTGTGCGGTTATTGGTGCCTCTAGGTCCCGTTGGGTCCCTGCCCCTTTTGGTGTGCCACAGGGCTCAGTGTTGGGCCCTTTACTGTGCATTATTTACACAGCTGGTATTAGTTCCTTGCTGTCCGCAAATAGCCTCCTGCACCAATCCTATGCTATGTTCACTGCCTCGCCACCGACGCGGTGTCTTCTATATCGCTGATGTCGCTCTCTCATCATGGATGGCTTCAAATCGCTTGCTTTTGAATCCATCTAAGACCCAGTTTATCTGGATCGGTACCCGCAGACAATTGGCGTCCATTGACCTGCGTCTATTAGCGGTGACTTTTCCTCATATCTCTTTCTCTCTCACAGTTCGAGACCTTGGAGTAACTTTGGATCAAGAGCTGAATTTCTCAAAGCATATTAATTTGGTCACTCGTAGTTGTTACTACAAGTTACGCCAACTCCGAGTTGTCTCACGTTCTCTCTCTCACAATGCTACTGTGGCTCTTGTGCATGCCTTCGTCACCAGTAGGCTTGATCACTGCAGTGCGGTACTTGTAGGCCTGCCTCTTAAGTTAATTGGGCGCCCTGATAGGGTTCTTCGCTCAGCGGCTCGCCTCATTGGTCACCTTCCTAAGCATGCTCCTGTCTCTGCCTTTATGCGTGATGTCCTTCACTGGCTCCCTGTTTCTCAGCGCATCTCCTATCAACCCGATGCCTGTCTGGCGGTGCCTTCTTGTATTGTATTGTATTGTATTGTATTGTATTGTACCTTACTTTACATCTTGAGTAGGAAAGCAAGTGTACAGTCCGATTGATTGAGACTGGATTCCACTTGTTTAACATCTTTTGGCATCAGAGGCCGTATACGTCGTTAAATCTAATGTTAAAGAGCAAAATTCATTTATATATCATCAAAGAATTTTGACTTAAAGGTGTTTGGGAAAAATAGGAAGAGGGGTAAGACAAGGATGCCCACTGTCACCAATCCTATTCAACATCTATATAGAAGAGATCATAAGAGAAACGCTAGACGATATGGAGGAGGGGATAAAGGTAGGAGGAAGAAGGGTGAAGGCATTGAGATTTGCAGATGACCAGGCGATGCTGGCAACTAGCCAGGAGGGCTTACAAAGGATGATGGATCGTCTAAATACGGTATCACTGGAATATGAAATGAAAATAAACGTAAAGAAGACAAAGGTAATGAAGATAAACAAGAGAAGCGGTATAATACCACAAACAATAAAGATCACACTAAACGGACAAGAAATAGAACAGGTGGAGAAGTTTTGCTATCTAGGAAGTGTGATCACAGACGATGCAAGATGCCACGAGGAAATAAAAAGAAGAATATCCATGGGAAAAGATGCATTTTACAAAAGAGGAGAGCTGATGAGAGGAACCTTAAGCAAGAATCTAAAGAAGAGAATGGTGAAGACACTGGTGTGGAGTGTGGTGCTGTACGGCTCCGAGACATGGACAATGAGGAAGGACGACATAAAAAGATTGGAGGCCTTCGAGATGTGGGTGTGGCGCAGAATGGAGAGAGTTAGCTGGGTGGAACGGAGGACGAACGAGGAAATCCTGCAAATGGTAGAAGAACAAAGATCACTCATAAGTACTATACGCGGACGACAAAGGAAATGGATCGGGCACATCCTAAGGAGTGAGACACTGCTAAGAGACATCATGGAGGGAAGGATGGAGGGGAGAAAGACGCGAGGAAGACCGAGGGCAATGCTGCTAGACTGGATGATGACAAAAGAAGAAGGATACAGTGGACTGAAGAGAAGAGCACAAGACAGAGAACGATGGCGTCATTGGTCATACGAACCTGCCAATGGGCAGAGAACATAAAGAAGAACATAAAGAAGGTGTTTAAGCGTGGCTTGGTCACTGTGCACTAAATTAGCACGTGAATGAAATTGGTTGGATTTCTCTTCGGTTCCTTCATATGCAAAAAATTAATTTACACGCTTCATGCAAGATTTCTATGACGCCAATTTAAAATAAACGGACGACAAGAGCTTATAACGGAATAGT
This sequence comes from Allolobophora icterica, assembly GCA_963556255.1. Classification (NCBI taxonomy): domain Eukaryota; kingdom Metazoa; phylum Annelida; class Clitellata; order Crassiclitellata; family Lumbricidae; genus Allolobophora; species Allolobophora icterica. Next base: position 85,831,334 of record OY744605.1, on the reverse strand, counting down.
TCTAACGCTTTCCTAAGCGTGCAAATTGTGTGAATTGCTAGATGTTTTCCTGGTTTGAATTGTAAAGTAAGCATTGGACGTGTACGCCCATTTCCAACCACACGATTCATTCATTCATTCATTCGAAGATTTATATAGCGCCCCTTCAAGGCAACTACTCAGAGGCGCTCCCGACAACAGCACGTTCATATAAGACAGTGTTAAGTTTTGCAAGAAATATGCCACAGGTGACCCCAGGGCACATGCGGAGCTCTAAGGGAAGTCTATTCCAGACTACCGGGCCCACCACTGAAAAAGCTCGACTTTGCATAGTCGTGGAACGAGCAAATTGAACTAAAAGTACCCTTTTCCCGATGAGCGGAGGGAACGTCGGCCTTGGACACCTGAAACTGTGCAGCGAAGCTCTCGAAGGTAAGCAGGGGCAGGGCCCTGACAACATCGCCGTACTAAGGCAGCGATCCTATATTCTATGCGTAAGCGCATAGGAAGCCAGTGAAGGACCTCCAGCATATATCTAGAGACTTGGTCATGTTTAGGAATATGTCCAATGAGACGGGCTGAGAGCGCAGAACTCGCTGTAGACACACTATGCGACTAGATGGAAGACCAAAATAAAGCGATGAGCAGTAATCAAGGCGCGCTGTGACGAAGGAGTAAACCAGTGTAGCAGTGGCACTGGGCGTTAGCGAACGAGTAACAGTGCGAAGCTGGCGCACAGCTGGTAGTAGCAGTCACTAGTAAGACGGTGTATTTGTGGAGCAAAAGTAAGCTCCTGGTCGAGCCAGACACCAAGATCACGGACAAGAGTTGAGAAGGTATAGTTGGGGAATTCAATTGCAAGAGCAGTGAGGTCAAGTTTAGCGAGTTGCTGTCGCGTGCCTAGCCAAATAAATTTGCTTTTGGACGTGTTCAAGCGTAGTCGATTTGACGACATCCACGCTTCCATGGCATCTAAAGTCCCACTCATAACCCGGACTGTTGGAATGGCATTGGTAGAGAGGCAATGCATGTATGCTTAGACATCATCAGCATATTGCTGACTCAGAACCGCATGTGCAGCCAGAAGGGTCGAAAGACCAGAGGTATAGATAATGTATGAAATAGGTCCTATAGGACGGAGCCTTGGGGCAACCCATACCGTGCAGGGACCCATGAAGACCTAGTGGTGCCATGGATCACACAGAGGGAACGTTCACAAAGAAATGAGTTTATCCATTCATAAAAGTCTCCAGAAAGGCCAAACGAAACACGCAACCGTTCTAGCAAGATCTCATGGTCTACAGTGTCGAATGCAGCACTGACGTCAAAGAGTGTTAGTAGTGTGAGTTGGGCCCTGTCAATCGCCCCGTAGATGTCTGAGAGAAGCCGAAGCAGGAGTGTCTCAGTTGAATGGAATCTCCTGAAACCCGATTGACTTGACGGCAGAAGATTATTCTTCTCTAAGTAAGCGACAAGCTGCATAGCGACGACTTTTTCGATGATTTTAGAGAGAAAGGTGACATTTGCTATCGGTCTGTAATTCGTAGGGACATCCGGATCCAGACTATCACTCTTTAAGGCAGGAATCAGGATTGATCTCTTCTGCGTCGGTGGTAAGTCGCATTCCTGAAGAGAGCGATTACAGAGTGTTGTGAGAAGGGGGAGCTGGATATCGATGAATTCCTGGAGTAAGAAGGTGGGAATAGGATCCAGTTCGCAAGACTTGGGTGGCGATGAAAGGATAGTGCGGCGTAATTCGTCACTAGTAACCGCATTCAGGACGGATAGATGACAGTCATTAGGGGGGGGGGGTGATAAGGTGGCTGCGAACTAGCTGTTTATTGGCGGATGTCGCAGATCTTGGTTTCGAACGAGGTCAAGAAGTCGCTCGCTGTAAAGGTTGAAGTGGTCAAAGGACGATTGGGCTGGCGGCGGCCAAGGAGCGCATTGAAAGCAGCCCACATTCGCTTCGGCTCCCCAACATGAGAAGCAATCTTCGCTTCCCAATAAGTTTTTTCCTTTTCACGGTACTGCCGATGCATGTAACGGACATACTGAACCCAGGCAGAACGGGAAGACTGGTGCGCCTGTGTTGGCGCTCTAGTCGCGAGATGTCACTGTGTCATAAATATCATCGCTTTCCTTCCTCATCCAGGATATAGACTGGAATCACTCGAAAACGACAGAGGAGGCAAATTTCATCGTTCATCAGTTAAGTCTTATTTGTTTACCGCAGGCAGACAGGACCCTTGACGGGGGACCCGGAAGATCTATCGATAAAACACAATTTTTGTTTATATATGGTCCGTTACAACGTTTTAAAGGTGTCTTAATAGAGTCACATAATTTACCGTCTAGCAACATCTTAAGGCTACTAGGGTGTTGATTTTGGCCTGAATTTCGTGTATTTCGTATGTTTGTGATTTTGATTGGTTGGTTAACTGTTGTTTAACGACGTTATGCTAGAGCAAAGATGATTAGCGTCACCCTCCTCCTTTATCCAGGTTTCAGACTGGAATCACCTCCTAATAGCAATGGTTTTAGTGCGCCATCTATTGATGCCTTGTGCATTACACCGGCTCAATTATACAAGTCACTAGTTACAATATTATTACAATAACAATTACAATTAAAGCCCACACAGTGTTGTTTACAGATTGTAAATTTTATAGACTACGTATTCGTGTGTAATTAACATTTGTTTAGCGCCTTAATAATGTGACCCGGTGGTGTCCGATCTAACGATTGCGGCTTCGATGTTTCAGAACGAAAACCGTGTTACAGTTAGCCTCTTTCACCAAGCAGCAGAAGTTAATAGAAAATCCTGCGATGCACTGGCCTCCATGTCAAGGAACTTGCGATTCGTCCATTGGTGAATCAGAAGCCGAATAAAAATGAGTCAATCAAACAATCAACTTTCGTTTATTATTAACACAATCTGTCATAACGCAACTTGAATACACTAAATGGTTGCAGCAGAGTTATAAAAGGATTAGATGAGTGGTATAAAGGTTGTTGATAAAAGTAATCAATATATGTTTCTATATAATACTCTGGGTATAAAGTTAGAGTCATCCTTGCAAGGGAGTGAAAAGTCATGACGACGAGGTCGGAGGACATGGCCACTAGGTCGGCTAGGGGGAATAGATGGCGTAATACATGTCTTTCATTAGTTAGAATTGTCCGAAAAAGGCGAGCATCAGCATCAGAAGCCATTTCTGCAGCGGTAGGAGTCGAAGGATGTAAAAGGCCGCGACGCTTCATTCCCCCGATGAGCTGGTCGATCCTGTCGCGTTCAGCTGCTCTGGTATATTCCCACCAGGCCAGCGAGGCATACATAAGGTTAGCAATGGTAGTAGCTTTGGCAACAACTTGGGTAGCAGACACTGAGAGACCATGTGATCGGAGCACATTCAGGGCATATATAGAGGAGGAACCCACGGCAAGTATAGACTCAACGTGCGAAGTCATACGAAGGTCAGATCTTAAGGTGACTCCAAGAACCTTAAGTTCTTCAGCTCTGGTGGCTTTAGGGATAAGGAACGATGGAGCGGCTGAGCGGTGGACGGCGGTCCTGGAGACAATCATTTGTCGCGTCTTAGACTCATTAAATCGTAAGTTGTTTTTCATCGCCAACTGCGCTATTCCAGCAAGCTCGTCTTCAACCGTGGATAGGTGCGTCGAACCAACCAACAGATAGGTATCATCAGCATATTTATCGATGCGGTTGCAGTTATTTCTAGGATGGAGGTCTGATGCCCCAACATCATATTACGGGGGACCTAAAGCAGATCCCTGAACTATGCTGGCATTTATGAAAGCAATAGCCGAGTCAACACCTGCGAACCTAGTTACATGGCCTCTATCAAAGAAGTAACTAATCATCCAGTTGTTGATTGTGTCTTTTTAGGTCCAAGTCGGATAGTTTCTCAGCAAGCGAGGAATGGCGGATGGTGTCGAATGCTTCGAAAAATCCATTGATTTGACTACCACGTTATCGTTATTTTGCAACAGCGTCGTTATATGATGCAGTATGGATATGATGGCAGCAGTGGTAGTTCCTGTAGGACGGAAGGCATACTGATCATCGAGTTTGTCTGAGAATCCAGGTGTCTGGAAGGCCTGGTATAGATATCTTCGCACGATGTAACGCTCGATGAGTCTGGAGAGGATATCGGCCTGTAATCGGCAGGAGTAGTAGGATTAGGAACCTTCGGAACAGGTCTAATCCTCGCAAATTTTCGTTGTACAGGAATATGACGGTGGTTGATGGATAGATCATAGATTATACAAATGAGTTATTATAGGTAAGACCACTGGTGCCAACAGGCGCAAAAACCACGACGGCACACCATCCATCCCCACAGCCCTGATGTGAAGCCGATCAAGCATTGTAAATACTTCTTTCTAGTCTTACCACCGTAGCCATTATGGATGGTTGGTGGTGGTTGTGGTGGTGGTGATGATAGTGATGATGGTGGCGGAGGTGGTGATGGGAGTAGTGGTCGTGGTAGCGATGGTAGTAGTGGTGTTGTTGGTGGGGTTGATGATGACAGTGTCGGTAGTAGTGGCGGTGGTAGTGGGGTTGGTGATGATGACGACCAAGACAAGGTGATACAATTGATGACGATGAGGCTGGTCAAGATACCAACGAAAATAGAATGACGACGACCATTTCAGAACTCTGACGGCTTTCATTTGAGGTCACCACTTCAACAGTGAGACGTGGTTGAGTCGATTGCTTAAGCACTCTCTTTAGACACCTTTGAAATTGTTATTCGATATTATATAAGCGTAGGATACGCTCTCTTTAGACACCCCAAAACTGGGTCAAACAACGATATATAAGGATTGCATTAACCAACCGTGATACAGACTTGATAATAATGTAGAAAAGAACCACTATTTTAGTCGAGATTCTCAATCTACCATTCGAATCTTCAAATTATTTATATTTGCCAAACTTGCAATTATAACACTAGGTTCTCATTTACTGGCAAATTTTAACATAAGTATTTAATTAATACAATCAAGCAATTGTGGATAATTTATAATATTTACAACTAAAACATGAGATTCTTACTCTACTCTTCAATTTGACACAGCAATCAGATGATCTTATCAAGCCATATTATAGAAATAGTTGCAACATTTGGGAGAAAAAATGCCTAGCCAACTCGTGCCTTGTAACTGTGAGTGTGCGGGTTCGATCCTCGCCTGAGAAGTTTACTACTCAGTGACCTTGAACAATGTCAGTCAATGCTCAGCGCCATCGATTGATGCTTCGTTATGAGACACTGGCAGTCAATATGTATATCCATAATTAGGCCCTTAGTGCAAAAATTCATAAAACATGTTATTTGGTTTTAATATTTCAACTCCCGAGTGTGGATGGGGTTGTTCGTGGAAGAACATATCGAACGAAAGCTACCCATACATTGCATTTGCTGCCTATATTATTGTGATCCATTCTTTAACGACATCTTATGGGTGCCATGGCCGTTGACCTTGGTTTATCAGTAATCAACGAACAATAGCAACGGTTGAATATATAACTTGGCTTTAAAATAATTTAGAGGTGTCTTGATAGAGTATTATTTTTTACAGTCAAACGACACCACAGTTGCTGATGTTGATGGACTCAAACAGTTTAACGAGTCTTATGGCAGATATTATCTTAGCGCATGATAATAGAGCCACCAATATGTTTTTGGAGTGTTTGCCTCTATCCACCCGATTCTGTCTCTCGTTCTCATTTTGTCTTTCTACACCACCGTATATTATTTGTAAAATGTGCATCAGACACCTTTATTAACCGTTAGCCAAAGAGTATAAATAATTTCAAACGCGTTTCGTTGTTAGGTGTGTCTATATTAGGTGCAGTCATCGGACACTATCCCAGTGGTGTACATTTCCATTTCCTTATAACAGTGGTTTTAACATAAATCCATCATATTTGAGTCAACAGAAATTCGACATTTAATAGCCATACATTCATAAGACTTTCTCATCATTTTTAGATGACTGAGGAAAACTGTCTACCTCCTCATAATGGCAACTCTCACACAGAGATTGTCTTTCGACTTCAGATAAAACTTACCTCTTGCAGTCTGTTTATAGTCGTAGTCTGTTGTGCAGATATAAAGTAAGGCAATCAATCAAACATTCAATCAATATTCGTTTATTGCAAAAATTCCCGTTGACACAAACGCAACAGGATTACACAGTATTTAAAAACATTGACAGCAGGTGCGGTTTAAATCAGATCTCAATTAGGTATCAATGACTAGTTAATAAATGTCTTTATAAAGCATACGGGATATAAAGTTTTTATCGTTCTTCTCAGGCAATGTGAAACTGTGAGTTCGCACTCGGAGATTGTGGGGAATATTTCGGTGAGCAGGGAAATAGGGTCGCAGAACATGGCCTGGGTCAGCAAGGCTGCATTGAATAGGCGTTCATCTACCTGCCTGGCCAGTTCTGAAGCGCTTTGGATGGATGGGGAGAGTGAGCCAGTTCGGCGCATTTTTCTAAGTAGTTGCTCAATCCTCTCCCTGTCTCCTGCCCGGGTATAGCCCCACCATGCAGGACATGCATACAACAGGGAAGCTACGGTGGTGACCCTTGCTATGTCTTGCTCGCATGAATCGATTTTTTTAAGTAGTAACAATTTTATTTCAGGAGTGATGAATATTGGATCTTTGGAGGTGATTGTGATTGTTTGGATAGGATACTATTTGTCAATCCATTCCAGCAAGATTGCATAGAAGACATTCCAGGCTTCTTGGGGATTATTTAAGTCAGAAGTTTGGAGAAATCACTGTTTTTGAGATCCTGAAGAATAGTCGCATGCTGCTCAGGCGTGCGGCGATGAAGAGATTTTGTAACGGATTTTTTAGATTTATCCAAGAAAGTGGCATTTGTGGTTGTAGCTATGACTGCTCTATGATCTGTCTTGACTGTGGAGTTGATGACTCGAATATTAAATATTCCCGGTGTCGATGATATTATCATGTCGAGTATATTGCCTCGACGAGTGGGGAGGGTGACCAGAGGCGTGAGACCTGTGCGTTGCGAGATTTCATCGATGTCGAGTTGGTTGAAGTCGCCGCTGAGTTGTATCATGGTTCTTGCATCTTCATTGATCAGATCTTCAATGGTTTTCTCTCTATAAAGTCGTACAGTTTAATCGTTTGGTAGACGGGTTTTGGCGGACAATAAAGAAATCCAATAATGACTGGGCCATGACTGAATGAGACTTTCACCCACAGGAGTTCGAAATCTCAGCAATCCTCATGGACTTCACAGACTTTAGCTGCGATTGTCGATCTTACGTAGGTGGTAACTCCTAGTCGGTCACGTCGAAATAGCTAGAAGTCAGGAATAGAGAAAGCTGCGTCAGTACGGTGACTTTTAAAATGAGTTTCTGTGAATGTCGCAATATCAACATTATAACCTACTAAGTCGGCATGGAGTTGATCCAGAGCGGGGGACTTTGCTAAGGAACATGTGTTGATGGAGTAAATGGTGCAGGGAAAATTTGTATATAGGGAGAAGTGCGAAGGACTTTTAGGTTACGTCTTTCTTTTTTCGGTTCATGTTGTTTTGTGTCTGTGGTCTGTGCTCAGTAATGATGACTGGTATAGCTGAGGGTTTTCGACAACCGCCCCTCGATCCACGGTAGCGGAAAATGCCATACTGTTTTAGATTTTTTAAGAGAGAGTCAAGCTGACAGGTATCTCTTATAATTAAATTTATTATTTGGTTTGATGGCATACCAGTCTCTAGAACTGTACACAATCGAGATGTTTTGGTCCTGTTTTTTAGCGGTTCAACACATAGGCCTACCAATTATAAAAGGTGCTGTTTTGGTTGAAAAAGTAACTGCGAATTATCACATGGATCTATAGAAAGCGTTCTTAAATGCCTCTTTCTAGACAAACCTTCCAACGCTGGACACTTAATCCCCGTAAAATCATCTGCATCATAAAAAAAACTAATTCGAGGTCATTCCACTAATAATTCTTCTGCACCAGTAGTTATCCTTAAACACCTTTAATAACGTTCATTAAAGGTTATGAATACCGAAATTTGTTTAATTCGAGATATGTCGGGTCATGCTTCTTGCTATCCGGTATCGACGTAAACGGCCGAAGCAGCCACAAGGTGTTGCTAAATCAAGATTCTAGAACTAAGTGTTCTTATAATTATTTATTTTACAGCGTCCATACAATGTTCGTTTCAATATCCATCGCAGATTCCTACCGTGTCTTCTGTATATCTTTAAGATACTTGTGAGTGAAGCCTAGGCAGTTCGGGTGTGCTAGTATTGTCCGAATGCCGTACAATCTGTACATCATTAATCACAACGCTAAGGTGTCATAAATCTTCTTTTTCAGACATTAAAAATGTCACAGAAATTATCGAAAGATTGAAACGTTTCCTTTTTATTCATTTACTACAAGAACGTAATGTGCCATACACTAAAATTCAAATTTAACACTTCATTCCACGGTTGCTTCTCAGGCTAGGCTAAGAGACTGTTTTTATTTCTTATGGATATGAAGAGAAGCGTTAGCGTCGACCTTACTTTACATCATGAGTAGCAAATCAAGTATGAAGGCCGATTGATTAAGATTGGATTCCAATAGTTTAACGAAGTTTCTTTTGGCATCAGACGCCATTTCACATCGATAGGAAATTGTCATGCAGGCCATACACCATATAAAATAATCAAATTTCCGCTGGATGGATCCAGGGTTTAACGACATCTTATAGCAACAATGACCGTTGACGTCGACAGAAATTAGTTTTGGCATATTACAGCTCATTATTTTACAAATTTCCGCGATTTAGTAGGCCTCTCTATGTATCATCTGGTCACCCGACTTAAAGGTGTCTAAACTACCTCGTGAATTAAATTGGTTGGATTTCTCTACATATTACCTAATTTAAACGCTTTATGCATGATTTATGGAGCTCCAATTTTAACACTAACCGACACACAGCTGCTTCAAACGACAAAAGCTTAACAACGGCATAGTTCTAACATTCACAATCGTCCAAATTATGTGGATAAGGGACTGGAAAAGAATTGCCACCGATTAATAAACGAGTTGCTTTAATGGGCCTACTTAAATATCAATGTGTGTCCCAACACCTTTTAGTCTTATTCTTTTATTGACCCTTTCAGCTCTATTGTGTCAAAATAATTTCTGTCGACGTTTTTTGTGATTTCTGTTAGCAAAATAAGCTGCATCGTGCCTCACGAAGAGTGGGAAATGTTCAAAATAAATTCCTCCGTGCCATAAAATGTGAATAAACTGTGGATCCATCGATTGAGGTTAGATTTTAAGTGAATACAGTTTCGTAAGGTAAAGTCGACGTCAACGCCCATGACATTTATAAATGATCGTTATAGTTTGAAACTGACTGAATTGCCTTATACAGACAGTAGTACCGTCTTTGATGGTATGCCACCAAGATTGTCTTGATGTGTTCAGGATTATCCTATCTATGTATGTGATGAGCACCAATTTCAAGAGCTCTTTCATTTAACCCTCGAATGCCCAAGGGGGGTCCGACCGGACCCCAGACCCGCTTTTCCATGGATAACTTTAGAACGGCAGCGAAATTGTAAAAATGGTTTTAGGACATCCTAAAGCCTTCAATTGGGCTTCGTATGATATATTTTGCGTGATTATTCTACCACCCTGTAGCCCACAACCATAGCATAACAACTACATTCGTACAATTGAATACATGCAAAAAATCCCGAAATTTCAAAGCACTACAAACGAGTATTAAAGTTCAAATAGAGTTTCACCAGGTGGCGCTATTGTGAAATACCATACATCAGTCGATTGCAAATTGAATTTGGATTATAACAAGCCGAATCCCGTTAAAATATTCCAATCCTGTACCACACAACCAGGCAACAACTATATATGTATACATGCGTACAATTGAATACCTGCGAAAAATCGCGAAATTGCAAAACACTACAACCAAGTGTTAAAGTTCAAATAAAGTTTCACCAGGTGGCGCTATTGTGAAATACCATATATCAATCGATTGCAAATTGAATTTGGATTATAACAAGCCAAATCCCGTTAAAATAATTCTAATTCGTTCTCCAGATATCACAATGAAAGCATTGGGGTCCGGTCGGACCCCCCTCCCCCCGTTGGGCATTCGTGTACCAAAAAATAGCTTGGGCACTCGAGGGTTAAATTAGTCTGATCTTCCAGAAAACCATATAACACTCACTTTACAAAGTAATTTTACATCCTGGTCTACCTTGCCGTTCAATGGATTCAAACAGTTTAACGACATCTTATGGCAACCAAGGCCGTTGATGGCGTCAGAATTATCTGAAACATGTCTCACCGTTCGGATGTGATAATGCAGTTCCCTGTTTTTTTTTGGTATGCAGTTGCAGTGGACGATAATATCAGTGGTGGGTACTTTTAACTACTATGCTCAAGTAGTTAACAAGTTGTTAGAACTACGTTTAGTAGTAAGTAGCTACAAAAGTTGAACTACATTTGCAATATGTATAACTACAGTAGTAAACTACTTTTCAGAACTACTTTCACATTATATTATAATAATAAGGGCGGCGCTTTGCATGGCTGTCAAACCGTGTGTTTAAATTTAGATTTTGATTGTACTGTCAGTTTTCAATGTAATCTTACTGCGTCTGTCAGTTTGAAATAAATAAAGAATATTATTATAAAGAATATTATTATTAATATTATTACATTTTAATAGATTTTAAAAGAAACGGCATTGACGCGAGGTGGAGACGTCACAATATTTCTGAGATGAATGCGGCAGTCGTGGGTGAAAATTTGTCCAATTACAGTCAACAAGGCCAAGATACAACCACATTGCATAATGATGATGGTGATCTGTACAGCTATCTCTATTCGTCTGATCAACCTCCACAAGGCTTCACAATGCAACGAAAAGTTCACGATTATTAATCCTGGAGAAGTGCTGACGTAACCAGCGTAAATGTTGATTAGAGTTAAACCTGGCACCGCATAAATAATCAATTAGGCCCATGTAATTGCGTATCAAAGCAAATCGGTAACCACTCGCGGACAAGTAGTTTCGTGATTATTGCGGAAAATGTTACAAAATGTGGGGTTAATTTCAACCAGAGGGGTAAATGTTTTCCATTCATGTCGTACACTGGCGCCCTCTAGAAATCAAACCGTTCCGCTTCATGAAAAAATTCTTCTGTCACCATTTAAATTTTCAGCCTCGCATCAAATGTAAATCGCCTTTGAGCATTTAAAGTATTTATATTTTATGAGATACGCAACTTAAAGGTGTCTTCGCCTTAATTAGCACGGAGACAGCAGAAGTGTCTTTGCAGTTTGCATTTTTTGCACCGATGTACGTTGGTTAAGAACAATGAAGTTACAGGGCATTCATAAATTGTGTAAATTATACGGGTGGAGGATTGGAGCAGAAATTCAGCGGAGTTTTTCCACGAACTAATTTTCTTACTTCTTTTAGACACCTCCAAGTCTGTTAAGCTAGTTGCTATAAATTAGCTTATTCGCGTTTAATTCCTCACATTCTTTAGCTTTGCTGCAAGAAATTCTTGTCTATCGACGAAAACGGCCTCTCATGCAATAAGAATGCCATACATTGTACAGTAACTGCTGTAATCCATCTTAACCAATCGTTCTGTTAACTTATTGGATAGCTCATGAGGTAACATAGTGTAAAAATCAACGGACCTCGTAGCCTCGATGTCCTTCAAAACAATTGAAAGTGAAATTCTAATTATTACAGTAATAATGAATTCAAGCAGTTTAACAAGGTTCTAGCTTAGGTCCAGTATACTTCATTAGAACAATTGCTAAACTGATTACACACAGTATTCTTTATGGAACCCTAAAAATAGATCAGAACTACATGAAATAGAGTTTTAACCGCAATTTAATAAATGTTTAGTATTCCGTAAAACTGACTACATCGATACGATCACTATTCAACTGCGCAAGAATACAACAGTTGAACACGAGTTTAAATGGGTATACATCTAGGGTGTAAATCGGCTGTGGTCCAGTTAAGGCAAGGGTCCGCTTGGGGCAACGCTGCCCTAGTTGCCTTGAAGATGCGCTATATAATGAATAAATTGAATAGATATCAGCTGTAATGTGCCAAAAATAAATTCTGTCGACGCCAATGAGATGTTGTTAAACTGTGTAGTCATCGAGATTTGATTTTCGCGGAATAATGTCTGGTATATACAGGGTGAGCCAGTAGGAATGCAACTAATTTGAATGGATATAATTTGAACAATTGTTATCCTAACATCGTGCCCAATGTACTTAATTAAAAGTAATTATCCACTCTACTTATATGTCAAATCTTGCACTGATATACGGCACCGTTGTTATAAAATTTCGGTGCGACGCACACCTCTCAATTTTGAATGTAAATATCGAACATCATGGCGCCGCTCACGGAAGAGGATAGAATTTTAATCCGAATTTTAAGGGCAGAAAAAGGATACAATGCACATCAGATGATGATAGAATTCCCTTCTAGAAAATGGGGTAAACGTACGCTTTAGCGTATTTAATTATTGGCAGGATTTCGAAAAAAATGAATAGCGTAAATAATTATTTCATCCGCCTTCCAGCTTCTACTTTAGTTTAATATTACACGTTTTAATCGTTCATCCATCCAGCTTCCAGTTTTAGCTCATTTTCATCGCATATCCAGCTTCTATTTCAAGTTTTACTATGATATGTTTTCATCGCTCATCCACGGCAACGATATCGGCGTTAAACGATATAGTTTCATCGCAATTCCAAAGTCTTCTAGTTTACGTTTTATTATGTAATATTTTCATCATTTATCCAGCTTCAAGTTTCAATAATATTTTCATCAATCATCCAACTTCTAGTTTGAGTTATATTTCCAAAGTCTTCTAGTTTACGTTTTATTATGTAATATTTTCATCATACGTTATATTTTCATCAGTCATCACAATTGCTGATAACTATCCACTATAAGAGTGTACATATAATTAACGCACCTAACGTGGAGGATTACCTTCTTCGCACATCCAGCTTCTCGTTTGATCTCCATTTTCATCGCTTAGCCAGCTTCCAGTTTGACTTATATTTTCATCGCTCATCCAGCTTCCAGTTTGATTTCTATTTTCATCGCTCATACAGCTTCCAATAATTAAATACGCTAAAGCGAACGTGGACATTTCGTCCAATAATTAAATACGCTAAAACGTACGTTTACCGAAAATGGAATAAATATGCTCTACCTCGATTGATTACACAAATTGATGCTACGGGAACGTCTAACAGCCGTAACTGTGGACCCAAACGTTCTGCGCGCACAGCAGCGAACATTGCACAAGTCCAAGAGTTAATTTGCAGCCAAGACAACAATGCAGTCATTAAAGCACGTGGTGGACATATTGAGTATTTGTTTGACTGATGGTAAATTCACTCAAGATATTAATTGTTAGTACTAAGCGATTGTTTAGAATTGACATCTGCAGTTTGAGACTTTTGTTTTTTCTTGCAGTTTTATGGCAAGAAAATGGCATAATCGAATATTAATAGCATTATCTCAAAACGTCGTAACAGTATCTCGTAGATGTTTTGCAGAATGATACAATGATAATTATCTTCAATTTGATATATTGGACAACACGCTCAGATAAAAAGTATTCAAGTTAAAAGGCGTCAAAGTTGTTGCATTCCTACTGGCCCACCCTGTATAAGGTAAATTAAATTTTGTCGTCAATGCCTATGGAAGTTAGAAAGCTACCCATACATTGAATTCGTCACCTATATTATGATACATTGCTCATCTACACCCTTTGATATTACCTAGTGAAGAATTGCAATTGTTATTTATACAGCTTGCGCTAAATGATTTAGAGGTGTCGTAATGTAGTTTAATTGTTAGGTCAGACATCTGTGGCTACTAGAATTGTTGATGTCTACCTAACCGTTCAAAAGGTGAAGCTTATTATTCTCTAACTGCTCTGCCTTATTAATTCACAGAGGGGACCTATTTGTGCAGTCAAAAACTGAGATCTTATTTTTGCCGTTTACTCGTGAGTTGATATGCAGAGTTGTTTAATATTGTGCACGTCTTACTTTGTGTGTATGTGTCAAGTTTTGCCGATGTTGGCCTCTCTAAATGGAACCGTCTTCCACATGAGTTTCGACATTATCTCCTCAGCCTTTCTCTTGCCCAGTTCCGGAAACGCCATGAAGTCCATGTTATTTGTTGGCACTAGCACTGACTCGGGTCGTGAACTCTGAATCGTGGAGTGGCGCTTTTATAAATGTTCAATTACAAATACAATAATTAATGTTCACCTATGGCAGCCCTTTAACGAAGCCAGCAACTTTCGGCTGAACGTGTTTTTCTCCTTCATAGAATCATAATTATATTCAAGAGACATAATCACAATGTCATGTATGTCATGTATACATGACTACATAATTTCTAAGTAACACTAAATAACGAGATACAGAGCCTTGAATAGTATAAGACGTCGTTGTCCAGATACAACGAAATGGCTTCGACTTGAAACAGCGACGCATAGCACCTAGGAAAAAAACATACAGCCACCATGGAATCCTGGAAAAATCAGAACTATGCCATAAATATACATTTCTGTTTCTAAGCTGCTCACTGTTCATTAGAGTCAAAGCTGGCGCCTCATAAATAATTCATTAAACATGCAACTTATAGATGTTAAATCAAATGTGACTGAATTTATTGATGAAACTAATTTATTATGAATTTACCTAGTTGTGCTTAGACACCTCTAAGCTTGATGAAAGAAATTTTACTTATTCACGTCTTTTCGAAAACGTTATCATGTGCTTCATCTTAAGTTTTTTTTTTGTGTTGAAATAATTATATAAGAAACCAGAGTCAAAACTGGCGCCTTAGAAATTATGCATTAAACATCATCATCAACCGTGGGCTCAACGTCCGTAGGTGTCCGATGCCGTTTTCACTGTGTTTTTCCACTGCAGTCTGTCCAATGCGGTGTGGCTCAGCTCCTGCAGTGATGTTCCACACCATCCGGTGATATCGGCGAGCCAGTCTTTATGGGGTCGTCCTCTCTTGTTTGTAGCATCCATCATTTCGAACACTAATGCCTTGATCTTCCTATCATTGCTCATTCTGCGTATGTGACCAAACAGTTCCAGCTTCCTCTTAATTATCTTCTGTATCAAGTTCTCTTTGAGATGTATACGTCTATATAATTCTGTATTGCTGACTTCTTGCGTTCATCCTATTCTCATGATCTTCCTAAAACATTTCTCTCAGAGGCCAGTATCCTTCCTTCAATGTCTTTCGTTATTGCCCAGGTCTCGTATCCATATAACATGCTACTGAAAACGCATGGTTTCAAAATGCTCAGTTTTGTCTTTAGCTTTATGGAATTGCTTTTGAATAAAACATGCAAATTACGAATGTTGCAGAAAATCCGGTTGAATTTTTTGATGATACTAATTTATTACAAAATTACCAAGCTGTGCTTAGACACCTCTAAGTTTGATTGAAGACATTTTACTTAATAATCTCTCCGCGGCATTTATTGTATTGGAATAAATATTACTTTGAATAGTGCAGCAGTGTTGTATTGCTATAAGGAAAATATACAGGTAATTGTGATTTGAATACATTGAAATCCAACTTTAAAGATTGTAATTATATGTTCATATATGCTTTGTTAATCAACTAAATTTATAGTTGAGTGTGTAGAACACCTGAACAGTTATTTGAAAGAAAAAAAAACGGTATACCACATGTTTCGTTTAATGTGAATGCTGTTTATGAAATTGTTACTATTTCATACATGATATGATTGTAGCAGTAGATATTACTATGGAATGTCATTGGACTGTAGATTAAGAAATAAGAAAATAGGGCCGACTGTGCATTTATATTTGAAATTGTTTAAATATTTCTTGTGTGTGGTAATTGTTCCAAAATACTGTTTAAATTGCATCGAACATTTTATTAATATGTGTATCATAAACAATATTAGATATATTGCTTTAGATGATGTGACAATAGTGATATTGTGCAGCTCTGTTTAACACCTTTAAATGGTGTCTCTCGGATGCTATAAGTATTTTGTTTTCTGTGAATTGTACTTGTAAATTGTCGTCAACGGCCATTGATGTCAAAAGACGACGTTAAACTTTGGATTAATAGTTTAATCGCTTGTCTCCTCTACTCATAGTCGCTAGTTTGTTGACGTCAACGGTCCTAACTGCGGTAAGCAAAGAGATGAAACTAACATAAACCTTTCGCTGTTTGTTATACTTTAGAAGCTGCCACATATATACAAGACTGCATAATTTGTGACACTAAATAATCAGATCCAGGTTCAGTGTGTTGAATTCGACTCCTAGAAGTTTTCCTTTTTATTCGTTGTGACGAGATTCAGAGCCTTGAAAAGCATAAGACGTCGTTGTCTAGATACAACGAAATGGCTTCGGCTTATAAAAGCGACGCATAGCACCTAGAAAAAATGTACAATCGCATTGGAATTCTGGGAAAAGCAGAAAAATGCCAAAAATATGCTTTTTTCTTTTGAAGCTGCTATATGCCGGTTAGAATCAAAACTGGTGCCTAAAAAAATAATGCATTAAACAAACAATTCATACATTTTAAAGAAAAACCAGTTGAATTTATCGATGATGCTAATTTATTATGAAATTACCAAGTTGTCTTAGACACCTCTAAGAGATATTACATGGGTTTTACTTAAACACGTCCATTCGCAACGTCAGCGTGTCCCAGGTACCGTTGTCCTCGGTAATTTCGTGTTGTTGACGTAAGAAGCCAGTGAACCATTACTAACCAACATTTCTGTAAACTTGTTGTGAAACTGATGAGGTGAGGTGACGTGACGTGACGTGACGTGACGTAGACATTTGCAGCCCTGGTTGCCGCAAGATGTCCTTAAACTTTAAAATCTGTTTAACCGTTGTAAGTTCTTACATTTGTTCATTTCCCTCGCAAGAGCATTATAGAGATTGACTGTTGGTTAGTTAGTTGGTGTTTACCGAAACTGTGTTATAACAAGATGATTAGCGTCGCTATCCTCCTTTCCACAGGCTTGGAATGGACACTACCAGAGTACGAGTAGTGGTGGCGTTAATCTAGATTTAACGCATTTGAAGACAATTTATACCATACGATGAACGCGTGTTACAAGTGTGTGTGTGTGTGTGTGTGTGTGTGTGTGTGTGTGTGTGTGTGTGTGTGTGTGTGTGTGTGTGTGTGTGTGTGTGTGTGTGTGTGTGTGTGTGTGTGTGTGTGTGTGTGTGTGTGTGTGTGTGTGTGTGTGTGTGTGTGTGTGTGTGTGTGTGTGTGTGTGTGTGTGTGTGTGTGTGTGTGTGTGTGTGTGTGTGTGTGTGTGTGTGTGTGTGTGTGTGTGTGTGTGTGTGTGTGTGTGTGTGTGTGTGTGTGTGTGTGTGTGTGTGTGTGTGTGTGTGTGTGTGTGTGTGTGTGTGTGTGTGTGTGTGTGTGTGTGTGTGTGTGTGTGTGTGTGTGTGTGTGTGTGTGTGTGTGTGTGTGTGTGTGTGTGTGTGTGTGTGTGTGTGTGTGTGTGTGTGTGTGTGTGTGTGTGTGTGTGTGTGTGTGTGTGTGTGTGTGTGTGTGTGTGTGTGTGTGTGTGTGTGTGTGTGTGTGTGTGTGTGTGTGTGTGTGTGTGTGTGTGTGTGTGCAATCAACTACCAATGTTTATCCGTTACTCGACCTCTTCTTCTTCTTTAAAGAAAAGCTTAAAAACTCACTACTTCTCACTGGCTTTAAAAGATCTAGGCATCTAATTGATCTTCATCGGGCGACTGACAGATTCGCATTTCTGTGTGACTTTACGCGCGTTAAGAATGTTTGTAATAAATGAAACAAATACCATCTTTTGGCATCAGAGGCCATTTACATGGAAAGGAAACGCGAACACCATACTACTTTCCAATTGATACTATTAAGTATATCCAAATCTTATATATTGTAGGGTATGTCCTAATTAAAGGTGTCTAACCGCAGCTTGGTAATTGAGCATTAAGTTAGCTCGTGAATGAAATAAGCAGGATTTCTCTTCAGTTGCTTCAGCTGCATTATTTACGCGCTCCGTATATGATTTATAAAGCGCTAGTTTTGACACGAACCAACAATAATACAAATTCATAATAATCGTTATCATAATAGTCTAATACTCAGTTTAATAAATTGACTCCTAGGTGCGGATGGGGTTGGTCGTGGAAGAACATGGAACGAAAGCTACCCACACACAGCAATTGCTATTTATATTTTGATCTCCAGTGTTTAATGGATGTCTTGGCAGTTGACGTCACCTAAGTTTCGAAGTAGTTTTTATCGTACAGACAGAACATCTTTTGTGACTAGAGATCCAATGCGATTGTCGAATATATAATGAAATTGAAAATTAATTTAGAGGTGTCTTAGGGGAGTATTATTATTACTGCGGTCAAACAACACCATATGGCTACCAGAATTGTTGATGTCTACCTCACCGTTGAACGTTTATTTCACACAATCAAAATTATTTTCGGAAGACGTGACTACATGTTTATTACGTGACACGATATAACAAAGTACGAGTGCAATGCATTGGGTTTGACTCCTAGAAGTTTTCCTTCTTATTCGTTGTGACGAGATTCAGAGCCTTGAAAATTATAAGACGTCGTTGACCATTTTGGTCAACCAATGCGGCGACCTTCAGTTCATCGTCCACCTGGCGAAAGAGATGGACATCATAGACATCTTGATAGGCTGAAAAGGTCGTAAGATGGCGTCCGGTTCCACAGGCGAATCGTACAATCGTAATCGTGATCTCCAAACTTCTAAAGCGCCATTTGAAAGCTAAGCGCAGGGTACCAGCTTATTCATGAGCGCTGCGTCAAAGTTGAGGGTTTTCCAAAGAGTATTTCAAATGAGACCAGAGCCTCATTACCACTGGGTGCCAGATCAAGAGAGGAGGCAGAGCAGCTGCTGGTAAGGCGAGTGTCGTTTAGGGCAAGAAGAATTGGAAAGTGGAGAATAGGGTGAGTCAGGGTCAGGGTAGTAGTTCTTGAAAAGATGATACTTTCGTTTGAGTGGAAAGCACGAGGCATAGATAGAGAAGTATGAGAACGAGGATGGAGGACGGGTTGCAATGATGATGGAAGAACCGAGAATCTCGGAACTTATTTGGGCGATCATTCAAGAGGCGGGGGTGCTGTGAAGGACATGACTCGGTTGGAGAACTTGAAATGAGTAGAGGACGGGGTTGAGAAAGACTGAGATAAGAGGATGATCGGGTGGAGCGGGTTGCCTGGATGGTGAAGTGATCACGGAGATACTTGAGCTAGGAATATTGTAGGGAGTTGTAGGTTAGTGATAGGACTTTGATTCGCTCTGAGATTTGTAGCCAATGCAGTGATTTGAGGATGGGAGTGATATGATGATGTTTGAGGTTCTAATGAGTTTTGGCGATTGATTTGGATGGATTCAAGATTGAGGAATATGGAATTGCAGTAGTCAAGCTTTGAATGAACAATGGAGTGGAAGCAGTTTTAAGGTTGAGAATGGGTCGAATGCGTGGTAGGTCACGAATGCTCACGAAGGGGGAGCGCGAGAGATTGGTATGTAGAATTTGTAGATCCAGTGTGTAACACCATGGCCATTGACATCGACCTTTAAAATTTCCAAACAGTTTTAATCGTAATGATGCAACACCGTAGTAACCCACGATCCAAGACGACTGTAGAATTTGTAGCTTCGGCTGTCAGTGATTTAGAGGTGTCTCAACGTAAAATTAGTTTAACAGTCAAACGACAACTTATGGCTTCCGGAGTTGTTGCCGTTCAATGGATTCAAGCAGTTTTACGACGTCCAATGTCAGCAAAGTATCTGAAACAGGTCCCACCATTTTTGTGACATAATACAATTCCATGTTTTTGTTTCCATATAGTGTGTTTGTCTCTATCCGCCCGATTCTGCCTGTCTTTCTTCCTGTCTCTGTCTATCTCTGTCTCTGTTTGTCTGTGTCTCTGTTTTTCTTGTCTCTCTCCGTGTTTGCTACGTACAGTCAGCTGTCTCTTATTCTCATTATTTTTGTCCTTCAACAAACTATAGTATACTTTTTCCAATGTGCATCTGACACCTTTATTAACCGACTACAATGTACTATAAATGATCCTCAAACGTTCAATCGTTATAATATATCTATAGGCTAATGGTCCTAAAGTCGACAATGGCTGACTAAATCCGTCGTATTTGAGTCAAAAATAAATTCAACATTTATTAGCAAATGATTCATACCTTCACAAGACTTTCTATTCCATAATAGATGACTTAGGAAAACTGTCGACCTGCTTACAATTGCAACTCTCATACTAAGACTTCGACTTCAGCTTAAAGTAACCTTATCCAGTCTTTTTATATTTGTAGTCGGTTGTATAAAATTACTGTAAAGTAAGTCGGATGTAGTTTCAAGTGGTTGGGTCCACCAAACATTCTAGCAGATCTACGTGTTCTTTTAACTAGGAATCAGCGAAAACCATTTTACCTGCGTCTGAGAACTATTCTTTAACGCCGAAGTTGGCCTGGGAGCGCCTCTGAGTAGGTACTTTCGGAGGGGCGCTATAGAAGTCCTCTGAATGAATGGATGAATGAATGATAGTTCTGAATGCCCGGCTTCAACGTACAGTTTTGAACTTTGTAGGGTGAGCATCTTAGAATTTCTTTTCTTCTTTCTCCTTCTCCTCGCCTACCTTCTAATCCTAACTCTCAATCTCCTTTTCAAAGACTTCATTTTACGCATTTCGACAGCAGAGCAGAACCAATCGGCTGCTTGATGTCACGTTTACATAATTGTAATCAGTAAGTCCAGGTTAAGACATGTCGGAGGGAGTGTGTCCGATGCTTATATAAAATCGATAAATAACTGTAATTGTAATTGTAATTGTAATTACGACAATTTCTATAGCATCGTTGGTAGCAAGCTACTTCTAGGATGCTTCACATGAACGCACGCACACTATCTACAGTCAGCGCAAAAGCTAATGTTCGGAGTTTTTACCTAGCAGGTAAAGTTTCAACTGTTTTTTTTAAACAAAAATACTTTTAGCCTCCTGATTCCGAGCAGGAAGGCTGTTCCAAGCACGCGGACCAGCGACCCGAAAGGCCCGATCGCCCATTTTGGTTTTCGTTGCTGGCACAAAAACATCAGCGGACTTTGCTGAGCGCAATCGCGACCTATTAGGGTTGTCCAATAGCGGCCTGATGTTGTCTGCGAGGTAACGTGGAGCGCAGTTCTTCAGACAATTGAGCACCATGATGCAAAGTTTATATTTGATCCACTCGCCTACTCTGAGCCACTGAAGATCTTGGATCGCGGTTGTAGTGTGGTCGAACTTTTTAAGTCTCATGACCAGGCGAACAGAAGCGTTGATCGATTGCAATATCTTTATTATAGGTTCGATTGCAATATCTTTATTATAGGTTCGATTGCAATATCTTTATTATAGGTTCGATTGCAATATCTTTATTATAGGTTCGATTGCAATATCTTTATTATAGGTTCGATTGCAATATCTTTATTATAGGTTCGATTGCAATATCTTTATTATAGGTTCGATTGCAATATCTTTATTATAGGTTCGATTGCAATATCTTTATTATAGGTTCGAATGAAAAAGTTCAAAAGGTGTTAAAGATGATATCTATTTCCCGCGTTCTGTAGACATCTTGTGGTAGCCAGAACCATTGTCGTAAAGTATTACCACAATAGACTGTTTAAAAACTATGTTATTTACATCATTTTCTCAAAGTACTTTTACCTCGCATTTTTTCTGTCTCCTTTTTCCAAGATGTCGCTAAACCATGGATTCTGATCAAATACATATGGTTTCCTCTGATTTTCTTCCATGTGCAACCCCATCCACAGCTCGGAAAATGATCTTTTGAGACCGAAACACATGTATTAATTTGTCTTGTTATAGATAAATATATTAAGAGTCACAATCTCTTAACGAACAATCAATCGTGTGGAAAAGGACCTGTTCAGGCCACCACAATAACTGTCTCCCTACAATGCTCTCAGCCCCAATATCTTGGCGAACTCTTCACCATCCGGCCGACCCGCTCTATCCGATCATTCAGATTCACATTACTCATCTCAGGTTCTCCAACCGAGCTATATCACACACTGCACCATGTCTCAGGAACGACCTTCCTCTGAATTCCTCCAAGTTTCTGTTCCTTCATGACCCTCAATTCTCGGACATTCCGCTGAGAAATACAGGCTCACCTTTTCAAGATTTGTACTCAGTGAATACTAACGTTCAAGCGCAATTATTGAATACATAGCTTCGGTTAGAAACTGTTTAGAGGTGTCGTAATGGTATATTACTGTAACAGTCAAACTACATCTTGTGACCACCAGACTTGCGATCTTTACCTTCCCGTTCAATGAATTTGAGTACTTTTACGACGTCTTATGGCAATAAGTTATCTGATACAGCTTCCTCCGTTCGTGTGTCATAATGCATCTGCTGGGTTTTTTCATGGAGTTGCATTGGACGATGATACAATTTCAGGCGTCGGTGGCAATTGGTCTAGCGACATCTTGTGGCTGTCAGGTTTGTTGACGTCGATCTTAACGCACAAGTTGGACACAACCATTTTAATTATTATTAAGCTATGCATTAAATAATTGCGCTTGAACGTTAGTCTTTACTGGGTATGAATCTTGAAGAGGTGAGAGATAATAAAGTAATTCATCTGCTGTGTTTAATTCATCATTCAAGGACTTTTGTATCGCAACAAATTAGGTCGACGTCAACGACGGTTAAAGTCACAAGATGTCACTAAACATAAGAAGAATATCAATATCAGTCCTGTAAGATGGCTCTGAGGCAGCCATGAGCATGAAATGCTAGCGACTTCATTTTCTTAGCTTTGTCTTTGTGAGGTCGGGTTGCCAGTCCTCTCCCTCGCCGTCTCATCTTCATATCGACATCTACCGACTAAAATATGTTACCAAATGCTGCCATCAAGTACACCGATTAAACGAAATTTAAAAATTCATAGCCTTTCGAAATAAAGATATATATCGACAACATTAAATTAGCGCAGAACATTTATTAATTTCCAGATTTAATCGAAATACAATGGTCACTAACAACAATGATGCCGAAATTCTTATTTCTTATCCTACAAATATTTTTCGGAATTTAAGTTTACATCGTCGGAAGGAATTATCTGGACAGATCTTCGTTAATGACGATTATCGATCCATGTGCTAAGTTGTTCCTGTTTATACATGTAGTCATAGCATAGGGACATCTTGGAAACGCTACAATTGCTACAATTGCTACAATTGCTATCAAATGAAAATAGTTGCATTTCACAGTTGCCAAAGGCCTTATTGAATTCTAAGCTTCCAATTGAAAGGCAAGCTTATTCATGTAAATATTGTGGGTAAAGCCGGTGTTGTTGACGATTAGTATATCGAAGCGTGAGTAAGGCTTCCTCAGTCTGCTGGTACACTTAATGAATAGAACACCATACATCACAGCTTCCTTCTTTTTACTATACTTTAATGTTTGAAAATTGTAGCATTACTTACACAGCGTCAGTACGCTAAACCTTCGCTTCTGCCACTTCCCCTTCGATTGATACAATAGTCTGTGTTCTGCCGTCCACGATACCTCTTTTGTTCCTCGATGCTTTCGAACCTTCCAACTTCTCAAATATGGATCCAGAGTTTAACGCACGTGGACATTGAAATGACTTTCGAAGTGGAGAGTTAACGTAAAGCCATTGATTCCTATTCCTATGGCTCTTCATAATATCTCATCCTACGTGTCTTCTTTCCCTCGTCCGCCTCCTCCTCTCCTCCTCCGCTTCCTCCTATCCATCCTGCTCTTGCTCCAAGTCCTCCTCCTTCTCATCTTTTGACTCATCCTCTAGCTTCTCCTCCTCCTCTTTTTCCTCCTTCACCTCCTTTTATCCCCCTCACCTCCTCCTTTCTCGTATACCCTTTTCCTCTTCTCCTTCCCATCCTCTTACTCCTCCTTCTCCTTTTCCACCTCCTCCTTCTTTTCCTCCTCTTTTTCTTCACCTCCATTCTCTTTCTCCTTCTCCTCCTATTCCTTCTTCTCCTTCTGGTTCTTCTCCTTCTTCTCCTCAAATTTCTCAACCTCCTCCTTCTGCTACTTCTCCATCTCATCCTTATGCTAGTCCTTCTCCCTCTCCTGTTCATCGTTTTTCTGCACTAAGTCTTTCTATTTCTCCTCATCTTCTATTCCTCCTCTCTCTTCACCTCCTTCTCCTCCTCTTTGACCTTCTTTCAATCTCCTTACCCGCTTCTTTCAGCGCATTTTGCATTTCGAACAGAGTCGACAGCCACTGGACAATACAAATTCTGATGAAACTAATCATCCGTCTACTTAATGCCACCTTTATATATTATTGGTGAACCAAGTTTTAAAGGTGTCTAAATACAGCGCTTTAACAATTCTGCTAACTTATCCTAAATTTATATAACATTGTGTAACATCGTTTTAAAGGTGTCTAAACAGAGCGCTCAACATTTCGACTCAAGCATGTCTCATAGATGAAAAGCGTGAAAAATCTGAAATGATCGCCGTCGTTCTAGTTTCGTTGCTATTACCATCTCCTAATCTCCACGTATTACACCATCAACGTCGTGGTAGTCATCATCGCCAACTCCACCACCACCAACAGCAACATCATCACCGACACTATCATCACCACTACCGCCACCATCACTACCACCATCATCTTCACAGCCACTTCCATCACCCCACCCACTACTCCCATCACCACAACCGTCACCATAGCCATAATCACGGTGGTAAGACGCTCGTTTCTATTCGTCTCCTGATCCAGCAATGGACGAATCCCAAGTTCCTTGACATGGAGGCCAGTGCATCGCAGGACTTTCTACTAACGTCTGCTGCTCGGTGACAGAGAAAAATGTTCGTAGCAGGGTTGTCGCTCTGAAACCTCGAAGCCGCAACCGATAGATCGGACACCACCGGGTAACATCCTAAAGGTTCCAAACAAAGGTTAATTACAAATGAATACGTACTCTACTAACTTTACAATCTACAAACAAAACAGAGAGTGCTTGTAACTGTAATTATAATTGTAAATTTAATTAGAAACTTCTATTGAGCCTTTGTCTAATGCAAAAGCTTCAACCGATGGCGCACTAAATCTATGCCTTATACTCGGTGGTGCCAGCTAGAAACCTGGATAAAGGAGGAGGGCGACGCTAGTCATCTTCGTTCTAACACAGCGTCGTTAAACAGCGACTAATCAACCACTCGCTACACCCAAGGATATTGCTAGACGCTAAGTAATGTGACTCCATTACGACACCTTTAAAACGCAGTTGACCGACTATATATATAAATCAAAACCGTATCACAGAACAGGTCAAGCAAATTTTAACATAAGTATTAATTAATACAATCAAGCAATTGTGGGTAATTTATAATATTTACAACAAAAACATGAGATTCTTATTCTACTCTTCAATTTGACACAGCAATCAGATGATATTATCAAGCCATATTATAGAAATAGTTGCAACATTTGGGAGAAAAAATGCCTAGCCAACTCGTGCCTTGTAACTGTGAGTGTGCGGGTTCGATCCTCGCCTGAGAAGTTTACTACTCAGTGACCTTGAACAATGTCAGTCAATGCTCAGCGCCATCGATTGATGCTTCGTTATGAGACACTGGCAGTCAATATGTATATCCATAATTAGGCCCTTAATGCAAAATTCATAAAACATGTTATTCGGTTTTAATATTTCAACTCCCGAGTGTGGATGGGGTTGTTCGTGGAAGAACATATCGAACGAAAGCTACCCACACATTGCATTTGCTGCCTATATTATTGTGATCCATTCTTTAACGACATCTTATGGGTGCCATGGCCGTTGACCTTGGTTTATGAGTAATCAACGAACAATAGCAACGGTTGAATATATAACTTGGCTTTAAGATAATTTAGAGGTGTCTTGATAGAGTATTATTTTTTACAGTCAAACGACACCACAGTTGCTGATGTTGATGGACTCAAACAGTTTAACGATTCTTATGGCAGACATTATCTTAGCGCATGATAATAGAGCCACCAATATGTTTTTGGAGTGTTTGACTCTATCCACCCGATTCTGTCTCTCGTTCTCATTTTGTCTTTCTACACTACCGTATATTATTTGTAAAATGTGCATCAGACACCTTTATTAACTGTTAGCCAAAGAGTATAAATAATTTCAAACGCGTTTCATTGTTAGGTGTGTCTATATTAGGTGCAGTCATCGGACACTATCCCAGTGGTGTACAGTTCCATTTCCTTATTACAGTGGTTTTAACATAAATCCATCATATTTGAGTCAACAGAAATTCGACATTTAATAGCCATACATTCATAAGACTTTCTCATCATTTTTAGATGACTGAGGAAAATTGTCTACCTCCTCATAATGGCAACTCTCACACAGAGATTGTCTTTCGACTTCAGATAAAACTTACCTCTTGCAGTCTGTTTATAGTCGTAGTCTGTTGTGCAGATATAAAGTAAGGGAATCAATCAAACATTCAATCAATATTCGTTTATTGCAAAAATTCCCGTTGACACAAACGCAACAGGATTACACAGTATTTAAAAACATTGACAGCAGGTGCGGTTTAAATCAGATCTCAATTAGGTATCAATGACTAGTTAATAAATGTCTTTATAAAGCATACGGGATATAAAGTTTTTATCGTTCTTTTCAGGCAATGTGAAACTGTGATTTCGCAATAGGGATTGTGGGGAATATTTCGGTCAGATTTTTTAAGAGAGAGTCAAGCTGACAGGTATCTCTTATAATAATATTTATTATTTGGTTTAATGGCATACAAGTCTCTAGAACTGTACACAATCGAGTTGTTTTGGTCCTGTTTTTTAGCGGTTGAACACATAGGCCTATCAATTATAAAAGTTACCGTTTTGGTTGAAAAAGTAACTGCGAATTATCACATGAATCTATAGAAAGCGTTCTTAAATGCCTCTTTCTAGACAAACCTTCCGACGCTGGAAACTTAATCCCCGTAAAATCATCTGCATCATTAAAAAACTAATTCGAGGTCATTCCACTAATAATTCTTCTGCACCAGTAGTTATCCTTAAACACCTTTAATTACGTTCATTAAAGGTTATGAATACCGAAATTTGTTTAATTCGTGATCTGTCGGGTCATGCTTCTTGCTATCCGGTATCGACGTAATCGGCCGAAGCAGCCACAAGGTGTCGCTAAATCAAGATTCTAGAACCAAGTGTTCTTAGAATTATTTATTTTACAGCGTCCATACAATGTTCGTTTCAATATCCATCGCAGATTCCTACCGTGTCTTCTGTATATCTTTAAGATACTTGTGAGTGAAGCCTAGGCAGTTCGGGTGTGCTAGTATTGTCCGAATGCCGTACAATCTGTACATCATTAATCACAACGCTAAGGTGTCATAAATCTTCTTTTTCAGACATTAAAAATGTCACAGAAATTATCGAAAGATTGAAACGTTTCCTTTTTATTCATTTACTACAAGAACGTAATGTGCCATACACTAAAATTCAAATTTAACACTTCATTCCACGGCTGCCTCTCGGCTGCTTTTATTTCTTATGGGTATGACAGAGGCGTTGGCGTCGACCTTACTTTACATCATGAGTAGCAAATCAAGTATGGAGGCCGATTGATTAAGATTGGATTCCAATAGTTTAACGAAGTTTCTTTTGGCATCAGAGGCCATTTCACATCGACAGGAAATTATCATGCAGGCCATACACCTTATAAAATAATCAAATTTCCGCTGGATGGATCCAGGGTTCAACGACATCTTATAGCAACAATGACCGTTGACGTCGACAGAAATTAGTTTTGGCATATTACAGCTCATTATTTTACAAATATCCGCGATTTAGTAGGCCTCTCTATGTATCATCTGGTCACCCGACTTAAAGGTGTCTAAACTACCTCGTGAATTAAATTGGTTGGATTTCTCTACATATTACCTAATTTAAACGCTTTATGCATGATTTATGGAGCTCCAATTTTAACACTAACCGACACACAGCTGCTTCAAACGACAAAAGCTTAAGTACAGCATAGTTCTAACATTCCCAATCGTGTAAATTATGCGGATGAGGGACTGGAAAAGAATTGCAACCGATTTATAAACGAGTTGCTTTAATAGGCCTACTTAAATATCAATCTGTGTCCCAACACCTTTTAGTCTAATTCAAGTGACGATATAAATAAACCCATCTTTTATTCACGCTTTCAGCTCTATTAAGTCAAAATAATTTCTGTCGACGTTAACGGACTTTGTTTTCATAAAGTGTCGTTATCTGTGATTTTTGTTAGCAAAATAAGCTGCATCATGCCTCACGAAGAGTGGGAACAGTAGCGTAACTATGGGCCCGCAGGGCCCGCAACTGCGGGGGGGCCCAGGTAAAAGGGGCCCATTTTCAAACCTGAAAAAATGAACTATTTTAATTAATAAATGCACAGCAGAAAGCCGGAAACCGAAACTCCTTGTAAACTCCTTAGCCTTGTAAAATCAATAAATCATGCAGGCAGGCAGATGATGTGGAATATTACTATTGATGCGCGGTCGGCGCATATTTTTCTAGGCTTTGATTTAAGCTAGTGAACAGTGACTCGAAGGCAAACTATAATCGCCAGATGACGCTGAAATTTGCAGTTAATTCACTCAATTAGTTTCACTTTTCGTCTTTGATTTATGCTGACGTCATTAGTCTCATTGCCAAGTTTCCGTCGGCCATCGTTGTTGATATTTATTTAAAAAGTTTGTTTAAATAGATTAGATCGGATTACAATTTACAATACAAAATTTAAGATTTAAAAATAAAAAATTGTACTAATGATGGCTAGCAAGCCTCTAAGTGGAGCAGCTAAACGACGGAAAAAGAAGGATTTACAAAACGAACTTAAAAAACGATGTAAAATTGACTCATTCTTGTTACCGGCACAGACTAAAAAGGAAGAAACACAATCTGTTGCAAATGTACGTAATGAAGAAAATGAGCAGGAGCCTCAGGAGGATACCAGAGGCAGTGAAGTCAGTGAACTACAGATAGATACAAAACTGTTCTTGATTTATGATTTCGTAACATTGAATAAAACAATATTCAGTAACATTTCATTTATAACATTTAATCAATTTTAATGCAAATCGAAAACAATTTTTAATTGTGGCATAAGATTACAAATTAATAATAAAATAAAATATCATAAATTAAAATCATTAAAATGTATGCCTCAAAAGTGAGTCGATAATTTGAAACATAAAATTGTCTATCAGATTGTCATCGGCTGTATGGAGGGGGGCCCATTTTGAAAATCTTGCAGGGGGGCCCAGAATATGAAGTTACGCCACTGAGTGGGAAATGTTCAAAATAAATTTATCCCCGCCATAATATGTCACTAAATTGCAGATTCATCGACCGAGATTAGATTTTGGGTGAATAAAGTTTGGTAAGGCAAAATCGACGTCAACGCCCATGACATTTATAAATGATCGTTATAGTCTGAAACTGACTGAATTGCCTTATACATACTGAACGACCGTAATACTGTCTCTTGGGGTATGCCACTAAGATTGTCTTGCTGTGTTCAGGATTATCCGATCTATGTATGTGATGAGCAACAATTGCAAGAACTCTTTCATTTAAATTAGTCTAGTCTTCCAGAAGACCATATAACACTCCCTTTACAAAATAATTTGTATCCCGTTTATGAACAGGAACAGGCCATAGTTAGACCCATTTGGTCAGGAAGAAAGGTAGGCTTGTGCTGACCGGTTTATTATCTAGATATTGCAATTTCTTGAGTTTGTTCTTTTGGAATTCGTCCCTTGCTACAATCCGTAGAATATCTTTGGTCAAGTAAACTTTATCGATTTGTCCTCCTGGTTTTCCACAAGTTCCTTACTTGAGTGTCTAGGCTTGTGTTTAAAATATTTTAATAGATCATCACCTTACCTCACTAACCAACCAATCGCAACAATTTAAAAAATACACTGCCTGTCTAACTAGTGCCTTGTAACTCAAAAGTGTGTGGGTTCAATCCTAGCCTGAGACGTCTGCTACTTAGTCACCTTGAACAAGGTCATTAAAATACTCAGCGCCATCGATTGATGCTTCGCTATGAGACAATGACAGTCAACAGATTCATTTATAAAATACAAATTCATAATACATATCATCCAGTTTTAACAGATCAACTCCCAGGTGTTAATGGGTCTGCTCGTGGAAGAACATCGAACGAAAGCTAGGGCCTACCCGTACATTACGTTTGCTTCCTTTATTATGATCCATTGTTTAACGACAACCTATGGATGCCAAACCGTAGGAGTTTCAGCTTTAATAGGATGATAATTAATAATCAAATACAATTGCTGAATACATAGCTTCGGCTAAACCTTATTTAGAGGTGTTTTAATAAAGTATTACTGCAACGGTCAAACGACATCTTATGGCTACCAGAGTTGTTGATGTCTACCTTCCCGTTCAATGGATTCAAACGGTTTAAGGACGTCTTATGGCAAAGAATAATCTTAACAACAGGTCTCACCGTTTGTATGTCATAACAGCCCCCTCTATGTGTTATTCGTATGGAGTTCCATTGGATGATAATATAATTTCAGGCGTCGGTGGCAATAGGTCTAAATAATGTAGCGCCATTACCCACAGCCTAGCGACATCTTGTGGCTGTCAGGTTTGTTGAAGTCGATCTTGTCTTTTTCTTATATTTTTCCTGGTTTTTAGCTAAAACATAATTCCTGAATATAAAGCGTGCGTCTATCAGACTTTATTCACACAGTCAAAATTATTTTGATGATTAAATGAGTAAGTGACTACAAATTTACTACGAGGCCATAAAATATTAACAAGATACAGGTGCAGTGTGCTGGGTTCGACTCCTAGAAGTTTTCCTTTTTATTCGTTGTGGCGAAATCCAGAGCTTTGACGAACATATGACGTCGTTGACCAGATACAATGAACTGGCTTCGACTTGAAACAGGGACGCATAGCACCTAGGAAAAAAACATACAGCCACCATGGAATCCTGGAAAAATCAGAACTATATAGATATACATTTCTGTGTTAAGTTGTTCATTGTTCATTAGAGTCAAAGCTGGCGCTTCATAAATAATTCAATAAACATGCAACGTACAGATCTTAAATCAAATCTGACTGAATTTATTGATGATACTTATTTATTATGAATTTAGCAAAAGTTGTGCTTAGACACCTCTAAGTTTGATGAAAGCAATTTTACTTATTCGTGTCCATTGGAAAACGTTATCGTGTGCTTCCCTTGAAATTGTTTCCTTGTGTTGTTGTAATATATAAGAAACCAGTTAACTGTTGGAATCCATTACTAACCAAACGCTCTGTAAACTTGTTGGGAAACAGATGAGATAAGTAAGGTAGACGTAGACAGCCATAGTTGCCACACGATGTCGTTAAACTTGAAGATCTGTTCAAATGTTATAAGATCTAGTATTTTACATTAAGTCATTTCACTCGTGAGAGCAGTATCGAGATTGATGGCTGGTTGTTTACTTGATGCCTAGTTACACTGCCATAACAAAGATGTTTAGCGGCACCCTCCTCCGTTTTCCAAGTTTTTGACTGCCACTACATGTACCAGAACAGCTGTTTCCGTGCAGTGGAATTTCTTGAATGCGGCCTGAAGAGGCCTTATCACAACCATGCACATGACGATATTCAGTGAGCGGCGTTAACACAGAAACTGCCTAGATATAATCGCATAGGTGTTTCGAATTGTAATGTATGAAGTGGACGTAAACGGTCATTTCCAACCACAAGATGTCGCTAAACACACGATCCTGATCAAATGCATTGGTTTTCCTTTGATTATCTTCCATGTGCAACCCCATAGACACCTGGGAAAATGATCTGTTAAAACCGAAATACATGTTTTATTATTAATTATATATGTATCTATTAAGTGTCAATAACAAAACATCAATCGTGTGTAAAAGGACTATTCAAGACCGCTATAGTAACCGTTTCAGGGGAACCCCGAACCACTAAGTTTTACAAGGCACACGTAGGTAGTAAGTACTCTGTTTACCGATGCTGTTCCAACAGAAAGATGTTTAGTGCCGCCCTACTCATTAATCCATACTTGCGGCTAGAGCTATCAGAGTAAATGGCGATTCAGTGTCACTTATCCAACCACATCTTGTGGCTTATAGGGCCGTTGAAATCAACCTTATCGTCCAATACACTTTCTGATAGATAGTTCTTGTTTAACGATTAGATTTCGAGGAATAATGTTTGTTATAAAGTAAAGTCGACATGAATGTCAGTGGCAGGTATAAGTGGTCGCTAAAGTTTGAAACTGACTGAACGGCTACGGTAGGAATACTACTCCGAAGCCTACGTTAACAATGGCTAACAATCTTCCTTGTCACACAGCGTCGTTAAACAGAACACTGCCAACCTAACTCGTGCCTTTTACCTCGCATGAGA
>OY744605.1:85511020-85798500 GCA_963556255.1 Allolobophora icterica | reverse complement strand
TCATATACCTCGACCTATCGCTGGTTCCGTGATTGATAGGCTCCCAGCTTAATTGTTAATTGGACTCTTAATTAGTAGATCAACCCCTACAACCCCTCTTTGTTTCCTAATCGATTCACCTGTGTTTGTGCTGTGACGATCGCGTTGCGTCAAACGCTGTCAAACGCCTTCTGTTAATCCTTTCACGGCTGCTACGCTACCAGACTAACAATAAGACACTGGTGTTAGTGCGTTCATTTCCCATCAAGTTCTCGACGAACCGTTACGTAACACCACCACACCTCTCGTAAGTTACACGCTCCATGTTTGATTGAGTCTGTTTAATTACATATTCCTGTTTGACTGTTGAGTGTTTGTTTAACCGCGGTTGTGCTTTTGTGCTGCTTCTGAACCCCAGCCCTTTTCTTACTCTCGCTAACGATGGCGACGTGGCCATGATTTCTGTTCGTTGCTCGTCAGTTTTAAATGTTTAAATTCTTAAATGAAAATATTCTTGGGATCCATTATACGAACAGGTTGAACAGTGTTTTAGCTGTCAAAAAACAGACGGGGGTCGAAAATTTTACAGATTAATCATTACTGAAGTACAGGAACGCTGAAGTTGTTAATATTTTGCACACGAAACAACTGAAAAATCACGAGTTATTTTAGTTTCCTGAACTTCACCCCAACATCTTTTCAGTTAGCTAGGAGAAGGGTTATAAGAAGAGCTAAGGGGGTTGAACCTCAAACCCCTCCAAAACTAAAACACAGGTTAGGTAACTTTGAGACAAAAGTGACCCTAAAAAAGTAAGAATTATGAGCAGAAATTTATGACATCCAACTTTGTGGATTTATTTGATCTCCAGCAAAATTGAAATATTCCTGGGTTTGACTTTGGAACTGGTAATAGATGTACTAACATGTTTCATATCGAGATACAGGTGACATTAAGGAAATCACTATGTTATAGGAAGAAATTTATAAGATTCATAAATGGGGATGTTTTCTGATCTATCCTCAAGAAGTCTGAGATTCCCCGAAGAAGAGGAAAACCTGTTTGTTGGCTTGCCTGGAAAAGTCTTAGAAGTTGAAGTTAACGAGCAGTTATGGGCACTAAACTATTTTTTTTAGTTAAACTAAAACTATTTTCCAACTAAAAAAATAGTTGGCAACTGATTTTGGAGATTAGTTAACTAAACTAAAAAAGTAGTTAAACTTTTTCCAACTTTTTACGACAAACATTTTCACAATAACAGAGGTTAAGTGAACTGTAATAATGCAGAGCGTCAATGACAATTTCACCTTCAAACTATGCAATGTGTACTGTTCTAGCACACAATTACAGTAAGTAGTGTATAAATTTGAAAACACAGGCTGTTAATGCTAAAACCTTGCAGTGTTAAAATGTTTTTTGTTGACAGTGTTCAATGTTCATTGTGGAAAATTAGTTGCATATTGCTGATTTTTTAGTTAAACTTTTTAGTTTGCAACTAAAATTTTTTAGTTAAACTATGGTTTTAGTTCTAATTAAACTTTTTTTAGTTAAACTTCATCCGTAACTAAAAAAAATTTGGTTAAAGTAAAAGTTAGCAACTTTTTAGTTAACTATTGCCCATCACTGTTAACGGGTGACACATTGTACTCTGAAAACAAGTAGGTGTATGTGGATTTTTAAAAAATTAGTTCTATGCTAATATAGAATCCTTGGCTGTTGTGTAGAATTTAACTGTCTAAGTAGGGCCTTTTGTCCAATTTATTCAGCAATTCCTGTCCAGTCCGGCACAAAATCATACCCATTTAAAATTTCTTTTCCTATGGTATGATGGTTTCTCAAGCATAGTCACATTTACCACTGCTTCATTTCTCGTTGAAACTAAACTTAGTGCACAGTTATCCTAGGTCTGAGCACCGTTCTGTGAAAATGCAACATTGATTTTGTAAATTGATTTGCATCTCGGTAACAACCGCTACAACAGCAACCATAGAAAGAACAACCAAAACATTCATTGTGTTGTTGTTGCTGTTGTTATTGTCACAACCGAGACATCATACATTGACTATTACTATATACACTAACCCAGAAATTTAAGTTTATTTCTTCTGACATTTTTAAAATGAAGTCTAACTAAAATGGTAATATTGAGATGATTAACAACGGAATTCCCAGACAGGCATAACACTGACATAAAAAGCACATTATTATCCCTGGACGAAATTGCAGAGATGTTAGCTCAAAACGTCTTAGAGTTTTAGAATCACGCTTTTATTTTTAAATTAACCCGATTGAAAACCAGACGGCAACACAACAGCAATCTTTGAGACGCGCATCCTGCTTCGATCTGTATAACACGTTGATTTATCTGTAGGTGCTGTCTGTTAACCTGTTCGTTTTCTACTTACTTACGTACATTCCCAGTTCGGTCTGTTTTTAGTCTGTTGTGTTTTTTCCGTCCTGCACTGAGCCAAATGCATGATCAATGAGACTGGGTTTTGAAACGGTTCGAAATTTTCATCCCCTCAAAGCTTTTAACTTTTTCTTTCTAGTCGTATTCCGGTTTCATACGCGATCATTAGTAGTCTGTTTCATACGCTTTTGATCATACTCGCTAAATAATTCTGTAGCTCATTTTAGAGTTAATTTTTGAACTAATGCCGGGAGCTGTGATTTTTAACTGATTTGGATAAGCTTCATTTTCAAACAACTATTAAGGTGGATCTGGGACTAAGGGAGTATCTATAAGTGGTGTAAATTTTCAATTATATCTGTAGTCTTGTCAGATATATAGCTCTTGTGTGGTCCACAAAGGTATTTGATAAAAATGCTTATATGTATACAATAAGGTTTTGACAACAATAATGATCAAATTGACCATCGCTAGAAATACGCCTTGCTTCTGCTTATTCTTTGGGGCCAGCAAAATTTAGAATTTATTAAAATAATGAAAGGAAACAAGAAGGTTTTCCACCTAGTATGGCTTTCAAAGATTTACATTACACAGTACAGCTCACATATTTACATTACGATTTACATCGAGTTGACTCCGAGGTATACTCCGAGTATTTGAAGAAGCTTTTATATAAATCATCCATTATTTTGAAATGCAGAGCATTTGGAATGTGCTATATAACTAGCTGTTATAAAGTCGCTTTTTTGAGTTAACGTTAACCCTAGAGACTGTTAAATCATGCTAAACCATTTCAGGTCATGTTAACAGTCTCATGTCTTGTGTTTTGCTGCTTCGCTGAATTACTAAATCTGAATGATGAAATTACTAGAAGTCTTAATTATTCCAGTAATTAATTTCGAGTTTAAAACTATTTAGTTCAACCTTTAAGAAAATTGTTTGATTCCTCAGCCTTCGAATTGTATTTAAACTTTTCAACCTTGAATATATATTCATTCATTCATTCATTCGAAGATTTATATATAGCGCCTCTTCAAGGGAACTACTCAGAGGCGCTCCCGACACCAGCACGTTCATATAAGACAGTTTTAAGTTTTGCAAGAAATTGTGTGCTGCTA
Source organism: Allolobophora icterica (assembly GCA_963556255.1). Classification (NCBI taxonomy): domain Eukaryota; kingdom Metazoa; phylum Annelida; class Clitellata; order Crassiclitellata; family Lumbricidae; genus Allolobophora; species Allolobophora icterica. The sequence goes on along the minus strand of OY744605.1, from coordinate 85,794,995 downwards.
ATCATTTGCTGATCTTTGTTATAAATTTGTTTATTATTTAAATTATTTAAAACTTACCATACAATAAATTTTAGTTATTCCGCAAATGAGGTCGGATAAAGCAGGATTATAACTTTCGTGAAAAAATATATAAAATCTTATAAGCTTATTGCTTTTGATAAATGTGAATGATAGGCATTATAATAATAATTCTTTCATATTTTCATTTCGTTTGTTTAATTGCATTTATTTATGATAATAGGGCAGTATTCATAGCTCGCAAGTACAGGCTGTTTCAGAAAAACTTTCATCTCTCAACTTGTGCACTGTGTCTCAGACGTCTCGTGGTTGTGTCCCCCAATTTTGAACTTGTTTAAATCAGTTTTATTCCTTTTTTAATCTTCCCAATGCACTTTTTATTTCAGCATTTATGACGTATATATGTGTGTGTATATATAAGGGTGTGTATATATATAGGTGTATGCTATATAGTGTATACAATACTATACATATACACGAGTGTATATACTGTATAAAAGTGTATACATAGGTATATATGAAAAGGTGTATACATAGATATAAAAGTGTTTCTATAATGTATGTATGCATGCATGTAAATATATATACACCTTTATGTTCATGCACGTGCAATTTATAGTGCATACACTGACTGATATAACTTAGTTATTTGCATAAGAGGATATGCTTCATATATATATATATATATATATATATATATATATATATATGTATGTATATATATGTATATATATATATATATATTGATTATTCACATATTTGCTGATAAAATTTGTTGAATTCGAATATAAACTGGTTTTTTTCTGGAACGGCCTGTATGCTTTGTTTTTTAACTGGTTGTTAACTGTTTGGCATGAAGTGCTTCGTGACTGACGCTTGGCTGTGTTTTCTGTTTCTGTTCGACAGCCTTGAGATGCACAACACGTTGGCCCTGACGGCAGCTCTTGACCCGTCTGGGGCTAACGGCCTCTGCACGGGCCCAATGCCCGCCCTTCCCTGTCCCTCGTCCTCCTCCTCGTCGTCATCATCGTCCTCCGTGGCCTTAAACCTCGGCGCCGAATACCATCGGCCGGGGGCAGTTGCCCTCACATCGATGAAGTCCGTCACCCTGTCGTCAATGGCGCTTACGCCCGTCAACTCCTCCTCCGACTCCCCGCTGGCAATCGCCGCCGCACCTCCGGGCAGCGCGGCACACCCGCACGTTGCCATGTCGACGATGACCCTACCTCCAGGGGCGGTCTTCAACCAGATCGCCATTGCCCAGCCACCGCCGCATCCTCATCATTATCCTCATCATCCCCAGCATCCTCAGCTTCCTCAGCAGCATCAGCAGCAGAACCATCCTCACCCCCTCGCCATTCCATTCGGGTCCCTCGTCAAACCGTTTCCCATTCTGAACTACGGCAGCTTCGTAAACGCCACGTTCTTCGACGCCAGGGCCGACCTGGCGACCAAGATCAAGGGCGGAGTGGCCCTCGCCGCCACGAGGAACAGTAACAAGTTCGCGCCCTACTAATAAGAAGTCACGTGACGACGATGACGTTGCAGATCACATGATCTCCGAGAGAACACGCAGGGCTTGTCGCGCAGCCGTTGGTTGGTCCGCGCGCGCGTGCTGTCGACAGGTCGGTAACTTTTCGTAGTTATCGGATTCTGTGGCCGGATGGATTGGACGTCTTTGTTGATGTCTAGTTGACCGTCACAGGACGGCTGGAGTTCTTATCTACACATGGTGCTCACGAAGATGTTTTAAACTGGGTGTGGTTTGCGATTGGTCTTTTGGTAGTCTTTTTTCCTGATCATTTCCGTGTGTTGTATCCCTTCTTTATCCCCGTTTGTTTGGTTCCGATGTAAGTGTGTTTGTTTCCGAGATGGTTTTGAATTAGAAGGAATTTTTGTGGAGGCAGTCAATTTATCAGAGTGGAAACCCGAAGTAAGTGCAACTGTGCATGATCTTTTTTAATCAAAAGTGATTGTTTTGCCAAAGTAGTCATTTATCTGATAGGGAATCCAGAATTAGTGCGAATTTACAATATCGTTTTCCAGAAGAATTTACTGCTTTCCAAAGCAATCTGTTTATCTGATTGGAAATTCATGTTCACAGCTGCCTGTGGAGTACTACTGTATCTATTTCAGACAGGTGAAGTATTTCATTTTGAGAATTTCCTGTTAATCAGTTTTGAGCCAAGTCTAAAGTTTCAATGAAATGGCTCACAGTTTACAGAATTTTCTTAGTTTCTAAGATTTCTTTTTACTTCAATGTTTCAAAGACTTCAATGCCTAACATAGGTTTCTGGATAAACTTCGTTGGGTGCTTGCATCGTTGGGCCTATTTAATAAAGGCGAGACGTGTTTGCTGACTGAAAGAGACTTACCTTCATGAAAGTCGTGGTCATTATGGTAATCGGTTTGAGCCTTGTGTGTGTTCAATATATCTTTCGCAAAACGAGAATGCTTCATGCTGAGGTGCTACCTAGTATATCTCCTAGTCTGGTCCAGTGAGTTGGTCTGGAGTTGTTGTCTGTGATCTTACCTTGAATTGATCATTTTGATTTCCCGACTATTAGTCCGAGTTATTTACATCCTCTACTTCCACTGCAGTCAGATGTCAGAGATTATTGAACCCTTGTTATGCAGTCGCAATATGGCATCTTCGTCTTCAAAGTTAATGATGTTGTTTCTGTTGTAAATTCGGTGTACGATTGAAACCCAGGCAATATGCTTCACGTTCGAATTCTGTGAAAATTCTGCTGCAAATCTTGCATGTACTATGTTTGTGATTCTAAACTGCACTGCCAATCAAAGTTTAAAAAATAATAATCAAGACATGTATTACTATGATTAACTTTGAATTCTATTAGTCACACGCAGTGCCAATGTCAACGTTCAACTGTACAAACTTGTTTTGACCTTCGAGTGCCAAATAGTGTGGCCGCTGTGGCGTAGAAATTGGATGTCGGCCTATCTGTCACAACTTACAAAATCTTGTGAACTGTTGGTGGGCTAAGTTTTCAGTAATGAATTTTGTTTGTTTGGTGTTTTTTTCTTCTTTTCCAGATAAAAACAAGTTTAGTTTTCAAATTGTGTAGATTCGTCATTTGTGTATAGTTTAATGATCGATTAATTCAGTCATTTGTTGTTTTAGGGCTAGTGGTGTATGTTCGTTAAATTCTTTGCAAATCTTGGACTTGGTTTTATTCAGAATGTCTTCGTAGCATAATATTGCCTGGTAACATGTATTGTTGCTAAGCAACAGTATTTATCTGTAGCATTAGGTTGCCTGGCAACCGAATGCAGCATGCTGACGTCATTGTGCAAAGTAATACATTGTTTGCTGTTTTTCTTTCCTAAAGGTATTGCTTTAATTGTAATCAAAGATTTTTCGTTATTTTCATCATTTTTCTTTACATAACCTGTAACGTAGTCTTAGTTTACTATACATATATAGTCCACGAGACTCGATCACAGTTGTGATGTTTACCGGATAGTATACAATTTATTTCCTATTTGAAACTGTATAATCAATCTGAAAGTTTGTTACAATAACTGTAAAGAATTTTTCTTCAAATGGTTATATTTTTTTAGCTTTTTGAAAAATCACTGCAGTCACATGATTACGTATGGGGTTAAATATTGAACGAATTCTGATTCAATTGTTTTTTCTCTGAATAGACATCTGAAGCACACTTTGCTCTGTGTATGTCTTGACTTCAGTTCTCATGAAACTTTTAAGATAAAAATATAGTAAATAAATAACTAAATAAGTAAATAATTAAATAAAGAAAACACTTGGTATCTAAATATACAGTTGCTAACTGATAAAATTAATGTTCTGTCCTTAATTACATTTAACATTGTTTAATTTAATTATGAGAGCACCTCTAATTATTTGTGTGGAGTGGTGCTATTTGAATTTCGTTGATAAATAATAATAGATAAATAAATACAACTGAAATTTGAAAATTCCCCTCACAACGTTCAGAAGTGCATGGTTTTGAAGAGACAAGACATTATCTGCATATCATTACAACTGGCCTAGTTCTAAACTGAGAACTGCATATCCGATTCTTATTAATACAGTCATATCACCAGACTTTTGTTAGCATTCAGTTCACACCAGAAATATTATAGTCCCACCTTCTAGAATCTAGATAACTACTCATCATGTCACATATATAGCAAGTGCTCTTTCTGCTCTTTCTCACTGATTTGCATATTCAGGTTACTTTTAAAGTTTTCCGAATGTTTAAACTTGTTTAAATGTTTTCAAAGCGCTTCTATAGGTTAACTTACTTTTAAAAAACTGGAAATTATTCAGGGCCGTGTGATTTTGAAGTTTAGTTCGATTTTTAAATCTGAAAATTGTACGCTGTAGTTTGATTTGAGGCGTCTTATAGCATTTCAGAACTTGAAGTAACTTGAATAAAGCTTCAGTGTTAACTTCCATCATTTTGAGATGTTTAGTTACTGCAGAGTGCGGAGTTTAAATTATCAAGGGACAGTGATTAACTTTATGTCATAGCGTCAGTAAACGGTTCTAAAATAAGCTGTGACGTCATAGTTCGTCGGTGACCGACTTTATTGTCGAAAAATGAGCCGTTATAGTCTTAAAACGTTGTCATCATATCAGAAAAACAGTTTAAGTCAAAGTATTGTGTAATTTTTAAACTTACTACGTGCATTTCTGAAGTTCTTATATATCACACGTTCAATTATTGTTGAAACTGTGGAAGATTATTATCTTAACGCTGCTTTTAACCATATCTGTCTATATATATTATCTATTTATGCCGTATTCCTTTGATTGCGATTTCGACTTTGGCAGGTCGGAGAAGTAGCTTTCGAAATGTAACATTGAGGGTTGTTAGTAATATTTTGGAAGAGATGTATTTTATATATACATATATATACATGTTAGCATAGGCAGGCTTAGGTGTATAATATAATTCGCTGACTTTATATTCATTTCATTTGTGAACATACTGGTAAAATGATCGTCATGGTAAAGTACTACTACTTTACCTTACAAGCGCTGCAGTCGGCGAAGCTGTGAACCCAATCGCCTTGAAAGAGGCTGCGTCATTGGATCGTGACGTTTTTAATATCTTCCGCTAGGTGGCGTAGCTGTTTCGCTTTGTTAACCACCACACTCGCGAGTACACAGCGAAGATAGGAGTGTCATAGCTTGATGTACCGGTACTCTAAGTTATTTTATGACAATAGCAACAACAGAAAATAATATATAATAAAAAGTGCTACTACTACTACTACTAATAATAATAATGATAATAATAATAGTAATAATAATAATAAAAATAAAAGTGATAATACTAATAAAAAGTACTACTACCACTGCCACCTGCTGCATCTGTTGGCTGTCTATCGAAGAGGCGCTACATAAATCCGTGGTTGCAGGTACAAAGGCGCTATATGAAACGTGTTACATTGCGTATTTTCTTCTTTTTAATTCTTTGTCATATTTAAACGAGTAGAAGTGATGCATGTCCAGTTGCTAACGGCAGAAATCCAGCAGCAATTTCTTGAAGCATTTACGAAAGGGATTAATTAAAATCATTGCGTGTTGTTGAGAGTGCTAATTAATGTCTGCCTAATCAAACGCTCTGAATGCCTTTCAAAAATGAAATTATTTGGTTGAAACGATCATCGTCATCATTATCCTCATTAAATTCATCATTGTCAATATTAATGTCATTATCGTTATTATTGCTGTTTACAATGTGATTAATAATATATCGCAATTATTATAGTTAAGTATTGGTAATTATTGTTCATTATTTATACTTTTTATTGTTTATTGTTGGTATTGCATCTTTACTTACTGTTTTATTTTTCATTTATTCAGTATTATTTTCTATTTTAATTTAGGCCTACTATTATTATTAATCAGTATTATTATCAGGCCCTACCTATTATTATCATCATTAGACCTATTATTATTAAATTTTCATATATTTTATTTTTCATTTATTCAGTATTATTTTCTATTTTTTATTTACTGTTATTATTATTATTATTATTATTATTATTATTATTATTATTATTATTATTATTATTATTATTATTATTATTATTGTAGCAATGGGGTTGAAGCGTTTGAGAATGCGTTCCCTCTGATAATAATCCGATCATGGCGTTCTAGTTGGCGTTTAAATTTTGAAGCTGTTTAGAAGCCGAGTTTTTTATTTTAGAAATTATGTAGCTACTGGTAAATTTTTGACTGATCTCGTTAAACTGGTAATATATTCTGTAAATAATTCAGTTAGTGGTCACGTGACCCGTTTGAGATGACGTCAACATGTCTGAAACATATCTGAGATTCTCTTTTGGTTATTTGTTCTCTTCGTTTGTCTTCTTTTATCATCTAATCAATCAGATCTAATTCGTTCTGTATATAGATTCGGTAATAGGAAGCGCAAGTTGTAATTCTAATTAGACATTTATATAGGGCCTTAGTTGCAAGTTTAATTGAAAGTTTATATGGCGTCGCTAAAAGAGAAAACCAAATCGGAGGCGCTCGTAAAGGACTTCCACGAGGAAGGGGATGAAATAGTCACCCAAATGCGGACAAGAGCAGGGTTTTCCTATGCCCAATGCGGACATCAGTGAGGTATGCCATCTTCTGCCCTACAGGATACTGTGTAGCCGATAGTACCCTACTGCGTAGCCGATAGTACCCTACTGCGTAGTACAGTTAGCTCCAAATGGACTCGATAGGGCCTACTGGTATTATATGGGACCCGTATTTTGGGTTCCACATATAGCCACTGGAAATGCTGGCAGGGTTGATATTCACAGGCTCTCCTCGGTCGGTAGAAAGACTTTCGAGGCAGAGTAGGGTCTGGTTCGGTTCCAAGTCCAGATCGAAAGGTCAGTCAGGTAAACTTAATTGTAGGCTTACACGTTTTTCTGTAGCAGGATCAGCACGCACAAAGGTGCACGGGACGTACGCTTTACCCGATGTAGCTAGGGTCGGCAGATACACAAACATTATACGAGTATAATGTATGGTGTTCGTAACTGGAGCAGCGATAAGAAAGCAAGCTTCTAACTAGTTAGTCAGTTGAGTTTGAACCCATAGGCCTATCTTCGTCTCCTTACACGTAGGATGGAGTCCCAACGATTCTACAGTTCTGAACATGTGGATTTGACTCTGAAACCCACATTAGACCCAATGCATGTGACGATTGGGACGTTTTGGCTAATAATAGTAAATAATAATAATAAGGGGTCTAATTAGTAACTTCTATTGCACCGGTGTCCGATGGCACACCAAAACAAAGCCGTAATAGCTCAATATCGAGAATATCAGACCGTATCGATATGCTCCTTATTGGTAAACCCAATTATTATGGCATGTGCAAGCGATGATTGGGTTTCATGCGCATTTGACGCGCATGAGGAATAACATAGACCTAACATAACAAGGGTTTCAGCTGTCAAGTGGTTTAGAAGAACCACTGCAAATAATTAACATCGAACGCTTAATAGCCCAATTTGCTTAGCTTCTTAAAAGCTGTCATAGTGTCCACTGAGACAATACTGTGATCCAAACCATTCTTCAAGTCTAGCCTACAACTCTTGCACTGAAGAATTTCTGCCCTAATGTTCCTTTCGGCTTCTTAAATAATTTATACCTGTGTCCCCGAGTTGCCTTGTTTGGTGCTTATTCAAAGAACATCTTCCATTGCATGCAGTGCTTCCTTTCTAGTGATAATCTTAAATGTAAGCTTCGATTAGATCTCCTCTGCTCCACTTTCTGTCTTTTGTAGCTCTTCTTTGGACTTTTCCCAATTTTCCATGTCCTTTTTCAGGTATGGATTCCATACCTGGGTACAGTATTCCAACTGTGGCCTAACTAGCTATTTGTACAACATCAGTATTGTATCCTTGTCTCCTCACTCACTTTCAATACCTTACCCCTATTTAATACGAAAACTTGTTGGTTTTCTTCCCCATATGCATCACTGAGCACTTTTCCAAATTCAAGAGCATTTGCCAGCCTTGTGACCATCGCAGGGCATATTTTAACTGTATAACTAGTGGGACAAATGTCCCAGTAGTCTTAGGATTTGTCCCAGTAGTCAGACTGATTTGTCCCAGGCAATGTATGTATAAAGTACAACTAGTGGGACAAATGTTGCAAGAATTTAAAGATTTGTCCCAGTATAGTAAAACGAGAAAGGTATGACATTATTGTTGAATGACCCCTTGTTATTGGTTGAAAGACCTGAGAAAAGCTGTAAAAGAAGGTGATGACTAAAAAAAGTCATCAACTTTTTTTGGAGAAGAATTTTTAGAAAAAGTCTGATTTTGTCCCAGTCTGATTTTGTCCCAGTAGTCAATATTCCTTAAAATATGCACTGGACCATCGGAACATTGTTATCAGATCTTCCCACAGTATCTCCGCTTCTTCTTCATCTTCCACTGCTCTGCATAGTTTTGTATCATCTGCAAACTTGGAAATTTTAGATAAAATCCCATCGTCTATGTCATTAATAAAAATAAATAAAAAACAGCAGTGGCCCAATCACTGATCCTAGTGGTACTCCATTTAGCAGGAGTAAGAATATATTAAGAACAGTCCTTTCGCATATGAATGAGAAGCGGTCATGAATAGGATTATTAACAACGACTTTTCTTAGCCTCGGCATCGTATCGTATCTAGTAATTTATTAGGCGCCTCTCGCAGCATAAACTATTCAGAGGCGCCCTCAGTGCAGGAGCCCCGTGGAAACAGAAACGTCTTGAGCGAGCGAGTAGATGCCGGGGAGATTCCCGTTATGAGTAGTTTTTAGAGGAGGGGGAAGACCATGTGAGGGCGGAGAGCCAACCAGTGGCGTACGAATGGGGGACAGATGGGCCGAGTCGCCCCTGGCGGCACCTTTGCAGAGGCGGCAAAAAAGGTTGAAGAAAAATATAAAAAAGTGAATTTTGGATGAAAAATGAAAAAGTAGGAGATAAAGAAAGAAAGCTGTGTTCGCTAGGGGGCATAAGTGCTCCAGAAATCTCGAAATACCTATCCGCCTTGGCGGGGACTTCAATCGCCGACGTCTGGGCTGACAAACAGTCGAGTATGCTAACCTTTAGACCATCGAAATATCTCTCGAACTATCTGCGAAAGCCGCAATCTGCATCTTCTTCTCGCTCATTGCGCTCTGTGAATCGGCATGATCTTTCTGTTCCCAGGGCTAAACTTGCCTTGGCCCAGCATCGGGCGTTTGCTGCAGTGGGTGACTGTGGGTCCCACGATCTGGAATGACCTTCCCCCTCTGCTCAGGGCCAAACTAATGACTGGCTTTTCCTCATCGGTATCGTGTTCTCTAAAGACATTTCTGTTTCCCCGGGGCTTCTGGTCTGAGAGCGCCTCTGAATAGTTATTCTGCGAGAGGCGCTTTATAAATTTCTAGATACAATACAAAACAATACAATCGCGTACCTCTTCACGAGTGTCCATCATCAACAATTATCTATGCTAGTGCGAAACCTTACGTTATCTGTGGACGCGTCGCGATCCTTAAAGCGGTTGAGTTCAGCTAAATGGTCGATTTAGTCTAGACTTAATTTGCTACTATCACTCTAATAAAGAGTCTGGCAAACTGTCTCAGCTTATTATAGACAAACTCTCTGATGTCTGACACGACGCAACATTCGTGAATAAGCCGGTCCTCTAAGCTTTGCTGATAATAATAGTCCGATCATAGCGTTATTGTTCGCGTTTAAATTTTTAAGCTGTTTAGAAGCAGTAAGACTCACCAAGCTGGAGGGAATTTTAACAATCCTATTCCACATCGAAAATTATCCCGAAAAGGACACTAGAGACTGACCAAATGTTGCGAAAAGGTCACAATAGAGACTGACCGAATTGCCCGAAGAGGTCACAGTAGATATTGACCGATTTACATTTGCGTTTGTCTTTCGTTTCTGCGTTCGAAGTTCGATGAAACCGACAAGTTTTTGTCAAGCCACGTGACGCATAGGATTCGTTTTGATGTTATAAAGGCGCTACATAAAGTGGTTAAGTATGGGCGCCAACACATAGAGGCAAGGTAGGGCGATTGTTTCTCCGTGGAGTCACATCTGAACACTTTAAGCCTACAAAAGCAAATGATTACATATAACCAAATCCAAGCCATAATCAGGTCAATGTCCAGGTGATTAGTCCGCTAGGACAGAGTGGCAGATCAAGACGGATAAGCATTTTGAAAAGGTAAGTCTCAAGTTGAGATCGAAATGATATAAGCGAGAAATGATATATGCGACTGAGCGGAAGGGAGACAGATACAGAGGGACAGTTACAGAACCTGGATGCAGCAAATGGTGAAACTCGTTCACTGAAAGAACGCGTCGAGTTTTAAGCATGAACAGAGAATGGTAGCCTACTCAGATGAACTGATATTGAAAATTGAGTAGACTAAGGGATAAGAATAGTAAATTCATTTTAAGTATTCCGGTTGGACAGTGTTCAATGACGTCTGAAGTCTCTTGAACGTCTCTTCCTTATACAGATCTTTTTAAAAGCATTAATTTATCTAATTACTTTCAATGAAATTACCATAAGGACCACTCCCGTATTGCTGCTCTCACCTTTACGCTGGACATAGCTTATATGAACCACTCGAAGCCCTTCCTATGTCACATATCGAGACAGACAGGCGTAAACATTCTAAGTAGACCAGTGCGCACACATCCACTTCCTCAAAATGAGCGATACGAGATTGACTAATTTGGCAATCCATTTATTGAAAGAGACCTCAAGACGGCTGAAATAATTAATTTTGATGATGTCATCAATGATTTTGCAGCCGTAAGAGCTCGCAAGATAACGTTAATATAGCATAATGATAATATGGTAATTATGTAGGCCTACATATTAATCTTTTATTCACCAAATATCGCAGCAGAGAAACAAAAGATGCATTCTCTGGACAGTAGACCTGCACGTACTGTACTAATTAAACGTATAGTCCACATTTCCTTAATGCGAATTATACTATGTTCATAGGAGATCGCAAACAAAATTTACAACTGTGTTTCCTATATAACTGGGCCTCTTTGAAAGAGTCTTTGTTCTTCTTGACATCCAGCAGTCCTTATTTTAGGTTCCTACATGAAGTGCAGTATGTCCTCAACACTGCAGTGGCTGACCTTGAAGATCTTACACATTGCAATGCCGTAGGTGTAGTTTAGTGTGTTCACGTCACTGTTACTGAGGCTCATAGCTTCCATTCCGTAAAGCAAGAACGGTTTGCAATAAGCACATCACCTGAGTTTTTTTACATTTAATTTCATGTCTAATTGGTTGCCCATAAGAAGAATCTACAGCTTACATGTGATCCCAAGTCGCTTCAGTGTCAATCACTTCATGCGTATATATCAAATAGCAATTGAGTTATGAGCGCGATATCTCTAGGCGGCCTGTACACGCCCAAATACGCATGCATCCTAATAGTGTATGTCGTGAGGCTTTGCCGACAGTTATCTTTGTTTTACAGAATTGCGTCTGCGGTCCTCGTAGGTATGCATCAAACGATAAGTAATCAAGTTAATTGGGAACTATACTTCTCGATAAGATAGAAATAAGTTGTACGTAATAAGTGGCGATTCCTTCTGACATTCCTCGTAACCAGTTTGCGAGCCGCTACAGCATGAAGGACATTACAGATATCGACGCTATGTAAATTAGAAACCCAACCACAGTTTGCAGGACAATGCGTTATAAGAAGGACGCATTCTAGAAGCTATATCTTGTCTGCAATGGACGTTCGCTGCTAACTATTCTCGGTGAATTAGCCCTCTTGACTTCGGCTCTGGAGCTTCACCGAGCAACACACCTCGCCTCAAACGTTACTCAAGAGTAGTTTTAAGAGTGACGATGAATACAAATCCCTTCAAGGACGAGTCAACTCGCAATCCTGGCGATCTGTTTGGAAGGATGTTACCGAGCCAGTTGCAGACTTCGCAGACCTTGAACTCCATAACCTCATTGTTGAGCAGTCGCGATCATCGGGACTTTAACGGCTCTGGCTCCTTCTCCCTCGAATCCATCAAAACCACTGACGTTATCACTGACCGATCGGAAATTGCAACCGGAAGCGGCTGCAGCGAAGACTGGGACTTCGTAGGCAAACGCACTTCCGGTCAGGTAAAGAGCGGGGACAAGAACGACGACTGGGACTCAGGGCAGGGCGATACTTCCGGTCTAGGAAGCACTCCAGAAATGATTAAACAGATGTCCGTCGACATTGAAAATAATCCCGACTATATGTCGGAAGTCGATTTTTGTGATTTTGGAACGGATCGCAGCTGGGAAAAGGCGGACGAGATAAAGGCCACGACGGAAGACAACGATCCTGGAAACGTCGAAGACCGGGTGGAGGAGACGAGGAGAAGAGAAAGCCCTGGAAACAACGAATTGATCAACCAAACCATCGAAGATGTGAGCAGGTCGTACAGCGAGGATTCCAGCGATGACAGTTCGGTGGAAGAGACCACGCTACTCAATCCAGCACCGTAAGGCTATAGTTGCATATACTCACTCACTCTGCAAGCATCTAACCTACTACTTCTACTACTACTACTTCTACTACTACTACTACTACTACTACTACTACTACTACTACTACTACTACTACTACTACTACTACTACTACTACTACTACTACTACCACTACTACCACTACTACTACTACTACTACTACTACTACTACTACTACTACTACTACTACTACTACTACTATTATTATTATTATTATTATTATTATTATTATTATTACTATTACTATTACTATTATTTATTGAAAACCAAAAGCGAACCGCACATTGGTGAACGAGTAGAGAAATAATATAAACCACACAAGATACCGGTACTAATATTTGAAAAAAAGAGTGTAAAAGTTCATTTGCTGAATGCGTAGGACCTGCTGCTTACTTCGTTCAAGTTCTTAAACGGCGCCACAAAGATATTTCGTTTTGTTGCTTATTCTTCTGCAGCCTAAATGCAACATCTGAGTGGGATGCTTTCGCGGAGATTCCATGGATGACGGACCACGAGATCAACGAATCCTGCTTCTCCTTCTTCCGACGCATCTTCAAGGTCCTCACCTACATCTTCATCTTCTCCGGCATTCTTCTTCTCACCATCATCAGCAAGGGCTCCGTTGTCATGGCCGTCTCCAAGCTACGTCCGTTTCCAAGCAACGGGTCGAGCTGGACGAAACCGGACCTCAGCTGTCGCGACATCGAAGAGGAGTATGCGCGAGTGGTTACCGGAAATGGAAAGAACGGTTCTGAAGCCGTGACAAGCGGAGTGGAAAAGGTCTTGGAGACCTACACTCTGTGCGTCACGATTCCGAGGGGTTATGGCGGTGGAAGCCTGTTTTCCTGCCTTGAGCCGCTCAACCGATCGGGACAGGCCACAAGCACCAGGATCCTCGACTCCTACTTGGCGAACGAGTGTGTCGTGTCGCGGATCTACTGGGCCTGGTCGCTGTATCTGATGATCTGCTCGCCATTCGTCTTCATCTTCCTCCGCAGCGTATGGCGCCTCTGCTTCAAGACCGAACATCGATCTAAGCATCTTCTCAGAGCCATGGTTGTCGTTCTGATCGTCGAGACTCTACACACCGTTGGACTAACCCTGCTCGTCTTCCTCGTTCTACCGTCCCTCGACAACGCCTTCCAGATCGTTATGTTTATGCTGGCGGTCACACTTCTCCCGGGTTCGCTCAAGATCCTCCTGAGACCCACCGAGGAGACGAGGGGTCAGCGGGTCTTGAAGGTCACCTGCGGGGTCATGGCTGTTCTCGGTCAGCTGTCAGCGGTATTTGTCTGGCCAGTTCTCGTGGGGATCTACCACGAGGAGAAGTCCTACGACTGGAACCTCGCCTGGAGCATTCCTCTATCGCTGATCCTGATATCGGTGAGGTGGTGGGAGAATTTCGTCGACAACAATTCGCGCCTCGGTCGGTTGCGTGAGCCACTGACCGTGCTCGCTGGTGAGATCCGCCGGTCAAGGATCAAGGTCCAGCTGGTGGCCAGTCTGTGGAAGATGCTCGTGTGTCTGTTGATGATGATGGTCTGCATCGCGGCGCAGATAGAAGAGATGGACCCTGGCAGTGAAGGCTACAGCTGGACGCAGGCCATGACCGCCGTCTTCAACTTCGATCTAAGATAAGTCTACTTTCTTTGCTTCTCAGTCAACAGACACACCCTGACCTCACACTTTGACCTATCCAGTGCCGGCTTTAAGTATAGGCGCTAGAGGCGGCTGCCTAGAGTGGCAAGTTTCCTCTTCTTCTTCTTCTTCTTCTTTCCCTTCAGGCTGGGATTAGTCCCTCGCTGGGGAGGGGTCAGCCACTCGGATCCTCTGTCTCCATCCCGCTCGATCTCCGGCATCTTCTTTGTTCAAGCCCAGAAGCCTGAGTTCCTGCTGAACCATGTCCATCCATCTCTTCTCTTGGCCTTCCCGGCTGCGATGTCCATGCATTTTTAAAGGTATTTAATTTTAAAGGTCCCCACCTGTTTCAGTACATTTCTATAACCAACAGGTCCTCATATCATCTTCTGTCCTTCAGCAAACAATGACTTCTGTTTTACTGGTATTTATTTTGAGTCCATTGCTCTCCAATGCCTTCTGCCAACCAGTGAAGCTTGTCTGCCAGTGTCTGGGAGTTCTCTGCTGAGTCATCCGCCAAAATAAGATCTACAGCAGCATGTTTCCAGAGGGGCAAATTCCGGCAAAATGAAAAAAGGAAAAGCAAATTTTTCTTAAAATTAACTATTAAATATAAAAAAAACTCAACGCTTTTATAAACTTGCAGTAAAAATGAATAGAATAATATTTTCTCTTAGAACACTGAAAACGATTTAAAATAAATGGCTAATCGGCATTTTATGAGTTTGGGGCGGCCTTTTTGTCCTTGCCATATCACAAGGCTGTCCTAGGCCGCTTCTGGACCTGTCATTTCTCATAACTTCTCTTGCGCCATTTTGGTAATGCGTATGGGTAAAGCAACAATCAATGGTTGCTTACGAGTCTATCTATAGTACATGCCACTACGTAGAGCTTCACTAGACTAATAGCTAAACAGCCATGTTATTCATATGTTGACCATTACCTATCTCTATTCCAGTAGCTATAATGATAATTATGATGATGATGACAATGATGGTTATGCTGATGCTGATGATGATGGTGTGGTTGTGCTGATGCTGATGAAGAGGATGCTAAGAATGATGATGAAAATGATGATGATGATGATGATGATGACGATGGTGGTGGTGGTGATCATGATTATGCTGATTGTGATGATGATGATGATGATGATGATGACGACGACGACGACGACGACGATGACGATGATAATGATGATGATGATGACGATGACGATGATGATGATGATGATGATGACGACGACGACGACGACGACGATGACGATGACGATGATGATGATGATTATCGACAGGCAAATTGTCGTGAACACTAATGACGATTTCCGCCTCTAGATTCCTCTTTTAGTTCTAAATCCCTTTAAGCCACGACCAATAAAGCTCATCACTGAGCTCCCCATCCACTAATCCACGCCTCCCACACGACCACTCACCCACTCACCCACCAACTCACCCTCCCACCCGCTGACCAACACAAACAAAGCGGTTATCATGTTAATTGAAAAGACATGAAGAGCTTTCCTGTCGATAAAGCATACGCAGAATGAGACAAAGAGAAACAGACAGACACACACAGACAAACCCAGACACACAAAGACAGACGGACACACACTCAGACAAACAGACACGGGCAGACTCAAGCAGATATATACAGACATAATCAGACAGACGGAGACAGACTCAGGCAGACAGGCACAGACATAATCAGACAGACAGTAACAGACTCAGGTAGACAGAGACATGCACAGACATATTCAGACATAATCAGACAGACAGGAACAGACTCAGACAGACAGAGACATACACAGACATACTCAGACATAATCAGACAGACAGGAACAGACTCAGACACACGGAGACATACACAGACATACTCTGACAGAGGGGAGCGGCGCATCGAGAGATCTGGATAGGCGCCGCGTATACAGGCGATAGCGCGCCATCGAGCGACAAAGACAGAAGACGCGGCGAGACAAGAGTACAGGAGGTGCCGTAAGTTATCGGTCGCGTCCGGACTTCGCCTGACATTGACAACGGGCAGTAAACAGATGTAAATAGATTGTTAAGGTCCTCAAATAAAGTGACCTTTTGACCCAGTTCCTCATTTTGACTGACTGGCTTATGATCGATTTATTGGCCTCTCGATAGGTCGGAAGATCAATACTTTTCGTGATCGATTGGATGTGTTCGATACGATTAAGGAATTTGTGCTTGTAATTCTAACGACACTTCATAATATGAAGTAATATTATAGTGCCGTACGTAGCGAACTACTTCTAGGGTGATTTACAATGTAACAACGTCAGTTGCCAGCACAAGTATAAATACCTGCATGGCAGAGGTCAAGTTGTGTTTACTTAGCTAATTGAAAAGCAATTTGCTTTGTAATAACAACAACGACAACGACGACAAGAGAGTTGCAGTAACTGGCACGAATCGAAATCTGTTGCCAGAGATATCCTTAAAGAAAATGAGGACTTAACGTATAATTCTGTATAAGTCACGATTATGCGTATTATTGTTATGACTTTCAAATAGCATCTGTTTACATAGTCGGTAAGAGAACCAGTGGAATTAAAATCAAAGGCCTTTGATCTTAATTCCACTGGTTCTCTTACCGACTATGTAAACAGGCGGTATTTGAAAGTCATAACAATTCATTCATTCATTTCATTCATTTGAGCACTTATATAGCGCGTCTTCAAGAGAACTACTCAGAGGCGCTCCCGACTTCAGCACGAACAAAAAGAACAGTTTTTAACGCAGTGTAGAAAGACTCGGGTTGGGTTTTCGGGAGGAGACGCAGCTCCAGAGGGAGCCCGTTCCAAACCACAGGACCAACCACCAAAAAGGCCCGATTTTGCATGGTGGCAGTACGAGCAAATGGCACAACAAGCACCCCCCTCTTTGCAGAGCGGAGTGAGCGACCACGGGTCTCACCGGCAGGTAGGCAGAGGGACCTCAGATAGGCTGGAGCGATGCCCAGCTGGCAGCGCCAGACCAAGGAGGCAATCCTATACTGGATGCGCAGGGGAACCGGTAGCCAATGCAAGTCCCGGAGCATGAAGTCGGACACATGGTCAAACTTGGATATCCGACCAATAAGTCGGGCAGCAGCACGCATGATGCGTTCAAGACAGGCCAGACGCACCGCAGGTAGGCCAATATAGAGAGAGGAGCAGTATGCACGTGATGGCGATCGGGTAGAATACAGGAGCGACAGCGTGGTCTTCTAATTCGGAATTTCTCGGTATTTATCTAATGAAACTCTACGGAAACGAATTTATTTTTGCTGGGACACGATTCTTCACTTCTTGCGTTAACGGTTTGTAATAACTCTGTTTCAACTGTCAAATTACTTCAATTTACCGTTGTCAGTTTGGATCTCACGATTGGAGCTAAATATAGCTTACATGGACTTACGCCAGGCTATAATTAGCCACGTGGACCTTCTGCAGTGTACATTATAATCTGACCCGCTCGCGTATACAATCAACTTCAACAACGCTCGCAAATACAAATATCTTCAACAACGTCTACAACTTCTCCCTAGAATGGCGAAAAGGGGTATAAAAACTGATGACCTTCTCGACAGCTTACAAGACGAGCGAGTATCAAACTTTCTGGTCAGTTTGATGGAAAAGAGCCTTACCTCAATGCTCGATCGAATCATCAAAGGTCTCTCACTACAACTGGAAAAGGACTTAACAGCAAAAACGGAATTAATGCTCCAAAACAACAATACTGAAATCACCAGTAAACTTGTGGCAATGACTGAGGAAAAGCTCCTCAACTTCAGCGGCGAACTTACCATTAAACTCATGGAAACGACTGAGATGAGGTTCCATGGACTCAATGAGGACCTGAATGAAAAAATCCGGGCTACATCTGAGGATACGCTTCAGAAATGCAAACATGACATGTCCCATAAAATCCTAAGTCTTGAAAAGGAGATTCAACTGCTGAAGTTGAAAACAGATTATACTGAAAATCTCAGACGAAGAGACAACCTAATTATTTATGGTCTCACACATTTAACCAGCGACCTGACAACCCGACCAAATCTCCCACCTGGTGACAAACTAATCCGCTCTGTGCTGGATCTCTTCAACGATGGGCTTGGATTGAATATCGGGGACTCCGACATCTCACTGGTGCACTACATCTCCGGAAAATCTACTGGAACTAGCAGACCGGTTTTGGTTCGATTCGCAAACCACAGATCTCGGGATGTAGTCTTTGCAGCACGTAAGTCCCTTAAATCGACACGTACCAAGGGAAAAGACCCCATCTACATAAACGAACATTTAACTAAATTGAATTCCATGTTGTTCTCAGAAGCCAGAAAGCGAGTGAAAGAGAAAAGCATTTTCTCCACCTGGACGAGGGAGGGTTTAGTATACATTCGCCTCTCGGACAATCCTGGAGACAAACCACGGAAAATAACCTCACTGAAGGACCTGGAGCTACCTGCCCGGTTTTTGCCATAAAAACTGGGACCAGATATATTCCGCCTACGGTATTTAATATCTTCGCCACTGGCATACATCCACCATAGCACTGACCTACTACCACCTCTCTGCCGTCCATGTACATACATACATGGAACAGTTGAACGAAGCTGGATCAATACAAGAACGTGAATTTACTCACCTGACTGTTGGGTTTGTCCATGTACATACTACCAAAGTTTTGGGCTTTTCGTTTTACTGGATCTTATCCCCCATAGCTCGCCATAATCTGCGACTCATAGAATGAATCAGTTGAACCAAGCTGGATCAATACAAGAACGTGAATTTACTCACCTGACTGTTGGGATTGTCCATGTACATACGACCAAAGTTTTGGACTTTTCGTTTTATTGGATCTTATCCCCCATAGCTCGCCATAATCTGCGACTCATAGAATGAATCAGTTGAACCAAGCTGGATCAATACAAGAACATGAATTTACTCACCTGACTGTTGGGATTGTTCTGCTTCGGTTGACTTTACCTACGTACTTGGTTTTATTTTTTTCACTAGTTTTTTTCGCACATGATGTTACACCCTCATGAGGTCTCTATATCTAAGTACAAGATATGTACAAGATTCTGTGCATTTGCTTATTTGTTTATTATTGTGGTTAGCCTCTATGTAATGCTCAGGTAATGCTTTACGAATGTGACTTGAGATATATATATATTGATAAGCCTGTCGTGTTATCCCATTTACTGCCTTACCTTACTTTGCAGGGCCTTGCTTATGGCCCATTCTTTGTGGGCCATGAGTGGGGCACTGCAAATGGAAACTACACACTAACTGATGTTAAATTACTTATCTTTGAGAGAGAATATTAAGATTGATGACCATTGGTGACTGCTGCTTATAGTGAATGATAGAAGAGTTCAGATGTTATCTCTAACAATTACTGTGCCCTGGCCCACAATGTATTGTGTCCATTGCACTCAGGCGACTTTGATTGCTGATTTTGAATTCTCTGGGCTGATACCAGAGATTGACTTAAGCATGACCGAAGATTCCAAATTGTACCTGGTATTAATTACCACCCGCTGTTGCTCCGCTGTTTCTCCTATTTTCTGCCTACACCTACTATTGTTTTTTTTTCTTTATTCTATTGTTTAGTTTGTGTATATTACTTTGTTCAATAGTTAACTAGTTAAGCCGTTTAAGTATGCCTTTGTGTTTCGTATGCAAGCAATGCCTCACATTTACTGTAGATTTAATCCACTGTGTAGACTGTAAAAATTGGTTTCATTTATCCTGCTTAACCTTATGTGATAATATTATCTGGTCATGTAATCTCTGCACATTTGCCAACCTACCGTATGCTGACCATAACTTTTGGAGCCAAGATGTCCAATCTGACCAACTAGTTACTCCATCTCCGCAAATACTAAGAACATCGGACCTGTTATTTAATCCTTTTGAATATGATGAGGTAGTTGATAACCCCCTTCTTATGGACGGTAGTGTGGACCCTGACCTAAATATCCTAAATGAATTTCCTAATTATTCGTCCCATTATAAGGATATGAACCAGTTAAAAGCATTTTTATACAATCTAAAATATCGAAAACCTCTTGGCATCGCGCATTTAAATTGCCGTAGTATTAGTAATAAATTAGCAGACATCCATCTATTACTGGTACAGGCAAACATAGATATAGCAGCCCTTACTGAAACCTGGCTCGATGACGACCATGAGGACCAGATAAATATCCCAGGCTATAACTTTGTCCATAATTCTAGGGCTGGGGGAGCAGGAGGTGGTGTTGGATTTTTCATAAAAGCTAATCTTAAATTTGAAAATTTGGCGAGTAGAGATTTTAACTCCCGCTATGGCACATTCGAATCGATATTTATTAAAATATACCAAGAAAAGGATAGGGATATAATCCTGGGTTCTATTTATAGACCATCTGGCTCTGCTATCGCTGATTTCAATTCTGACGTACAACTTACTCTATCAAAGCTGGCCTCCACTAAAAATAGACTTTACTTAGCAGGTGATTTCAATATAAATTTATTACGTAGTGGCGACCACCTACCGACTTCTAACTTTAATGACCTAATGACCTCCCATAAACTACTCCCCACCATATTAAGACCAACTAGGGTTACAGAGACTTCAGCAACTTTAATAGACAATATATATACAAATTCGTTTACTACTCAACAGGATTCATGCATCTGCATTTCTGATATATCTGATCATTTCCCTATCATGCTATACCTTGATCTCCTACCCACTTACATTAAAATTGACTCCACTAGTCTAAAAAGAACTTTTGACCCCGAGTGCAAAGAAGAATTTGTCTCCCTCTTAAATAACGTTGATTGGTCATCCGTCGAAAACCTATGCACATCGGGCGACCCTGATGCTGCCTATGCAAATTTTATCAGTACCTACAAAAATTTATATGATGCTGCGTTTCCAAAAAGAAGACCTAAGGTCAATAACTATTTAACTATAAAACAGCCCTGGATGACTAAGGCCTTATTAAAATCATGCAAGAAAAAATCCCTGTTATATAAAAAATACCTGAAAAACCCCACCCCTGCAAATAAGTTAAAATTCTGCACTTACCGTAATTTATTCAAAAAATTAAGAATTGAGAGTGAAAAGTTATACTATGCCGAGCGTTTTTCACAGTGCAATAATGACCTACGTAAAACTTGGAAAGTTATTAAATATATTTTAAACTCTAATTGCAAACAGTCAATGCCAGATTCTTTCTTAGTCGATGGCATTGAACTAAAAGACCCTCAACAAATTGCAGATACCCTCAATAATTATTTTTCCAATATTGGACCTAATTTAGCTTCTAAAATACCCAGTGATACCTCTGACTTTAAAAAGTTCTTGCCAATTCCACCACCTTGCTCCTGTGGGATCCTCCCGGTAGGTCCTGAGGAAATTAAAATAATAGTATCTAACCTGAAGAACTCTGATTCTACGGGTCATGATGACATTAGCCCCACTATAGCTAAGCAATCTATTGGACCAGTTGCTAATATCCTATCATCCATATTTAATTCCTCCATGCTGTTCGGTATACTACCGACTGACCTAAAAATAGCAAAAATTGTACCGGTATTTAAAACTGGCGAAAGGAATATCATCACAAATTACCGCCCAATTTCAATACTCCGCTTCTTCTCTAAAATCATTGAAAAACTAATGCAAATCAGACTCACTGTCTTCTTGGAAAAATTCAACCTACTAACTCCTAATCAATTTGGATTTAAATCTAATCATTCCACCTTCATGGCTCTACTAGACATTCAAAATAACATATCTGAGGCCATGAATAACAACAATTACTCTATTGGAATATTTTTTGATTTAGCAAAGGCCTTTGATACAGTAGATCACTGTATCTTAATCACGAAACTTCAAAGTTATGGTATAAGGGGTATGGCAATCAAATGGCTGAGTGATTACTTAACTAATCGATCCCAATATGTTACCTATAGACACATGTCCTCATATGTAAATGCTATAAACTGTGGCGTCCCTCAAGGATCAATTCTGGGTCCCCTTTTATTCTTAATTTATGTCAATGACCTAGCCTCATCCTCTTCCGCTTTCAAGTAGGCCCTACATTCTCTTCGCTGACGATACCAACGTATTTCTCAATGATAAATCCATTACCAACCTATTTTCTAGAGCTAACTGTGAACTAAAATTAATAGCAACCTGGTTTAGAGCAAATAAACTTTCATTAAATCTTAAAAAAACAAATTTTATAATATTCCACTCTAAGCGAAAACCCCTTCCCCCACCAAATCTATCCATTTTCATTGATGACGCTCCTATTGAGCGAGTAGACTCCACTAGGTTCCTGGGCGTCATTATTGACTCTCACCTCAATTGGAAACCTCATATCATGTTAGTGATGAAGAAGGTAGCCAAAAACATAGGAGTTCTAAGAAGAATTAGGCATTGCCTGCCTACCGCTATCTTACTAAATTTGTACTATACATTAATTTTTCCCTATATCGCTTACTGCAATATCTCTTGGGGGTCAAATTATATGACTGTTCTTCACCCTCTAAGTAAACTACAAAAAACTGCTATACGAATGGTATTTAACACTCATTGGAGAGCAAGCACTAAGCAAATATTCGTTGATAAACAAATTCTGACCGTTAACCAAATAAATATATTTCATGTTAGTCTTTTCATGTACCGTTATCATTATAATTTGCTGCCTTTGTCTTTTGTTTCTTACTTCGGGAGGGGCGTAACCATCCATCACTACCAGACGCGTACCGCCCTGAATTACCGCCCTGAGTTTGCCCGTATCAATGTAAAAATGTTCTCCATCAAATGTCGGGGCCCCAAACTATGGAATTCCCTACCTGCTGTACTAACCACAATTCGGCCTATTAGTCGATTTAAAACACTGCTAAGGTCCTATATTATAAGCAACATGACCTCATAAATTGCCGATATAATATACTCAGGTTCATTGTTATTGTCTGTTTGATTGTAATTATTACTACCATTCATTGAATGATTAATCACTTAAGGTTTTAAGATAGTAAAACATCTTGGATATGAATATGTCTACTTTCAGTGGATGTTAAATGTTAATTGTTGGCTGATTAGCCAATGCTTGCTTTATTTTAGTTTAAATTTTGGCTTACTATTAGTTAAGATATATAAATTTTCAACCAGATACGCATCTATACTGTCCGTTTCAGCCTGTGAACTCCCAGGGTGTCCCATCTTAGCGGGACTCGTCCCTTAGGGGCATCCTTTTATAACACTCAACTGGTAAACTGTTTGTTTGTTTTCTGTCACTATTAATCTGCAGTTTGTTGTGTGTTTAATAAAAACGGATTTGACTTTGATAGTCTACTCGGGCCGTGATAAAAGCATGGACCAGAGTGGACGTAGCAGATGGAGAAAGGGCGCGAGCAATAGTGCGGAGCTGGCGCAACTGATAGAAGCAGTCGCCGGTTAAGCGGCGAAGCTGCGGCAGGAAAGTTAACTAATTATGAGCGGCATTATTCAAATTCTCAAGAATTTACAGAATTTCAATTTAAGCCATTGAAAGTTGAGTTGCTGTGAAGTTACCAGTAATAGAAATAGAATCAAATTAATTTCGGAGATATACGCATTTGCGTGTTTGTATATTTTCTTTGTCTGTCCGACCCTGATGAAGTTATACAGCCTTATGCAAAAGCTGCATCAGGGAGACCAGCTGATACAACGGCACTATAGCAAATTAAAGTCGGTCAGGGCTAAGTTATTTGGTCGGTTTCAGAGGCCAGATTTCAGAAAATGGAGGTGGGAGGTCAAAAAGGCTACAGGCATGCGTAACATATCCAAACAGGCGAACAGAAGAAGGTAGAGAGTAAGACAGAGCATGCATGCCCTCTATTTAAAATTAAATCATATCCATTAATCAAATTCTGACGAGGTCGTTATCTGAAGAGCCGGTCTTTGAAGGAATGATGTAGCAATGATATCCTAAGTATATGCCTACTTCTTTCGTCAGCTTACGTTATAAAAACCATCATCATTCATCACCGTTGACATAATCGACTACGACTCCGGGTTTCTCGCTTGCTCTTTTTCTCGTGCTTCCTCTTCTTCTTACTACTCTTGCTTCGGTGTGAGGAAGCATTCTTGTGCATCATTTTCGTTTATCATCATCGTCATGGGCGGCGATCCCGGGGGTATACAAGACCCCACCTTTAACAGTGGACGACACACAATATAGTTGTCCCCCCCATATTTTGAAGAAACCCCAAGAAAGGTCAATTTTTTATCTCTTTTTTTCAGCTGATCAGTTCAATACTCTTTTTTGACCAGATCAGTTCAAAAGTATTCCCCCACATTTCAAACAAGATCGCCGCCTTCTGATTACAATTGAAGGCTTTCTAATTTAGTTAATATCTATGAGTACGATAAGGGCGTTACACAAATGCTAAGAAAGATCAGCATCAATATCAGTTTGAACATAATAGTAGTCTCCATAGCGGGCATCAGTTATCATAATCGTGTCGTTGTAATTTCGTCGTTATAATCAGTGCGAGAACACGGTGACAGACAAGGCGACGAATCAGACGATACGGTTGGTCAGCGAAGCGGAACTGCCAGCGATGCAGATCGATTGGGTCTGGATGTGGCTCGTCAACTGCACGACTAGTCTCGTCTGCTACTTCTTGGCTCGCAGCGCCGCCAAAATCCACATTCAACGCCTCGCCTACGCCCTTCCTCTTGTCCTCACGACCCCAGTCCTTATAGGAATGGTCGTCGGCACGTGTGAGGTCTGGAACCAGGACCCCTGTGCCTACACCGGAAATGACCTCAGCGGTTACCTCTTCCACAAGTGCTACGAGTCTGGAACGGCGCTGACGGCTTTCGTCGACCAGGTCTGGTTTCTCATCTGCTTCTGGTGGCTGTCGCAACTCTGGATCACCCTTCATGTCTGGTTCCCAAGATCAGAAAAACTGGCCAAAGCTGAGAGGTAGGCGACTCGGGGTTTTGCCTCGGGATTTAGGTAGCACCGTCGTAGTATTTCGCTATGTGTTGGTATCAATGGTAGCAAACTGAAGTTATTGGAAGAACAGGTGTTGTTCTTATTGTTGTTGATGATGATTGTGATGATGATAATCATTACTGAGACGACAATTGCGATGAAAAAAGGACGAGAATAAAGAGGAGGAGGAGAAGATGTCCTTAAAGAAGAAGAAAACGAGGATGATAAAGATGATGCTGATGATGATGATGATGATGATGATGATGATGATGATGCTGCTGCTGCTACTGCTGCTGCTGCTGCTGCTGATGATGATGATGATGATGATGATGATGATGATGATGATGATGATGATGATGATGATGATGATGATGATGATGATGCTGACGACGACGATGACAAGGAAGAGGATGAAGAGTAGGACGAGGTGGATGAGAAAGAAGATGATGATGAAGATGATTACGACGACGATAGTAAGGTTGTAGTGTAGATAGGTTGACGAGTTGATGAGTTAGAGGAGTCAGTGGTCATGACTTTAGGCTGTTCGTTCTGCCGTGACTTAGGCTGCTCATACTGTCATGACTGTAGGCTGTTCTAATTGTCATAACTGTAGGCTGTTCATGCCGTCATGACTGTGGGCTGTTCATGCTGTCATGACTGTAGGCTGTTCATGCTGTCATGACTGTAGGCTGTTCGTGCTGTCATGACTGTAGGCTGTTCATGCTGTCATGACTGTAGGCTGTTCGTGCTGTCATGACTGTAGGCTGTTCATACTGTCATGACTGTAGGCTGTTCATGCTGTCATAACTGTAGGCTGTTCGTGCTGTCATAACTGTAGGCTGTTCGTGCTGTCATGACTGTAGGCTGTTCATGCTGTCATGACTGTAGGCTGTTCATGCTGTCATAACTGTAGGCTGTTCGTGCTTCCTCTTTACGATGGCGTTCTTCTTGAACAGTCTCTCCTCATCAACAGAACGAGGAACGACGAACCGAAATCCTCTCGAATCAAAGAACTGTCGCGGGTAACTTATCTAACCCTAACCCTAGTCCTCAATGCTTTTGTTCTTGCTTAATGTCTCGATATGCCAAACACTACTGACACGGGTAACCTACATACAACATAGGCTAATGCTCGATAAATTATGCGTCTACAGATGACGATGATGATGACGACGACGACGACGATGATGATGATGACGACGACGACGATGATGATGAAGATGATGATGATGACGACGACGATGATGATAATGTATGTAGAAGCGGTCGTCGACAGCCGTGGTGGTCGAACAGGAGAGACTGCGACGGATAGATGATGATGATGATGATGATGATGATGATGATGACGACGACGACGATCATGATGATGATGATGATGATGATGATGACGACGACGATGATGATGATGATGATGATGATGACTACGACGACGACGACGATGATGACGACGACGATGATGATGACGACGACGATGATGATAATGTCTGTAGAAGCGGTCGTCGACAGCTGTGTTGGTCGAACAGGAGAGACTGCGACGGATAGAGGATGGAAGGAGGGAGGACTTCCTCGATCGAGTGATACGCCAGAGGGATTCGACTCCGATGGTCTACGTCTGCGCCACCATGTGGCACGAAACGAAACGAGAGATGATCCAACTGCTCACCTCCATCTTCAAGTAACATCTAGTCTCATCTCAACTCATCTCATATGATGTTATTTAATCTAATCTAATCAAATCCAGTCCTATCCTGCCTATCATATCCTACTCTATCCCATCCAATCCAATCTTATCCTACTTTATCCTATCCTATCATATCATATCCTACCCAATACAATATAATCTTATTCTATCCTATCTTATCCAATCCAATCCTATCATATCCAATCCTATCATATCCTATCCAATCCTCTCCTATCCTATCCAATCCTATCCTATCTTATCCAATCCTATCATATATCCAGTCCTATCCAATTCTATCCAATCCTATCCTATCCAATCCTCTCCTATCCTATCCAATCCTATCATATCCTATCCAATCCCCTCCTATCCTATCCAATACTATCCTATCCAATCCTATCCTATCCTATCCAATGCTATCCAATCCCATCCTATCCTATCTTATCCAATCCTCTCCTATCCAATCGTATTCAGTCCTATTCTATCCTATCCTACCCGATTACATCATATATCCTATTCTATTCTATCCTTCTTATCCTATTCTATCCTATTCTATCGAATCCTATCCTCTTACCTTATTTTAGTTTTTCCA
The DNA here is from genome assembly GCA_963556255.1 of Allolobophora icterica. Taxonomy (NCBI): domain Eukaryota; kingdom Metazoa; phylum Annelida; class Clitellata; order Crassiclitellata; family Lumbricidae; genus Allolobophora; species Allolobophora icterica. The sequence continues at coordinate 85,767,518 of OY744605.1, read as the reverse complement.
TCAAAATGTACAGATGGCGTGCCGCTTAGAACACCTCAGCGCACTCATGTTCTACCTCATACGCCGAATGTTCAATGTATGCATGTATGTTTACATTTCTGTACGTACGTGTGTATCTGTGTATGTACGATCGTATGTATGTATCCATATCTGTATGTGTTTGTGTGTGTATCTGTAGGTTGGATGCGGATCAGGCCGCCAGGTTCAACGCTCAGAAGTACTTTAATATTGTTGATCCAGATTTTTACGAATTCGAAGGTCAGATTTGCGACATTGTGTAGTTAGTTAGTAGTTACGCATTGAAGCTTACACTTAGCAATGATCCATAATTTATCTATTACAATCTGACTAGAAAAATATGTATGTACCAGGCGGACGAATCTAAAGATCGTGGACAGAGGGCCAGTACATGGCTGGACTTGCCATTTACTTTCCAGTGCGTAAACACCGGCACCAAACTCTACTGCTTGAGGATGAAGGCAAATGCAGCCTAACAAACTGCCGAGGATCGTTTCGCTCAGCGGGTTCGCATTCGCAAGCGTTGGAACGCAGATGAAGCGCGCTATCGAATACACAGATATGATTTCTAATCTAATCTAATCTGGTCTGATCTGGTTTAATCTAATCTTATTTAAATCTGCTGCAGAAATGATGATCCAGTCCTCTCAATGATTTACTTTCTGTTGTGTATAGGTCATGTATTCTTCGACGATGCGATGACCGTCTGTAATGACAAATCGTCTGTCAATCAGTTCGTCAAACATCTTGTGAGCGTTGTCGACCAAGCAGCTTCGTAAGCAAACTAATCTAATATAATCTAATCTAATCCATTGTAATCTAATGACTTCTATAGCGCAGTAATCATAATACGTAAGGAATCAATCGGAGATCTCTGCAGATGAAATCCAAATCGAGAATTGTAAACCGTTGGAGAGTAACTGTCGAAGTCCAATTAATTATTGGCCAGGAAATCAGAGAAGCAGACAAAGGCGAGTAAGAGAGTTGAAAGAGTTGAAATGTTACGTTAATATCTCAAAGACAACGAAGAACGGACAGAAGGCACTCCCATCATCCTGACTGGATTCTCATCAGCCTGAATGGATTATCTTCCTCGTGACTGCATGGATTCTCATCTTGCTGAATGGATTTTCATCTTGCTGCCTGGATTCCAATCATCCTGACTGAAAACTGCACCATTCATCTATCCTCTCCCATACATAGATGAATATACAGTATTATACATACATATATGTATACATATATACACGCAAACACATATACACATAGATATATAATAGGTATACATACGCATGCAAGATGTATTTTCCGTTTTCTATCCGATGTAGATCCGTGCATAATACCCTTCTAAAAATCCCTCCGCCGACCAAGTACCCCACGCCGTACGGAGGCAGACTGGAGTGGCAGATGCCGGGTGGAAACAAACTCATCGTCCATCTCAAGAATGCAAAGAAGATACGACGCGGAAAACGATGGAGTCAGGTAGGGAAAGATCGGATCAGTCTTTTGGCGAATTCTTCGAAAAATTAACTAAATCCCGAATGAATAAAGTCAGGATTCCATTATGAAGACAACATTACTAATAACCAAAGATGCTGTTACAAAGATTTAGCAAAATTAATACTACTACACAAACTATGGCATAGATCAGGGGTGGCGAACCTTTTTTAAGGTGCGTGCCAAAATACTGCTAAATCATTTTTAAAAATACCGTCGCGTGCCCTTCGGAATATTGCACAGTATACAATTATTTTTTCCATATAGGTTTTAGCTAACAAAGCCTAGCAAAAAATGAATTAAAGACATTATTTCAAAGTTTGTTTTTAAATGGTGTTAAAATAACATCCTTCAAACAAGAAAATGTGGATTCCTACAAGGATTTCGTATTTCTAAGTTTGAAATTTTGGGGGACGCTCTGAATTCCGCGTGCCCAAAACTTTGAACGCGTGCCACTTTGGGCACGCGTGCCATATATGTTCGCCATCCCTGGCATAGATACTTTAACGAAGATAATTTTACATAGGTTCTATGACAAGGATACATCAAATTGCAATGTAGTAAGCCTATATTGATTTTTTATTATTATTATTATCGGCATAATAATTTTAATTATGACGGATTTATTAAACGGCACTGTCTAAGGACTTAGCATCAATAGATGGCTTGCCATCGTAAGTGACCCTTGCTCAGGGTTCATAGAAAGCAATCACCTCGTGGGATGCTCGAACCCGTACTCTCCGCATTACAAGGTGAGCGCTCTGGCCAATCGGGCCCGTGTCCTACAAAGATATTGCTACAAAAGTAGTACTATTACAGACTTCAGAGACTTTAGTGTAGGTGTGTGCACGCTTATAAAGATTTTATCGCGATTTTGTGAGATACATAAAAATTCTCAAAACCAAACTCTCCGGATACATACATACATACATACTTTTAGAAAGATTCCAATGGCAAGAAACTATTTCAAAGATAAGGCCCACTGTTACAAGTATACTGCTAACTGTTAAAAATATGCTGTTACAAGTATACTGTTAACTGTTACAAGTATACTGTTAACTGCTTCAAGTATACTGTTACGAATATACTGTTATCCGTTACTGCAGGTCATGTACATGTACTACTTTCTCGGTTCGAGACTGTGGGCCGAGGATATGGCGACCTTACGGAAGCAGAGGAGGGCCCAAAACACATTCCTCTTGGCTCTAGACGGTGACGTTGAGTTCGAACCAATCTCACTCATCCTGCTCATAGATCTGATGAAGCGTAACGAAAAGGTTGGAGCAGCCTGTGGCCGAATTCATCCATCCGGATCAGGTAACCAGTCGACCGTAACCGATTGTTGTCCGAATGCATTGAGCTCTAGGCATGAAACGTAGAATACGAGTTGGAACTTCCACTCACTCAGTCAGTCACTGAGCATTTTTCACTCACAATTGCTCAGCACCATCGATGTTCTATCGTAAGGTCAAGTGAGCACTTTTGAACTCTGGAAGGAGGGCATCATCAAATACAGTTGTATTGTATTGTATATATCTCAAACTGTTCTACCGCATGATCAAAATTGTTGTACATATCCCAACTACACCTCAACGTGTAATAGTTCTAGACTAGGGGCCTTTCGGTATCAGTTGTTTCTAAAACCGTAACGCCGTATCGAAAAAGAATCGGCTTCTGTTTAATGTTGCCTGGGCGGGTCCAGGTTAGTGATTGACGTATCGCGTGTAGCATAGCTGACGTGTTATCCAATGCACGTCTATCTTAATCTGATGGGCGTGTCTTAATTAGCATGGTGGGCTGGCTTAAGTTATCTTAGCCAATCCAGCAGGAGAGTACGAAAAATTTATCCTCCTTAACATGATTAAATTATATTACTTAAAACGATAGCATGGCCTTAACTACGTTAATCTTGTGCGTTGGTCTTTTTCATTCTGTGGGGCGGTTCTTCTTACCAATATCTGTAAGTGGGTGCGTCCTAATAACTCCGGTGGGATGGTCTTAATAACTATGGGTAATCTTACAAACTATTGTGGGCAGGTTTGATAACTCTGGTGGTCGGGTCTTACTAACTATGGCGGGCAGATCTTAATAACGTGCTGGGCGGGTTTCGCTAAGTACGCCTATAATTATGGGCGGGTCCTACTAGCTGCGATGGGTGGGTTTACGAGGCTGATAGGACTAGTCTGATTGGCTCTCTGGTTTGATGGACAGGTCCGTTGGTGTGGTATCAGGCGTTCGAATACTCCATTGGCCATTGGATGCAGAAAGCGACGGAGCACGTGATTGGCTGCGTGCTGTGCAGCCCTGGCTGTTTCAGCCTGATGCGTGGCTCCGCCCTCATGGCTGATAACGTCATGAAGAGATACACTACTATTGCAACGGAAGCCAGTCATCACATCCAATTTGACCAGGGTACGTAATTGTAATCGTAAGCTCGCCATAAATGTGTAAATGAATGTAAAGACTGGGCAGCCATGAAGGCTGTAGACTGTTCCTTCTGACCTTGCCCATTGGCATCCTTCTAACTGAACATTTGTAATGCTAGGTATACCTGAATATTTTTACGAACATTTTATTGCGTCTTCGAGTAAGTCTGCTGTACTTACTGGATCCATTCCTCGCTAGCCTCGAAGATGCTAGTGTTAATTAAGTAAAGTGAGTTATTTCATAAGCAAATTGGAAAGTTAACATCAGCTGGCTCTCGTGCATACGTGGAACTCGACCACTACACATTGAAACGGGCCGCGGTGTTGAAGGATCTCACACGATCAATTCATATAGAAATGAGCAGAGTCGACGCCATACGGTCGCTATGGAAACGTCTTACTATATATTGCGACAGGTCTTAATAACGTGGTGGGTGGGTCTTACTAACTCTTGTGGACGGGTTTCAATAACGTGGTTGACGGGTCTTACTAACTGTTGTGGCCACTGGGCAGGTTTTAATAACATTGTGGGCGGATCTTACTAACTGTTGTGGGCAGGTTTTAATAACGTTATGGGCGGGACCGGCGGGCTTACTAACTATTATGGGCTTTGTTCAATAACGTGGAGGGCGGGTCTTACTAACTATTGTGGGCAGGTCTTAATAACGTGATGGGCGGGTCTTACTAAGTTTGATGGGCGTGTCTATTTACATTTACGTTTAGGAGAGGACCGTTGGCTGTGCACGCTGATCCTGCAGGAGGGCTATCGCATCGAGTACTGTGCCGCCTCTGACTCCTACGCCTTCTCGCCAGAGGGCTTCAACGAGTTCTTCAACCAGCGCCGGCGATGGATGCCTTCAACAATGGCCAACGTCATCGCCCTCTTGACCTCTTGGCGTCACACCACAACCGTCAACGAGAACCTGTCCTCCATCTATATGTTCTACCAGGCGATGTTGCTCATTGCGTCTCTGGTTGGACCCGGAACCATCTTCATGATGATGATCGGGGCCCTGACTGCGGCCCTTGCCAACTGGGTCGACATCAGCATCACAGTGTCCGCCATCCTCAATCTCATTCCCATCGTCATCTTCGTCATCCTCTGCTTCTTCACTAAACCCGAAAAACAGGTGGGTCACCAGAGCAGGGTAAGAATACGATGACGAGTAGAACTTTATCTCGACTTAAATTACCTTACCTAACCTTAGTTCATCTTACCTAAGCGAACCATACCTTAGCGTATACCATGCCTCACCTTCCGCAAGGTCATCTTATCACTTTACTATACCTCACCTGCTTACTCCACCAAACAACCTCACCTTACCTTACCTTACCTAAACTTACCTTACCCCACTTACTTCACCTTGCCTTGCTTCACATTAATTATCTCATCTCACCTTACCAAACCTCACCTAATCTTATCCTAACTTAGCTTACCATACTTTATTTTACCTTTCCTCACCTTACCTAACATCGCCTTTATACGTTTAGTCGTGCGTAATACTGAACAATCGTATAGCGCCATTTAAAGACCTCTTACAATTGAAGGGCTTGCCTCAATAACCAGGTATGTCGACATACCTGGTTTATGTGAAAAAGTATGCTAGCGTGCTTGGAATATTGTATTCTATATACCCTGCAAATTTGGTGCAAATCTGATTATTTTTGAATTGGCTTTCGGATAAAACAGTTTGTCGACATATTGTATTTAGCAGCCGGTATACCATAACTCCAATGCAATAACCCGGTATGATAACAAAAATTGCCGTTTTTTCTTGTAATCTTTGTATTAAAACCGGTGCAATAATCAGGTTATTTGACATACCCGGTTATTGTCTCTTACTTACTCTACAATTCACTGATTTTCCGTTATTTATTTGTTACTGTAATGTAGCTATGATGACTTACCTTCTTATTGCACGATTAATTTGTACTGTGTGCTAGTCACCATTTGGTGCAAGAATAAGGTATGTCGACTAACAGCAGACGATTTTTGCTTCATACTGTGTTATTGAGTGTCAATAACCAGGTATGAAGACAATTGTCGTGAAAAAACATTAATGTTATCTTTTGCATTGCATTATGTAACAATTTCGTGAAAGACAGTAATAACTCACATGGTGCTTCAAACAGCTTGTCGATATCTCGTAAAATGGCTTAGATATAACAGTTTGAAGTGTCAAATCTTTGAAGCCTTTTTCCCCAAACTAAAAAAATCCGACATACCTGGTTATTGCTGCAAGCCCTTCAATTGCCGAACATAGGCTTCTGAAAACAGACATAAAGAGGTGCTTCCTGAAGGCATAGCAGATCAGTTCCAGTTTTATATCAATTTCAGTTTTGACATCAGTTTCAATTTCGATATCAGTTTAAGTCTTGATATCAGTTCCAGTTTCGACATCGATTTTGGGTTTCAGTTATGGTTTGCGCTGGTGATGGCGGCAATCTACTGCCTGATTCAGATGCTGGTCTTGGTCGGAACCATAGTGACGATGGCCGAGAAGGGTCTCTGCCACCCTACGACCGTCTTCTTCCTCTTCGTTGCCGGCACCTTCATCCTGGGCGGCCTTCTTCATCCTCAGGAGATCTTCAACGTCGTCCACGGCTTCGTCTACTTCCTTGCCATTCCGACCATGTACATGATCCTCATGATTTACGCCTTTTGCAATCTCCACGTCATTTCGTGGGGTACCCGGGAGATCAAGAAGACCGCCAGTGAGGTCAAGGCCGACCAACGTCAGAAGGAACTCAAGGAGCTGGCTCGGATGGAGGAGGAGCAGGCGAAGGAGAAAGGGATGTTCGGAGGCTTTATGGATAAGTTCAAGGTGAAGAGGAAGAGAGATTGTCGATGTGGGAACTTTCTCAACATCGCCTGCTGTTCGCAGCAGGACGCCACGGAACCGGAAGTGATGCAGGTCCTGCTGACGAACGTCGGGAACATCGACCGAACGCTGACGCAGCTGATGGAGGTCATCGGAAAAAAGGCCGAGGTCAGGGACGATGAAGGACCTTCGCCCACTTTGACCTTGACTCAGTCACTGGCTGCCGGTGGCGGGAAGAAACAACAGCTGGAGCACGATGGATCTTCTGAGTTGCAGAGGCATAGAACGGAAGACGGGAAGGAGGAAGGAGAAAACAAGAAAGACAAAGATGAGAAGCGAAAGGAGGAGGTGGAGGGGGAAGCAGAGAAGGAGGAAGAGGACGAGGATGAAGATGAGAACAGAAGGAAGAAGGAGGAGGAAGATCGCAGCATTGAATCTGTTGAGGATGAAGGTATTCAGAGATCTAGGTTCCATCTTCTAAATTCTACATATTTGAATAAGCATCTGTTAACCTCCCCAATATGTCCCTGCTAATCTCTTCAATGGGTGTCTGTTTTAATATGCTTAGGTGTGACCCTATAATATGTATCCCTATTAGTCTCCCATTAGGTGCCCCTTATGATCCTACATTGTGCCCTTTACATCTTCTAAATAAGTCTCCCTCTGCTAATTGGTTTCAACTGAACTTTCTCTATAAGAATACCACGGTCGACTGATTCCATTTTGGGAGACCAGCGCTTGACGTCTTATGCAGTATGATAATGGAAAAGTGATCAGACTAGAATAGACTACATCAGATCAGAATCTTGCTCAGTCTTCACACAGCAGCAGAGGACATGTACCTATGTGACATTCCCTACGTGGCGCCACTCACGGCAAACATGCCGGTGTCACGAAATAGAGTATCCCCCATACATGCGCATCCCCCTTAGCGAAATGGAGTATAATAGTATTCGGTTTAGTTTGCATTTTTGGCGGTTTCTAAGTGTATTGAATCGTACTGTTTGGATTTATTGCACACATAAAATTTTTGAATTGCGTATCTTTAGTTTGTACGTCGACCTGAAATCAATTTACTTTGTTTTTGGTGATTTTGACTGGAATTTCGTCGAGGCTATCGTGATGCGTATGACGAGTGGGGATAGAATGGTTCATCCCACCGGATACTCTAAACCGGTTTATTCCATCCGGGGGGATACGCTTTAGGGGGGATAGTCTGTCACGCGACACCGGCTGTGTGTTTCCCGGTAGCCGAATGGTTAGAGCGTTCCTACGTAACACGGAGAGTACGGGTTCGATCCCCTCCCCTGTGACGGTTACTGTGTAGGGACCTCGAGCAAGTCCTTTACTCACGATTGTTCAGCGCCATTGATTGATGCTTGGTCAATATACAGTGGCGCTTAATAAATACGTATTATTAATAGTTGTCTAATGAGTGGTTTCATTAGTATTGTTTACAGTAGTAGCTTCCAGTGTTTAGCGACATCTTATGGCTGTTGACGTCGCCCTCCTCCTTTGTCCAGGCTTGAGACTGGCACCACCCAAAGGCGACAATGGAGTTGTTTGTTCGTATGGATGCACTCCAACTCCGAGTTGTTTAACTAAACCCAATGCTAAGGCTGTTTGCCTAAAACAAGGTTTGTTCTCTTTTTAGTCGAATCCCGGCAATGGATGGGAATGTGCTAAACTGAAAGACTAAATTATTAAACTTAGTAAAATAATAAATTAGTAAGATAAATCGCTAAAATAACTGACAACTTAAATATCAAATTACGACACAATTTGGGAATTACTTAAATGGAATATACGATAGTCTAATGGTAAGCATTGTCCTCTTTTTCTTCTTCTAAACAAATTATTGTTTTAACATTCTATCGAAAAGGTCTTGTGGTCTGACCGCCAGAACGGCCCAAAAGAATACATTTTCACCATATTTACCGTCAAAGAATATAATTATTTGTATTCACCTGCGTGAGCGCAGACTTCACGAGACGTTGTCATGAGCTTTGTTCGCGTGATTGTCTTGCAGAGACGTCGGATGGCGAGAGGAATGTGGATGCTGTTGGGTCGATGGATGGGAGCTCGGATTCAGAAACAGAGCGAGATGACCTCATCAATCCGATGTGGATTGAGGACCTGGAACTGGGCGAGGGCGAGGTCAAGCAACTCGATCCCGACGAAATGATCTTCTTCCAGGTTATAGATGATCAATCACGGTGTAAATGCAGACGGTTTTCTATAGAGATTGCAAGGTCACGGCCTTCCTCATTTTTCAATGTGTTGGTTGGGTGACATCCTTCACAACAATGATGATTATGATGACGACGACGACTACAATGACAACGACGATGACTGTGACGACTCTGATGACACCGACGATGACGACGACGTCAAAGGCGTTGGTGTCGAGTGGGTGTTGGGTACCGACGACGATGACGACGATGACGAAGACGATGACGAAGACGATGATGACGACGATAATGATGACGACGACGATGATGATGACGATTAAGATGACACCGACGATGACGACTACGTCAAAGCGTGGGTTTCGACGATGATGATGATGACGACGACAAAGACGACGGCAACCATGATAGTGACAACAACAACGCAGCTGATGATGACGCGATCGCGTGTGTTATTCAGCAACTGATCAATCGCTACCTGAAGCCGTTGGTGTTGGATGAGATCCAGCAGGAGAAGATGAAGGAGGAACTGATGGAACTTCGTAACCGGATGTCCATAGGGTTCCTCTTCCTGAACGCAGTCTTCATCATTATCCTCTACGCCCTCCAGTTTCACACTGACACCCTCTACGTCACCTGGCCATGCCTCGACAACGACGGTAACATCATCAAGCTCGACCCCCTCGGATTCATGTTTCTCATCATGTTCGTGCTGTTGATGGTGATCCAGATTATAGGGATGATCCTGCATCGAACCTCGACGTTCCTGCACATCATGTCGAACACTGTCCTCACCTCCGCCTCCGCCAGTGAACTCGACAGGGAGAACACGCAGAACATGATCCAGCTGGCCAGGTACCTCGGGAACCTCGAGGTTGAAGGAAACACGTCCTCCAGGAGTGCCTCGACGTCGGTCGGGGGCTCGATGAGAGTCAGGCGGCAGTGGCACGTGGCCAGTAGGGTCAATGGAGCCACGGTCAACGCGGAGTTCGAGCGCCGATGGAACGACCTGAAGAGGAACCTTGAAGACGAAGACCCTAATGTCGACCGCTTGGCTAGGACTGTTCTGGCGAGGGGTGGTACAATGGGGCGGCGCTCCCGGCGTCAGGCGCAGGCCGCCCTCCATACGCTGGCCCTTAGGGATCGAACCCAGAACAATCATCAGACGATCGGAACAGAAAGAGCGGACACCGGAAGTAGTTTTCGAGGTGTACGGTTCTTTCTAGGTAAAGATGATACGCAGGATTCAGCCACAACCACACACGAACATCACCCTACCACTTCGACCACCCACCACTCTACCATTCCAGACGGGTATAAGTCTACCAGTCGTAACAGACACCGTCCTACCGCTTCAAACACTAGACACCAGACCTATCAGAACCGCGGGTTTACCTTTCCTGAGCCACTGGAGGACTACGATTCGTCCTCTGATGTAGGACAAGGACGTCCTACGTAAACGGACAAACTGCAGACAAAATTCACTCACTATCGTGTTGCTTTCATGTATTGTAGTCGGAAGTCAGGACAATTTATATAGCGCCGTCGTAGAGCTTCTTGGCTTCACTGAGACTTGAAAATAATTGTGTAACTGCAATTACATACATTTATTTAGCGCATCATTAGGAAAAGAATTATCGATGGCGCTTCCGATCTCACAACACAAAACTACGATCGAACAGAAAGATTGCATCGCAAACAAAATAATGTAATTAATGTCTTCCTTCATCTGCTTCTTATACATATACATTGGCGTTAGAGGGGGAAGGGGGCATTTGCCCCCTCCCGGATTTTGCGCATTTAACGAAATAAAATCTTTTGATTATTAGGATTATTACAACAGTCTCAGCTCGATTTTCAATGCGAAAAAACGCTTAATTATTTAGGTAAAGTCCTTGGCCTTTATTAATTTTTAAAGTTGTCATGTGTTCTGTGTTCATGAATAGCTTATTCTACGGAAAATACGTCATTTTTCCCCCCCCCACCCCCAAAATGCCTGCGGACGCCCATGTATATATATATATATATATATATATATAACGCAAAGCAGGTTATTGATATACTATATAATGTGCTTTGAGATCAATTTTTTTATCTGGTATGCCAGTATGTGCTTAGACACACACTATCCAGCGCCTTTTAGGTGTCTTTCAAGTTCGAAGCCTGGGTCAACCTGAATGATGTATCGTATCGTGTTTTGAGATTTATATAGCGCCGTCACAGCTGATGCCACTCAGCAGCGCTCCCAGTGCGACGGATCCGACAGAAGAAAAAGGTTTAAAGCATGGAATGGTATGAAGGAAGAGATGTATGAGACATTAAGAACTAACAGCTAATGAACAAGCGAATGGTGCTTAGATAACTATTAGTCACCACTGGCGTGTGCTCCCGCTGACACGTAAAACTCAACCAATCCATAGACTCTTGGCAGTTATGCATCAGAATCAGCTTTTTAAACTCGTTGGGCAACCAATGCAGGTCGTCCCGCATGTAGTTAGCAATGTATGTATGTATGTATGTATGTATGTATGTATGTATGTATGTATGTATGTATGTATGTATGTATGTATATATGTATGTATGTATGTATGTATGTATGTATGTATGTATGTATGTATGTATGTATGTATGTAGTTATGTATGTATTTATGTATGTATGTATGAATGTATGTATGTATGTATGTATGTAGTTATGTATGTATGTATGTAGTTATGTATGTATGTATGTATGTATGTATGTTTGTATGTATGTATGTATGCATAGGCGTAATTTGTGGGGGTACGAGGGGTACCCGTACCCCCACTTTTTGGACTGGGGGTACCGTACCCTCCACTTTTTGAACAATGCCAATCAATATTTTATTATTGTGCCTTCCCAGAGATCGCAGTCTCCGCCTTGCTTCGTGTATGTAAGAAATTGGTACCCCCACTTTTTAGACCAAAGTTACGCCTCTGCTTACCTATAATTAATCGGGCCACAATTAAGTCAAATTATCCAGTGATACCTAAGTCTAAACTTCTGCAAGGCATAGGCTAATTAACTGATCAGATTAGGGGAGCTCAGTATCATACAATTCTTGAACGCTTCATGAAGCCTATAGCCTATAGGCCTAATCTACTGGATAGCCTAAAATCCAGGAAAGCCTAAGATGACAAACACCCTATCTATAGAATAGAAGGAATAAGACCATTCATTTTCTTTTACAACTTTTATTGATCGAACAATAGACTTCATCGATCTAATTAATAGACCGCAGACGAAAGTTCATCTGTAGCGGTCGCTCGGATCTTCTCTATCTCCAGCCGAACGATGGACGGACGAATCGATCCGACGGAGGCCCCCGATGGTGGCCTAGTGGTGGCGTCGTCGGCGGCGGCGGCGTCCGTGGCTTCGTCGACGGCGGCTGTGTCGGCGGCGGCGGCGGCGGCTTCCTCGTCCGCGGCGTCTCCGTCTTCGTCGCGAAGGAGTCGTCGCTCCCTCGTCATCGTCCTTGGTCGCCGCTGCTGCTGCCGATGCTCTCGGCCGAGCGCTGCGAGACCTCGACCTTCCTCTCACTGCGACGTCATCTTCCAGTTCTTCTTCCTGTTCACCCAACAACAAACCAAAACCCTTCCCTAAGAGAAAGCCATAATAGGGACTTACACCCAATGAGATATAATATAAGTTTATAATATAGGCCTACCTCTATGCTTACACCCAAATATAAATCATTGCAGCTAATCTGGCCTACAGGATTAGTAATCTCAAATAAATGTAAGCAAATCCTGTTTCAATCTAATTAATCTGATATTTAATCTTATATAATTAATATCAGTGCTCCTTGGTAGGCAATCTAGAAGGGGCGCTATATAAAATTTTCTTTAATAATAATAACAGTATAAATCAAATCTAAATACTTTAACCTAAAGCCTAGGATTGCCCTGTTCTCTTGTAAGTTTGACCCTTATGCTTGCCGAAGAAAGCTCGTCTTCGGCTAGCATAAGGTCAAACTTACCAGTTCGAGATCTTCGTAGTCCTCCATCTTGTTGTTCTTCCGATCTTCTTGCAGCGTTGATGGAACTGAGCGACTTACTCGACTCGGCCCCCTTTATGGGCTTCCGCCCAAGAGAAACCAATCACAGCACAGCTCCGAACACAATGCGTTGCCATGGTAACCAATATTCAAATCGGTCGCTTTTAAGCACTTTCGGCCCTAGAGAAACCGCCCTCAGCCAATCACAGCACAGCTCCCAACACAATACGTTGCCATGGGTGCGATTTTTGCGTTTGTCTTCTCAATTCAGAAGACGTACGATGACAAAGTTTGAGCAGAAGTTGTGCGCTGGCAAAGTAGGTCGTAGTATACAGAGGCCTACAGCGGTCAGTGAACTCAGCTAAAAGAATTGTATTTTTTATTCAAAACCACGGATACTTATCTTCCCTGTAAGCAGACACCATCGTATTATGTTTGCCAGTCAGGCCCGAATTAAGGGGGATGCGAATTAAGGGTGCTGTAGCACCCGGGCCCGCAGTTTTGAGGGGGCCGCATTTTCGGAAGTACATTAAAAACTTTATTGTAGGCCCCTACTTCAAGTAGGGGCCTACAATAAAGTAGGCTACTTGTAATTGGTCCCCTCGCTGATAATGGCTATAGGCGTAATTTGTGGGGGTACGAGGGTACCCGTACCCCCACTTTATGGACTGGGGGTACCGTACCCCCCATTTCTTGAACAGTGTCAATCAATATTTTATTATTGTGCCTTCCCAGAGATCACAGTCTCCGCCTTGCTTCGTGTATGGAAGAAATTGGTACCCCCCACTTTTTAGACCAAAGTTACGCCGCTGTATGTATGTATGTATGAATGTATGTATGTATGTATGTATGTATGTATGTATGTATGTATGTATGTATGTATGAATGTATGTATGTATGTATGTATGTATGTATGTATGTATGTATGTATGTATGTATGTATGTATGAATGTATGTATGTATGTATGTATGTATGTATGTATGTATGTATGTATGTATGTATGTATGTATGTATGTATGTATGTATGTATGTATGTATTATGTATGTAGTTATGTATGTATTTATGTATGTACCGACCCATTAAAACGCGTACAAACTTGAGAAAATTCAGCATTAAATCAACTGGTCCACTGATTTGGAACTCATTGCCATTGGAAGTCAGAAATGCAAATAGTAAGTTTATTTTTAAAAAGAGCCTAAAACATATTTAATCAATGAGTAATTGTCCTACGGCATGTGATCTCTGAGTTGATCTCAATTTACATGATTGCACTTGTCAAGGTGTGAGGTCGCAGTGGGGTCGGATTTAAGAGTCTTCGATTGCTTCTCTCACACTTCTTGCTGTAAATTATTTCTATGCTATTATCAAGAGAATGATTGGAGTCCCAGTTAGGACACCTTGAAGCCTGCTTTAGCAGGCCTCTCTTTTGGTTTATTTTATTTCTTGTTATTTCTGTTATAATTCATAGTTAAGAATAGTTAAGACCTAAGTACTGAAATCAACCAATTACATTTCTTAACAGATACTCTAACAGACAATGGATCACTTAGCTGCCTTCGGTTCAATTAATAATTTAACTAGTAGGGCATCCCTGGTTCAGCGGGACCTCCATCCCTTTAGGGTTACCCTTTGGTACGGAAGACAACAATATGTGCATAAGTAACCTTGTGATAAACAATTGAGCGTACTAATATTTAAATATAAAAATATATGCTTAACACCAACAATTTATTGTACTTTTAGTTCATTAATCAGTCTAGCAATGATACACTGTATACGCTATCAATTTAGCCGATATTAACGATTTCTTGTCAATTGTTAAAAGTTGTCATGAGTACCAATAAAGGTTATTGATTGATTGATTGATTGATGTATGTATATGTGTATATGTATGTATGCATGTATATATATATATGTTTGTATGTATGTATATATGTATGTAGCCTATGCATGCATGTGTAGGGGGGTAGGCCTTTAAGATGCATCCGTCTGGACTGGTCATTATAATTAACTTCGGTGGCCAGTCTTCAGAGGAATGTACGCCTACAGTCTGAGCGTGGGGAGCTGGCAGATGCACGTGCAGACAGACTGACTGGCACCAGGTAAAGGTATGCCGTGTAGGAAGGTTTAGATAGGGCTATATAAATGGAAGCCCATGAGGCAGAGAGAGCAGAGAGAGATCGGGATCCAGCGCGTTCGTCACACGGCTTAGGCCGGACCTCTGTCCCGTTTGTCAACCGGGACACGGGGTCCTAGCGTGTATAACATTCGTATGAATAAACATCGTCAACGACAACGTGTTCTCTCTCTCGATCTACATCTAGTAGTGGTCACTTCAACCGCCGCTACATCTGGTGGAGAAGCCACGGTTTCGAATCCTTTTCGTACCCAAGTTCCCGACGCTGGTCCATCTTCAACGACTCAACGGCCAGTTCCTGAACTGTCGGCTGACGCAATCTCGCCATCGTCTGCCAGTGACGCGGTTAACAACAACGCCGACAACAACGTCAAGCCAAGCCAAACATCGCACATCAGCACCGTGGACAAGAATGCCGTCGAGTCAACGGATGCCACGACTTCCTGCTACCTACCGGACCCTTTCGATGCCGATTCCGCGAGCCTACGCCATTGCGCCTCACATCAACTCCGACAGGTGCGCCTCACCGTTCGCTCACGAAGTTTCGATCACGACTTCACGTTTCTCCGCTGCCGTCACCGCTACACCTCATGGTAACATTCTTCTTAACGATCACTTATCTGGTTAGACGTGTAGTGGGTCGGCTCCATCGCCATCAACTTCCATCGTTGTCGCGTGAGGAGATCGACAACAACGACGAGATGGCATCATCATTATGATGTAAGCGTCGTTGCCGGTCGAGATAGGATGATGACGGACGAAAAGCCAGTCTCCACTTGGGCAACAATGAAGGCAGCGAGGCCCAGGTGTAATTGGACACCACACAGCCAAGGTGTAATAGGACACCTCGCGGCTATGGTGTAACCAGACACCGCCCGCGCTGCAGGCGAGCGACGACCCGCGTATCGAGGAGCCATCTGACACTAATTGACGATAGCTTGACGTGGGGAGGGGGGCTGACTGATGCACGCTGGAGTTCCTACTTAACAGAAGGGAACGGAGAACACGGGACTTGTACTGCTGACGAACGCGACGTGTGAACATCGGTCGAGCGAGAAACATCGGGAGGAACGACCAGCGGGGCGGCAGAGTATTAGTCCGTCAGATTCAGAGACTGACGCGAAAGAACGATCTGTAGTTAGGCTGTACGAAGCAACATTTGAGATAGTCCGATTTAATATCTAAACGCTTTAATACTACGTGGAAGTTCCCGTAGAGTTAGTGTATATATATTTGTTTCTTTAATTAAATTCATTTATTAATTAAACAAAGTTCGTCGTGAATCTTCTATAGAAAAGTTAGGCACGTATAATAAAAGTGCAAGTAAAAGAACAAGCAGTCGAGGGTCGACATCAACACACGGCAAACAATCGACTGGAAACCTTCGATTGCGACATTGGCGCAGTCGACAGGATTTTCAACTGAAGACGTCACGACGAAGAGCGGAACCGGAAACGGAAAGAGGAATCTCAAACAGATCGGGACCAGCGGCGAATACAACCCTTCGCAACTGGAGAAATCGAGTGCCGGACTCCGAAGACGAAGGACTCGAAGGAACCGACAGCAACAGGCAAGGACGAGGAACAAGAGCGCCAACGGACGACCGACCATCGCTAGCAACGACGGACGGGAGTGGCAACGGAGGACAGCGGATCAGCCAAGATACCAAAAGACGGAACACGCTCGACGTATCAGAGGGTAAGTCCTTACTGGTAGTCGTGGTAATCTGTGAGGTTGCGGTTGAGGTCTGGATGAGGATTGGTGTGCGAATAGCCGAGGCTTTTGCGTAGCTCCTTTTGCTCAGTTCTGTTCTTGTTGTATTTTTGGTAGAATTTTAGGACGTTGTTTTCTTTGATTTCTGACCAACGGTGACTCTCCTCTAACTTACTTATCTTTTTCTATTAGTGAGCGGACTGTTGGAAGATGGATAAGTTGTCGGCATGGAAAAGAATGATGGTGCGGAACATACCCCATCACAGACTAGTCGCATATCTGATAAAGATGGGACTAGGAGAGGAGGAATGGGATCCCATGAATATGAACCAGCTCCGAGAGGCTAGCGCTGAAATAATTGTTTCTGGACGGGAGGCCCCGCCAGAAGTAAGTGAGGAAGTAAGCGCAGGTAGCCTAGATAGCATTATTAACACGACAGTGCAGAGGCAGCTAGTCGAACTCAAACGATTAAAATACGAGAGAAAGGAAGTGGAGAGAGCGGAGAAGAGAAAAGAAGAGGAGGAGGAAAGGCAGAGAAGGATCGAAGAAGAGAGAGAGAGGAGACTAGAAGAGGAAGAAGAAAGGCAGAGAAGAGAAGCGAGAGAGGAAGCGGAGAAACTGAGGAAAGAAGAAAAAGGGGAAACGGAGAAGCAGAGGAGAGAGGAGAGAGAGGAAGCGGAGAAGAGACTCAGGCTGCTTGAGGAGAGAGCGGAGAGGAGAGAGGAAGAGAAGGAGGAAAGGCAGAGAAGGATCGAAGAAGAGAGAGAGAGGAGACGACAAGAGAAAGAAGAGAGACTGAGGCTCCTTGGGGAGACGCAGGCTGAGAAGCTCAGGATAAGTAGAGAGGAGAGCAGGCTGCTTGAGGAGAAGCGGGCTGAGAGATTAAGGTTTCAGGAGAAATTGAGGAAAGAAGAAAAGGAGGAAACAGAGAGACTCAGAATGCTAGAGGAAAAGCAGGCTGAGAAGCTCAGGCTTCAGGAGGAGAAGCAGAGGAGAGAAGGGAAAGAGGAAGCAGAAAAATTAAGGCTTCAGGAGGAGAAACGGAGGAGAGAAGAAAAGGAGGAAACAGAGAGACTCAGAATGCTAGAGGAAAAGCAGGCTGAGAAGCTCAGGCTTCAGGAGGAGAAGCAGAGGAGAGAAGGGAAAGAGGAAGCAGAAAAATTAAGACTTCAGGAGGAGACTTATGTAAGAGAGTACATGAAAGCGTATATTACAGGGCTCCCTGTGACATCGTCTATAATAGATAGCGGGGCCGAATACAATTGTGCGCGAGCAGAACTAATCAGGCCGCTCAACCTACCTGTGGTCAAGCAGATAGAGGTGAAGTGGCTGAACGGTCAATCAATGATTGTGGACGTGGTGCGGCTGAGACTAAAGGGGTCTCAGGCCGGCGAGGACAGCGAGGGGGAGGTAAATTACGCCCCTGATGTTCGGATATGGGCGGCACTCATTAAAGACCTTAATGAACCGTTAATTATCACGCCCACTACAGCCGACTTGCTGCGCGAGACAGCGTTGTATTCGAGTCACGCGGCCAACGCTCCTGAAATAGACCAAATTTCAGAAGCGCAGGCGGTCGCAAGGACTGAGACGAGTGAGGAAGAGGAGAGAGGGGAGGAGGTAGAGGGACTTAGGACGCTGATAGGCGAGGATTACTTCACGGTCGCTCAAGCAGACAGTGGGAGTGTAGGAGAAATCGGTCCCGAAGAAACGGATAATGAAGAGCTATTCTTCAATCCTGAGATACCACCCCCACCCAAGGAAGACACAATAGTAGGCAGAAACAAGATGGCTGCTGAACAAGCACAATGTTCGACACTAGCACCATTCTTGGCCCACGGGAAGATTGGGGCGAAGAGCTTCTTCACTGAAGACAATTTGCCCTTTCATAAAGACAAAATAGCTGGGCATTCTGTAAAACAACTGTGCTTGCCTAAAGAGAGAATAGACAAAGGCATCATCCAATCACCGGAAGCGCGAGGAGCAAAGAAGGAGGGCCAATGGCAAGGCCCGGCCATCATCGCTCAGGTGAAATCGCCCTACACATACATCGTGGAAATAGGGGGCAAAAGCCGCTTACTACACGCAAATCGGATTCGCAAATATAACGAAAGAATACAGCAAGCATTGATTAACAATTGCTCCATTCTGTTCGAGAAGGACGAAGACTTCGGTCACGGGGAAGCGGTGGGTAGCTTCGTCACGAGGCAGACAAGGCCCAGTGCACAAGTAGACCCTATTGCCGTTGCACACTTAACGGTACCCGAGCGGAAACAGCTGTTTAGTCTGTTAGACAGGTTTCCAGATGTGTTCTCGGACAAACCAGGTTTCTGTCCCGTCCTAGAACACACAATCACGGTTAGCGCGGAGTTCAGGCCGAAGAGTTTGCGAGCCTATAAGGTGCCGGAACTGCTCAAACCGGAGATGGAGAAGCAGACCCGCGAACTTTTGGCCCTAGGTATCATCACTCCCTCACATAGTGACATGGCAGTACACTCGATGACGTGGCCGGATCACATGAAACACCTAGAGAAATACTTAATGACTATTCAACAGTCGGGTCTGACCCTTAACATTAAGAAGAGTTCGTTTGCTAGGCGACAAACAACGTTTGTAGGTCACCTGATCGGATCAGGGAGCATTGAACCGGATCCTATGAAAATCGCAGGGCTAGG
This sequence comes from Allolobophora icterica, assembly GCA_963556255.1. Lineage (NCBI taxonomy): Eukaryota > Metazoa > Annelida > Clitellata > Crassiclitellata > Lumbricidae > Allolobophora > Allolobophora icterica. The sequence goes on along the minus strand of OY744605.1, from coordinate 85,748,026 downwards.
GAAAATCCCTCAACCCGAGTCCAAAAAGGACATACGGAGATTAATGGGCTTCTTCAGTTATTTTAGGAACTTCATCCCTAACCTGGCTGAGACAGCCAGAAGTCTCATTGACTGGACCCAGAAATCGGTGCATGTTAAGATACACTGGCGAGCTGATCACCAAAAGGCGCTAGATAATCTTACGCACGATTTGAATAACGCTGTTTGTTTGCAGACAATTGACTACGGCAGAGAGTTTGGTTTATCGACTGACGCTTCAGACAAAGCAGTCGGTTGCTGCTTATTCCAAATTCAAGACGATGGAACAGAACGGCCAATATGTTTCGCCAGTTCTAAATTAGATGCTACGCAAGCGCGTTGGTCCACTGTGGAACGCGAAGCGTATGCTGTAATCTTTGCATTGAAGAAGTTTAGGAATTGGATTTTTATGTCAAGGACCACCCTCTATTCTGATCACAATCCCTTGACTTTCCTAACTGCTTCTACGCCCACAAGTGCTAAACTTGCGAGGTGGGCTCTGGCACTCCAGGACTTTGATATCGCTTTTAAATATCGTCCTGGGGCGCTGAATATTCCCGCTGATCTTTTGTCCAGACTATGATTGAGGAAGAAGGCGGACTACCATGTAAGGCACCGCGACAACTGTAAATATAATTTCTAACTGTGCTGATATTTTGTATTTTCATGGGAACGACGAGGACATGGTCTGGAGGAAATCGATGGAGGGAACGACATCATTCTCAGCCGGGAGGCGAACCAATGACTGGCTTTGTCCTCCCCCGGGAAGGGAGGTGTCGCGTGAGGAGATCGACAACAACGACGAGATGGCATCATCATTATGATGTAAGCGTCGTTGCCGGTCGAGATAGGATGATGACGGACGAAAAGCCAGTCTCCACTTGGGCAACAATGAAGGCAGCGAGGCCCAGGTGTAATTGGACACCACACAGCCAAGGTGTAATAGGACACCTCGCGGCTATGGTGTAACCAGACACCGCCCGCGCTGCAGGCGAGCGACGACCCGCGTATCGAGGAGCCATCTGACACTAATTGACGATAGCTTGACGTGGGGAGGGGGGCTGACTGATGCACGCTGGAGTTCCTACTTAACAGAAGGGAACGGAGAACACGGGACTTGTACTGCTGACGAACGCGACGTGTGAACATCGGTCGAGCGAGAAACATCGGGAGGAACGACCAGCGGGGCGGCAGAGTATTAGTCCGTCAGATTCAGAGACTGACGCGAAAGAACGATCTGTAGTTAGGCTGTACGAAGCAACATTTGAGATAGTCCGATTTAATATCTAAACGCTTTAATACTACGTGGAAGTTCCCGTAGAGTTAGTGTATATATATTTGTTTCTTTAATTAAATTCATTTATTAATTAAACAAAGTTCGTCGTGAATCTTCTATAGAAAAGTTAGGCACGTATAATAAAAGTGCAAGTAAAAGAACAAGCAGTCGAGGGTCGACATCAACACACGGCAAACACGCGACAGGGCGACCTTCGATTGCGACAATCGTTTCCTCATCGTTTCCTCGTCGTCTCAGTGCTTCATCCTATTATCATTCTCGAACAGTTTGCCTGCAACTACCGCCATTCTTCGATTCCAGAATCTGTCTTCATGAGAAACGATCTAATTGCTGAAGGTTTATCCATGGACTGGAAAGGCAACGTTTTCTTAATTTCGAAGTTGATTGTTAAATTTATATCTGGTTTGGCGTAACTAATAATTTTGATATTTATGATTATTGGGTTTATTAGCACAATTTATTATTATCTATGACCGATGATAACTGCTTGTATTTATTGTAGTCCTAGCATTCTAGCAGTTCTGTATTTTGAATGGATTTGATTAGCGATGATTTTAAGCTTCTAAGGATCTTAATATTTAGACGATTTCCTCTCATGTGCCTAATTTGTGTTGCTACCGCTCTAATTAAGCGCATCAGTACTGTGGCCGAGTTTGGCCAGTGCCTCTGCATCTGGCTTTCATGAAACACACTTATACCAGGCATACAGTCAGCTATTTGTATACATGATTTCCTCGAAAGACGTTACTTAGCCAAAAGTCAGCTAATTAAGCTAATTGAGTTGCTGCGCGCCGACCACTATAACCAGTTACAGAGTAGATAGTCCACATGGTCTCATGATGGCATGATATGCCTTTCTGTCTTAAAAGCACGTGATACTCCCTTATACAGGAACACAGGCATTACTGAAAATGCGTTCGAGGGGATGCGTACCTTTTGTCGGATTCAGATTTAGCCCGCTACACAGATTAAACGCGGAATACGCTAATGAGTCGCAAAAGTACGAAGATATTTTGTAGCGCTTTTACGGAATGTCATTGCATACTGTCATGACCCAATACTTAGTCTGCTCTGAACGTGGTTAATAGATATGAACGCGCACTGAACAGTGAACACCATGTGCAGCAGATATTTCTTAATGATGTATACGTATGTTTGAATTGCAGTGATTTAGTACGATGTAACCGATTTTGACGACTAGTATTCGGACAAGTGATGAACTGCCTTAAGCTGCTGATTCTTTTGATGGCTTTGTACCATTTCATTTATTCGCCGCTATTGCATTTAGGTATCTGTTAGATATTGTTTAAACTGTTATTTCATGCATGCATCTTACGTTTGAGGACAAACGTTTTTTCAAAGAGTGGTCGTATGTAGGGGGGTAGGCCTTTAAGATGCATCCGTCTGGACTGGTCATTATAATTAACTTCGGTGGCCAGTCTTCAGAGGAATGTACGCCTACAGTCTGAGCGTGGGGAGCTGGCAGATGCACGTGCAGACAGACTGACTGGCACCAGGTAAAGGTATGCCGTGTAGGAAGGTTTAGATAGGGCTATATAAATGGAAGCCCATGAGGCAGAGAGAGCAGAGAGAGATCGGGATCCAGCGCGTTCGTCACACGGCTTAGGCCGGACCTCTGTCCCGTTTGTCAACCGGGACACGGGGTCCTAGCGTGTATAACATTCGTATGAATAAACATCGTCAACGACAACGTGTTCTCTCTCTCGATCTACATCTAGTAGTGGTCACTTCAACCGCCGCTACACATGCATGTATGTATGTATGTATGTATGTATTGTGTATGTATCTGCCATGGACTCCATGGACTCTTACTATACCGCCCTTCAAGTACCTGCGCCAATCCATGACATTAAAAACATCGTTAAGGGCAGAAATGGGGACAGGTCGGGCCTTGGGGGCAGCTTCCGAATTTCACAAAATTTTACCGGGTAATACCTGGCACCTAAAGGAGTCTAACGCGCCTATTCCCGACTTCGGGAAATGATCCGAATTTTTTTTACAATTTTTTAAAATTCTATAAAACGCAATGGAAACCAGTGGACGACCTGTTTACCAGTGATCTCTACATCAGTGATGTTTACGCGTTTAGCGGAAGTCACGTGATGGAACCACGGCGCCATATTATTTAGAAATAATTATTATAGCGCAGTGCTTACACAACTTCATAAAAATGAAGATTATCATTGTATTGTTAAGTGTGTGATTATTGATTATTTAAATTTTACTGTTAGCTTGTACCCTGAAAAATTCTTAGCGTTTGCTTGTTTCATTCATCTGCATGTATAGGTGTTTGTTTCATGGGTTTTTCTTCGCTAATGTTTAGTACGTGGTTGTCAAACGCAGCCAATTACATGTTAACTCATGTTAAAGTCAGCTCTCATAGACATCTCGTCAAACTATTTTCAAATACATCTATAGGACCTGCAGTATCAAATCAGCATAGGCTAAGTGTTTCGCACAAACGAATAAGTAACAATTCTAACCTTAACACTGATGGATTCAGCAATACATATATTTTCATTCTCATGTTCAGGTTATGTATAACAATTTGCCGTATTTATTCAAAAAGTACTTAATCAAGTAGGCTAACTACTAGGCTTACTGTTATGTCTGAATCTGAACACGAGAATTAAAATATATCTATTACTGTAGCCATGCTCAAGTACATTTATGGATCTCCCCCAGACAGCCAGTCCCATCGCCCCTCTGTGGACCACTAAAGATCACCGCCGACCTTCTTGTGGGGTCGGCCTAGTGTGTTCCTTCCCTTACTTTTGCCACGATTTCACTGACTGCACAATTCCGTAAGCCATAGTCTTGCACATGGTGCGCCCACACTGTTATGTTATGGCAGTGATCTTGAAGAGGAGCAACGGCACAGAGCAACGATGAGCAACAGAGAAGCAACAAGGCCTTATCATTCCACCAGCAACGAGGAGCAATTAGTCCTTATCATTCCATACTGAGTGGCATCTTTACCTGAAAATGTAGCAGACTTGTGTATTTTGCCTTAGTACTTTTTAAAATTTAGATTATGCTCTGGTGTGGAACTATATTTATTACTTGTTTACTAAAGTAATTGTTTACTGCAGCCAATAATCAGAAGCCTCCTATAGTCAGAGTCTGATGAGATAGTCTGATGAAACCTAATAGGAGTACAGTATAATAGTATAATATTGGCTAATATATTCATGTATGATCTAATTTTACAATATTTTAATTGTGTATAGACAGTCGTATGTAGGCACTGCAAGTATGACATTTATTTCTTAGTACTAGCTGCAATTAGTAGATACTTAAGAAGTTTAGTGTTGAAATACCTGAACTTTGTATTACTATAATAGCCATAGAATACACTGGTTGGTAGCCATTCTTTGTGGGTTTAATTATTTTTAATATTAATTGTATATTTATATTAATATGTTATAAGTAGAAGAAGAGCAGTCCCATAAGCTTAAGCCCAAGGCAGCCATGGTATGAAGTGTTAGCGACTTCATGATCTTAGCCTCGGCATATGAGATCGGGTGGCCAGTCCTCTCCTTCACAGTCTAATATTCCCACTGACAGTGTACGGTCAGTGTACTTATTACAACTTAGTTAGTTAGAGGGTGCAGAAGAAACAGAAATCTTGAAATGGATATCTGCCCTGGTGGTGATATGTTATAAATTGATGCCAAATGTTCCATATTTTATATTTAAGACTTTAACGATGAGCTGCATTGTTTTCCAGTGGCTTCTAGTACACTCTTGATATTAAACTCTTAAAACCAGGAGATACAAGAAAATGGGAGGTAGTAGAATTTTAAAATGTATGTTTGCAAATGTGAGGAGTATAGTAAGTATTACAAAGAGAGCAGAATTGGAATTGTATGAAGATAAGGAGTCACCGGACATAATTGGTATAGCAGAGTCATGGACAAAACCGGAGATCATGGACAGTGAATTAGCTTTAGATGGATACCGATTATTTAGAACTAGCTGGTGAACCCGGCGTTGCCCGGGTTTCGGAGGTTTTGAGCCGGGACACCATGGTAGCGGTGAAAACGGGGGACGCGAAGCCGACCACTGGGTGTGTCATGCCCACCCCGGCACAGTAGTGAAGGTTTCGAGTGAAAAGCTCGAAAACTGTAGAAATGCATCCCGGTCAAACATCGCTGTGACAGACAGACAGACAGACAGACAGACAGACAGACAGACAGACAGACAGATTCTTGTCTTTATTTATATAGATGGATCGTGTTAACCAGAAACCAGTTGGGCATGGGGCTGGAGGGGTTTTGCTGTATGTTAAGAGCAGCATTAATGCAGTAGAAAGAGGTGATATGAGGAAGAAAGTGTCTGGTGTGAAATTCAATAAAAAAAATCTAAGATGCTTGTGGGAGTTTGCTATAGGGTACCAGATGCCAATGAAGAAGCTGACCAAGGATTATGCAAACTACTAGAAATGGCCAATAAGGAAACGTCCTTGACAATGGGGACTTCAATTACCATACTGATTGGGAAAAAATGGAAGGGGAGAGAGAAAAAGATAAGATTTTCATAGATTTTGTTAATGCCAGCTTTATGCAGCAGCATGTCATGGAGCCAACGAGGTGAGACAACATTTTGGACTTAGTGCTAACATCGGAAGAAAATATGGTTGAGAATGTGAGTGTGGGGGAGCATTTTAGCACTAGTGATCATCAGATTGTGAGATGGGAATTAGTCATGGAGCAGACCCAAGAAGTAAAAGCCTATGTGACAAGACCCAACTTCTTTAAGGCAGACTATGAATTAGTTAGGAAAATGCTGAAGGAAAAGGATTTGGTAAGTGAAATAAAGGGCATGGGAGTGAATGATGCTTGGGAGAAGTTCAGAGAACTTAAAAGGGAGATTATCAAAGAAAACATACCGAAGCACAAAAGAACCAATAAGAAGAGGCCTTGGGTAACACGTGAGGTTCAAAGAAAGAGAAGGGCAAAGAACAAAGCATGGAAGAATTTACAGAAGGTGAAGAAGGAAACAAAGAATGGACTGGATTTGGATCAAGAGAGTGTTGCCAGACTTGAGAATTTAAGAAACAAGTATGTGAATAAAAGAAATAGCTGCAATAATGCAAACAAGAAAGCAATAAAAACTTTGAACAGAAGTTATCGAGGAATGTAAAGGAGGATAGTAAGAGTTTCTACAACTATGTCAGAAGTAAGCAGAAGAGGAAAGACATGATTGGGCCATTGAAGAAAGAAGAGGGAATGGGAGAAGTTATCGTGGATGATGTGGAAGCTGCTGAAGTACGCAATAAATATTTCAGCTCAGTGTTTACTTTAGAAGAATTGGGAAATATACCTGAGCCCAACCAAACATTTGTAGACTGTGGTGAGAAGGGATCAATACAAGTACTGTTTACTAAGGAAAATGTGGTGGAGCAACTTAAAAGACTAGAAACCGACAAGAGTCCAGGCATAGATGAACCTCATCCAAAATTTTTACATGAAGTGAGGGAGGAAATTGGAGAGGCATTTGCTCAGATCTTCAATAAATCAATGCAGACTGGAGAGGTACCACGGGAATGGAAGGATGCACTCATAGTGCCATTGTTTAAAAATGGAAATAGAAGTGAACCAGATAACTACAGACCAGTCAGTTTAACCAGTGTGGTGTGCAAGGTCATGGAAAGAATTATCAAGGATAACATAGTGAACATTTGAAGGAGCATGATATTATAAAGGGCAGTCAACATGGATTTACCAAAGGTCGTTCGTGTTTGATAAATCTGTTGGAGTTCTTTGACGAGGTCTATGAGAGGATTGATGAGGGAAAACATGTAGATATAATTTACTTAGATTTTGCCAAAGCATTTGACAAAGTACCTCATGTAAGACTGGCCAAAAACTTACAAGCAGGTGGGATTAGAGGGCAGGTACTAAGGTGGATTCAAAGCTGGTTATCAGGTAGAAGACAAAAGGTGGGCATAGGTGATAAACATTCTGGCTGGACGACAGTGCTAAGTGGAGTGCCGCAAGGATCAGTGCTTGGGCCACTGCTCTTCGTACTTTTTATTAATGACATAGGCGATGGGATTTTATCTAAAATTTCTAAGTTTGCGGATGATACAAAACTATGTACAGCAGTGGATGATGAAGAAGAAGCAGATATACTGTGGGAAGATCTAAGAAGAATGTTCAGATGGTCAAAAGACTGGCAAATGCTCTTCAATTTGGAAAAGTGCTCAGTGATGCATATGGGGAAGATAAACAACGAGTTTTCATATGAAATGGGGGGGGCACGGTATTGAAAGTGAGTGATGAGGAAAGGGACTTGGGAGTGATAATGCACAAGAGTGCGAAACCTTCAAGGCAATGTGCTGAAGCATCAAAAAAGGCTAATTCAACTTTAGGTATGATAAGAAAGACAATAGTCACCAGAGACAAAGATACAATAATAAGGTTGTACAAATCACTGGTAAGGCCACAGTTGGAATACTGCATCTAGGTATGGAATCCATACCTGAAACAGGACATGGAAAAACTGGAGAAAGTGCAAAGAAGAGCTACAAAAATGATTTGGGGCTACAAGGATCTGAGCTATGAAGAAAGGTTTTTAAAGTGTGGACTAACAACATTGGAGAGAAGAATGAGCAGAGGAGATCTAATTGAAGCTTATAAGATTATCACTGGAAAGGAAGCACTGCAGTGGGAGAGGTTCTTTGAATTAGCACCAAACAAGGCAACTCGGGGGCACAGATATAAATTATTTAAGAAGCCAAAAGGAACATTAGGGCGGAAATTTTTTCAGTGCAAGAGTTGTAGACTTGTGGAATGGTTTGGATGATAGTACTGTCTCAGTGGACACAATAACAGCTTTTAAGAAGAAGCTAGGGAAATTGGGCTATTAAGCGTTCGAGATTAATTTGCAGTGGTTCTAACACAGACTACACGTCTTCTGCACCAGTAGATGAGTTCTAGCGGTTTAAACGCATTTTCAATCAATTAATCAATCAAATAGTCAATCAATCATCAATCAACCGAAATGGTCATTCAATCAGTCAATGAGTCAAATGAAAATCTACACAACATCCCTTCAAGATTATCTACTCAGAAACTCTGTATTTCCTCTGGTCCTATGCAGAGTTTGGGCGCAGCAATCAATTTATCAATCAATTAGTCAATCAATCATCAATCGACCATAATAGTCACACATTCAATCAATCGGCCAATCGAATTCTCTACAACAATATACTCAGAAGCTCTGCGTATTTCCTCTGGCACTGTGTCAGGTTTTTAAAACAGTCAATCAATTGGTCAATCGAAATTTATATAGCACCCCACCCCAGGGACAAAAAATAGGATCGTGGATTGCCTTAACACATCAAACCGCAAAAGTGTCGTTTGCTGCCGGCCGAGACCCTCCCACGAGGCCGGCCCAAACCATTGGAGTGTGCCAGTAAAAATTATAGCCCACTAATCGTACGGTGGTGGTGCGCTAGGAACTACAGACTCACTACTCCAACCACCTACGATGAAAACTTTTATTTTGAGGTTCGTGGGCAAGACCCAGTGCTGGTTAGTTTCTTGATTAGTTCCGCCACCATCTGGTCTTTGCTTTGACTCGGCAACTCTTTTTTTCCATTCTTGCTCTGTATATCACGTTTCATCGTTCTATATTTCTCCTCCTCTCCCAGAATAAGCTTGTACTCTTCATCGCTAATAGCCGTGTCTTCCAACGCCTTAGAAATGTGGTCATGAACAGTGTTTAGCTTACTTTCCGCCAAAATACAAATTTCGTCGTGTTTTGAAGCTTTAGCAACAAAACTTCTACTAACAACATTTCCAATAATATCCAGAAAACTCGTCGCTATGGCTAAACTCTCCAGAACAATACCAGGAATAAAACCAATACCAGTGGCTAACATAGCTGCCCCACCCACCCCAGTTCCAAGACTAACCAGAGCAAGGCCGGCCGAGGCCCCATTAGCCACATCTACAACCCTCTTATACTTTTTGCACAGTTGTCCGCGACTTATCGCCTCGGACCTCAGGAATGCTTCTATTTCGCCAATCTTCTGCAGACGAAATGTTTGCGACGTCGTGTCTGACGAAATTGTGGACTCCATAAGCGTTGAGTACAAAGACATAGTTTTTTTATAGTTGCTCTATCAGTAACGTTACGTTTAACTCAATAGTTGAAGTACTTAAAACGCCTATCTTTTGTCCTTCAATTCGAAAACTCGTTTGTCCTGGAATGAAGAGAGCTCACCCAAGGCGCTACCTTGTAATTTAAGAGGAACGGCTGGGACACTGAAACCCTTTCCCTTTTTGATGAGGCTGTGACCCTCTATCAGTGTATCTATTCGCTTTTTATATTCCCTTAGGGCTTCGATATCTGCAGTCAGCGCATCTACCTTTTCTTCGTCTTTTTCCTTTTTAGCCTTCTTTTTCTCTTTGCCCAGGGTGTGGCAATTGTAATGATTTACCTCGCCGATTATCTTTTCAGCACCTGCCTTGTCGGCTAAATCGAGCTCGCTCGGAGGTTTGAAACCGTGCCTTATGATTGCCTCGACGTTGAGATATTTGTTTGGATTGAATAGCAATGCGGAGGGGATTCGGGATGCTGGAAGCGCTGGAAGGGCTGGAGCAGCTGCTGTTCCTGCGGAATCTCCGAACAACGCCGCTATCGGGTTATAGTTAGCAGACTCTGAAATCTGCGCCGGCAAATCCTGTAAAGCGCTGGTAACTTTCTGCAGCTCCTTAGACGTAGCCGCCTGGGATTCAGCCGTGGCTGTGGCGATTGGTTTGAAAAGCTTTGCCGCATCGTACTGAAAATTGGCTTCACCGAGCTTCTCATCCACAAAACGCTGTCTCAAGCGATTTCTACGAGCTAAATAATCCTGAGTCAAGGCGTCTCGCTCCTGTTTAGACGAAACTTTTGTCCACATCGTGGTTGTATGTCGACTATATGTTGCCTATATTGTGTCTTTAAATACTTGCCTTGGGCTTATAGAAGCGATCGAACCCGCAACGATATTTTCCATCGTACACTTTAGATGTCAAATCTATGACTGCGAATCCATATGGCTGGGCAGCACACTCGCTGAAGAACGCACGGAACTCATCGAAAGACATGTCGCCGCCTACGAACGTATCGTGAATGGCTCGCAAATTTTTGCTGTCTTGGTTGAAGAGGACGATAAGATTAGCATTGTCACGGATCGCTTGCTTGGGAATGCGGAAGTAATTTTGAGTTAAGTAGAAGCAGTCCGCGCCACCGTGTCGACCCATAGTGAAATACCTTTCGATGGGCGACTGTTTTTCAAGCATGACGTCATCGAAAACTAGAAGGCTTCTGGCATTCTTATTTAATGATTCAACTGGAACTATTTCATCTGAGCAAGAGTGAAAAGACGCAACTTCCTTCCCGGCAACTTTTTCGAGTTCTGTTATCCAGTCCCGAAGAAATTGATATTTTTCCTGTCCCAGAGACTTTGAGTAGAGGTATAGCCGATCAAAACGCAGGTACTCCTTCTTCAACAGAAGGTTAAGCAGTAAGTTTGTTTTTCCACATCCGCTAGGCCCACAGATTATACACCGTATGCTGGATGGCAACAACCAATGGTGGTGTTTTTTCCCATCGTCGGCTTCGAGATCGAAATTTGTTATTTCCATATAGAGACAACGAGTTATGATTGTATTCAACGAAAACAATGTATTGCCTACGATGTAAGAAACATACTGAGACTTCAAATGAAACATTTGTCGAGTTACGAAACGGTCGGCCAGCCAAGAAGGGAACCTGTGCCGTCTGCGGTGCAAAGAAGAGCCAAATTTTGCCTTCTAAAGTGCGAAAGACTGGAGGTTCTCTACTGAATAGGGCCCTCAACGCTCTACCTCTACCAGAAATGCATATGAACCTTCCATCCGGTATGCCTTCGGAAGATAATCCGGGAGGTTCTTTTCAGAATACAGGAAAGTACTCTTACTGTGGACCATTCACAAAACTCGATAAAAGGCTGTCACAGCGCTATCACGGTGTTAATCAGCTCGACCGTGCGTGCCTCCACCACGCTGTGGCTTATGCAGTTCATAAAGATACCCCAGGGCGTAACCACGCAGATGACATCCTCGCTGCAGCCGCGTCGAAGATCGCACTCACCGATGAAACTCCAGATTATGAAAAGAAAGATGCCCGGCTCGTATCGGCCATTATGTCAGCGAAGTCGAGGCTGGGGATGGGTGTTGGACGGCGACGCTAATGAAAATCATTTGTGTATGTGTTTACCTGTTTGTAATATATAGTATTACTGAAATGTCTAAGCACCTTTCAGCCGTCTATTACAGCCCTAGAGGTTACTGGCGAGGCAAGGCTGCGGTGAAGAAACTAGCCTCAGCCGCCAAAGTTTCCGAGGCGGAGGCTCGTGATTGGCTGAAGAAACAAGCTGTGTGGCAGATTTATCTACCCGGTCCACGCCGCATACCGCGTCCAAAGTTTGAGGAAAATCGACCAAACGCCGTACACCAAGCCGATCTCTTGTTTTTACCTCACGATAAAGTAGGTCGCAAGACTTATAAATACGCCTTGACTGTTGTCGATGTTGCTTCACGATACAAAGAAGCTGAACCGTTGATCAACAAAAGTGCGACCGAAGTCGCCGCCGCTTTAAGCCGGATCTATAAGAGGGGCCCATTAACTTGGCCTCGACTCCTTCAGGTCGATCCTGGTCGCGAATTTATGGGTGATTTTACACCGTTGCTGGTGAAGCACGACGTTCTTGTAAGACGCGGACATCGCCAACAGGGCATCGTTGAACGCTTTAACCGAACACTGGCCGAGCGACTTTTCGGTGCCCAGTACGCTCAGGAATTGCTCCTGGCTGCAAGGGGGTTATCCGAACGGTCAGTGGAGTGGGTTCGACGATTACCCGAAGTTGTAGCTGCACTAAACGATGAGCCGACGCGTTTGCTCGACATGAAGCCGGTTGAAGCGATGAAAGCTGCTAAAGTGACACAGAAGCCCTCTCATTCACAAATGAAAACTCGTTTGTGGGGAATGGATGAGCCTATTCTTGGACACGACGTTCTCGTCCGATATTTGTACGCTCCCGGCGAGCTCGAAGGTGGAAGCAAACGTGCCACCGATCCTAACTGGTCGCTCACCATCCACGATATTTTGGATGTTGTTCGGCAGGCTGAGCAACCGGCTTTATACCATCTAGTTGATGGGCCTGGCCGCGGTTTTGTCCGTGAGGAGCTGCTTCTGGTGCCTATGGGCACTGAGTTACCCCCCGATAGAATACTCAACCGTCGTTGATTTTGTAGTGCCCGTATGCCAGCGTTGTTATCCCATCGGCCTCTATCCACTTTTTTGTGTCTAATGGAGAGAGGCTGATCTTATTCTGCTCGTACACTCCGATCTGGTGGTCGTGGCTTCTAATCACGACTTGTGTGTGCCGCATTTCTTCTCGTTCGAACAGGCATTCCTTGTATAGCTCGTGGTGCAGATCCTTCTTCACAACTGCTCTCTGAACGCCTTTTGCTTTCCTGATTTCTGAACCGCCCGATTTTAAGATCGAGTACATCTTCGGACGCAATCCTACGAATTCCGCAATGGCCACTCCGTTACATTCATCCTTGAACTTGCCCACGACTTTCTTGTTCTCGACGTCGTAGTACGGGCTGTCTCTAGGAAACTCACTAAAGTCGTATGAGTGTTTTTTGTTCCACATATCGGCATAGGCGTTCGGAGTTTCCACCTGAAATAACAGGCTGTAGGTGTCTGTGTATAAGAGTTGAGCATTGTTGCCGTACTCGTTTTTCACATCGTTGTACCAGAAGTCGTACATCAGATGCTTGCTGAGGTCGAGGACAGCCTGGCCGACATATACAGGTCTGTTTAACTTCAGCTTGCTCTTCAAACTGTGAATCGCGGCGAGTTGGTCGTTGAAGATTTTGTGTGATATGTAGGCCGGGTCGGCAGTTAGTTTACGAAGTTTGTCAACTTTTGAGGTCGGTACCAGGTTGACCCTGATTCTTTTTCTAAGATTTTCCATGGTTTTTCCGAAAACTGCATTATTAGCCAGTTTGAAGAAGTCTTTTTCAAATTCTGACGTTGCTTTCGCTCTCAATTTCGTATTCATCTCGATATATGGAGCCATCCACGCCTCCTGTCTAAACTTAATAGCACGATGGATTTTAGCAACTCGTAGGCCCAACGAGTGGTATAGTTTAAGATTTCTATAATGGACCACATACCGCTCCTTAAGTCGTAGGCTTGGAACTAACTTCACATGCTTTGTGAACTTGCCTCCCAACTCGTTCATAAGCACATTCTGATAGTCACTCAACCACTCCTCTTGGACTGTCAGGGTCTCCGGTGCTAAGGGATAGTCGCTATGTGATTCGTGGAGGTGATCCGGGTACCCGAGATCGACTTCGACCAGGAAGCCTTCAGGCGCGTCGTCTGGAGTTTGCAACACTTCATCGAGAGTTGGACTCTCCCAGCTGAATCCCCCAACCGGCAGTGGCTGTTGCATCGCCCAGCCGTAAAGATTATTCGCGTCGAGATACATGATCCAGTTGTCTGGCTTCGTGGTATCGTAGTCGGGGCATTGTGGGTTGTTGGCTTTTGCGAAGCGCTTAGATACCATCGAGATTCCGCGTCTGAGACCTTTCTCTACGAACAAATGCATGTCTATATCGGTTAAAAGTTCGAGTTCAATTTTCGTCTTTTTCAACAAAGCGTCCCAGGCCATTCCTGGCAGGCTGAAATAGTTAGCCGGGTCCAGACTGTAGTGCTTCATCGATGTTGATCTGAAGGTCTCGAATACATCGGCTAGTAGAAGTACATCCGTGCGGAGATACAGGTCGTGATAGTCGCCCAGAGTTTTACAGTCGAATTCGTTCCATACTCGTTGGGCGTGTTCATAATCCGCATCAGAGATGTTCTCTCGGGAAAGCCTGCTGTAGAACGCTTCTTTGGGTGGAAGTCGGTCTTCTTCGAAGCGGTTGTAATCGTCAATGTGCTCGTAACAATATACGCCCTTTCGCCTCAAAAGATCTAGTTTTGTCCTATCATTGTGAACGAAATTTTCCTTTATATATGCCGTTGTGACTTTCAGATCCTCTAGCGACAGATTTCCTGATAATTTATCCAACGAGCTGTTTAGAAACTGGAGACTATCAATGAACTGTAGTTGTCCTATGTTGAATGTCATGTACTTCTCCATATTGTTTGGAATACAGTTAATTTCAGTTTCCTCATCCTGTGCGGCCTCACAGCTACCTATCGCTTGCATTATGAGGTGGCTGTCGTAACCTCGCAGATTGTGGAAGACCACCGGTACCTTACACTTATCTGGATATATTCGAAGTTTGAGGTTGCAGGCGTTATGAGCGGCACCTCGATATTTACCGGTGATGTGACAGTGGTCGCGAACTCTATCCTCTTCGAGCGCTTCTCCGCAGATATGACATTCAGTAGCCTCGCGGAATGATTGGCGATCAACTGCTGACATAACCATCTTAGCTGGGGTGGCCAGCCTTTGTTTGATAGTGGCTAGCTCGCCTTGTAGTCGTTGTAGGAACTCTTCCACGGCGTTCTCTCCACGATATAAAACTGGTTTCTTCGTGCGGCCGTCGCATCGAACCACTATGTAACAAAAACTACATGGTTTCTGCTCAGCTATCTGTCTAGTGTTGCTCTCGTTGGGGTTCATGACTGCACCTTCGATTGGTATGTTTAGAGCCTCGAAGTCTGCGTAAACGATATACGGGACTCGCATCTGTTTACGATGGTTCTGAAATTTGAGGATATTTTCATCCTCTTTTGGCATCTCAATCCGCTGAGGCTTCTTACTAATGCCCTGACAATCTTTGATATGGGCATCCAGCAAGTCTTGTCTACAGAATACGTGTAGGCAGCGACGACATGGGTGTTTCTTGTGCTTGTCTTTGCTATTTTGATGAATAATTCGACCAAGGTCTTTAATCCAGACGTAATGGTAATCCTCACCTTTAACTAATAGTAGAAGATCGATATTATAGTCTCTATTGGTCTGCTTTGAGACATAAATCGGGTACAGCCCTTCATTCCATCCGAAGACTGATACGGACACCATCGGGTTCTTACGCTCGAACTTGCCGACATCTGTGACCTTCACTGGAAATTCTATTCCGTCGAAGTTTAGTTCCTGGAGGTGGGTACGATACTTAGTTGGGCGTTGAGGGTCCTTTTCTACTGGATACATGGCACTTAAAATGGCCCACTCGAAGCATCGGTTGTCTTCATTCTTTACATTAACGACTGAATGATAGGGGATATACTTCGGTGTTGGAAAATAGCTCTTGCCTCGGAAAGGCTTATATCTTGCAAAACTGAGGTCTAGCGCCACGACCCGCCTCACCCTCCACCACGACCCCTCATTGGTATAATCCTCGAGGAGTTTTAGTATTTCGGCCTTGGCCTTCCGTATAGCCCCTTGGATTTTACCCGCATTGGTAACTGGTACTGCTTTGCTTCGAAAGTATGTTGTAGTGGTAATAATACCGGGAGCCGCGTTGCCATCGTACACGTTGTCAATAGTCGGCGCCAACTTTTCCAAATCAACAGTCAACACTTGAGAATATTTCAGACCGTCCTGTTTCAACAACTCTTCGTTGAGTTGCGCCTCAATGCTGTGCTCCATTGTACTCAAGAAAGTCAACGCATCTCCTTCCAGCCTGTGGTTAAGAGGTACTTCTGCACGGAAGTCTCTCAGATGCTGATTGGCTAGCTCTCTGTGCACTAGAAATGGTGGTGGCCCACCTCTATCCTTCTTACTTAGGAGTGGGTCGAATTGTGCCAGAAGGGCCTTACGTTTTGCCCCTCTGTGCTTACGCGCTGGAGGAACTGGCCTTGGAAGCAGTGGCTGTAGTAAGCGCCTTTTGACTGCATCTGGGATTGGTTCGTCTAAGATATTTTGTAGAACAGCTCGAAGAGCTGGGGGACCGGTAAACTCACCCAACAATTGTTCAATTTTTTCATTCGTAGACAATGCCATAGTTATAAATTATTTTATACTACTGTGGCAAACTTTTCTCTAATACAATAATTATATCATTTGTTCAAAATGAAATTTTGTTTACTGATATTCGATTGACGCTTGCTCGTCTGTATTACCTCAATACAATAACTATATCATT
This sequence comes from Allolobophora icterica, assembly GCA_963556255.1. Lineage (NCBI taxonomy): Eukaryota > Metazoa > Annelida > Clitellata > Crassiclitellata > Lumbricidae > Allolobophora > Allolobophora icterica. Next base: position 85,731,538 of record OY744605.1, on the reverse strand, counting down.
TGTTCAAATGATAATTTTTTTTATTCTACTGATATATTTGATAGTCGCTTCCATTCTTTATTAAATTCACGGACTAGCCCACCTCGTCGAGCTCTGAAATATTTAGCGAAATAACCACACTTCATACACTCACCTAAGTGGTTTTTGATACCCCTTCCACATTTGTCGCATGGTCTTGTCTCGTAGCCATTTCGCAGCTGTGCTAAATGTTTGAAACAATACTCCCCAATGCATCTACGAGGGCAGAGATTTTCTTTGCCTATCATAAGCCATTTGCAAAAGTTTTGTCCTAACATTATGTTTCATGTATACCACAACCTATTCATTTATTTAAATTGAAAAATGACCCGGTTTGGGCCGGCCTCGTGGGAGGTTCTCGGCCGGCAGCAAACGTTGGTAATCTCATTTCTTTACCCTGAATGACCATTCCATTCCCTCTGGCAGGCCCTTGAGAGTGCCAAAAGGTTGGGGTTTCAGATTCACTCGTTTTAAGGTTTTTAAGCTTTCAGAACGCCACCTAGCGAATGCGTCAACTCCGGTTTCAGATTCACTCATTGTAAGGGTTTTAAAGCTTTCAGCACGCCACCTGGTGAATGCGCCAGTTCCTCCTTTACCTATCTACTGCACCACTTAAAATCGATGTTATGCTATGTTATGTTAACTGTTCCACTATTGTTTCGCATTCTTTGTGATACGATTAATGACCAGTGTTTATTTCAGTATAACTATTTTCTTAGGAATATGTAAATAAGATGTAATCAAGACCGTAGCTATGGGTGTTTTGGGTGTTTAAACACCACCTGAAATTAAATAATGTGAAATAATGCATTTACTAGCTCCGAACCCCTGGAAGTTATTTCTATGTCATGCATTAGCTATATTTAGAGCTGTTCAATCCAATCTCAAAAGTGCATAGTCTTGCTGAGATTATGTACTTTTGTTATTGGTGATACCAAATATACACAAAAATAATACATCTGACAATCCTTTACAACAACATTCATAGGGCCCACAGCTTGCCACTCAAGGCAGTCTGTGGACTAGCGGTAGGCACTATCATCTGAACTGTGTGACAATGTGACTTGTTGACAGCATTCAAATGGACATTGGATAATGGACACTGGACAGTCAGTTAAACACTAATTTCAACTGCCCTATAGAATCCTAACATTAAAATAGAAAACTGTTATTGCAAGCACATTGCTCGTTGACTGGCCGCCTCTGCCCACCATATCGCAGTATTTATAGTGTAGTAAGTTTATTAAAACTTTGACGGCATTGAGCGTCCTGTAATCCTGTAGTCAAACCTTTTCAATATTTTGCACTATGGGTTTCTTGTACCAGATGTACAAATAAACAACATGCCTTTGAAATATTTCAATCTTCATTTTTTGGACCGCCCTATTGTTGCTCTTACTTTTTCCACCACGAGTATTGTTGATGTGATTATTAAGTATGCTGTTAATTATAGCTTTGCAACAATCATTAACTTTTATCGATTAAGTGGTGTTGGTCATAATACTTATGTAAGCTTATTGTTTTTACCTGGCTACTGCGCTGTTCTTGGAAGCTGAAAATGGTGTTGTACTATCTTAAATGTAATGCAGAATAATTTTTTATAGGTGTTTCATCTTTCTGTTTGTTGTTACTTCCATGTTGCTGGTATACACATCCAAAGTATTGCTTGTGACATACCGATTTATGTATTACTTGTACCTAATTTTAGTTATCACTTGTGGTATACAGGTGTAAGTATTACTTGTATTAAACTTTAATTATCACTTGTGACATACCAATTTTGTAGTACTTGTTTATTAGTTATCACTTGCAGTATGCTTGTACTAAATTAAATACTTTATTAAATTAAATACTAAATAAGATACTTGTATTGCATTTGGTCATCATTTGTGATAACCATTACTTGTGTTGCATTTGTGTTGCATCACAAATTATTATATCACAAACATTATATCACCCCTCTACTTCCAAAGTCCCTTATAAATAGAACCCAAATTACTCAAAAAGGTAATTACTATTTCAGATAATCATAGTTATTTACATACAGTATGAAATAAATAATTTTGTTAAATATAAACAATTCAATTATTATCTGGTTATTTCACCTTATCAATTCTCATGGCCCTTTACAATTGAAAACTCTAAATTTATAAACCTCCACTTCAAAGCTAGGCACAGAGCCACAGCTTGAATTGTCCTGTGGAGATCCAAGTCCGGTTGACTAGATCCGTCTTATAGAGGCCTCATGAAGTTTGCCATATCTCTTCCTTCATCCGTGACAACCAGTCTCGGAGTTTTGCTGTCCTGGGCCCCTCCAGCTGTAACTGCTTACCTCATGCTCTTAGGGTTGACCTCCTCACTCTCCCTCCTGCCCAGTTCCGCAAGCACCTGAAAGCCTTTAAAATAAACTGGCGCTATATCAGTTCTTGATTATAATTACAATTGCCAGAGGCCAGAGAAGGGAGGAAAAGCTGCTGCAAAGCGGGTTTCGGTTAAGGACAAGAAATAGGCAGAACAATAAAGCTTGGAAGGGGCCAAATATCTAACAATAAACAAGACAATGATTATCTGCTATATTAAAGTCTTCATTTTTATGAAGTTGTGTAATCAGTGCGCTATAATAATTATTTCTAAATAATATGGCGCCGTGGTTCCATCACGTGACTTCCGCTAAACGCGTAAACATCACTGATGTAGAGATCACTGGTAAACAGATCTTCCACTGGTTTTCCATTGCGTTTTATAGAACTTTAAAAAATTGTAAAAAAAATTCGGATCATTTCCCGAAGTCGGGAATAGGCGCGTTAGACTCCTTTAGGTGCCAGGTATCACCAGGTAAAATTTTGTGAAATTCGGAAGCTGCCCCCAAGGCCCGACCTGTGCCCGTCTTTTGGCAGCAGAGGCCACTTGGATCGATAGGAAAATTGTAACCCAGGACTCCGTAGAGAACGGAAAATTTTGCAAACAAATTTATATACCCCGCTTGGTGAATCCGACTTAAAGGTGTCTAAGCGCAGCTTGGTAATTGTACACTAGATTAAGTCGTGAATTAAATCGGCTCGGTTTCACTTCGGTTTCTTCAGCTGCATAATTTACTCTTTATTCATGATTTATAGAGCGCCATATTTGACAGTAATTAGCTGCTTCAAAAGACAAAAGCTTAAAAACGGCTTCGTTCTAACATTCCCAATCGTGCAAATCATGCGGATGAAGGATTTGAAAACAATTGCAGCCGATTTTATTCACGAGTTACCTAGTTTGTGGGATCCATAGAGTAGTGGTAACATCACTGGCGTGAAGTGGAGTAGGTAGCGGGATCGCCTCCCGTAACCCTCTCAAGGTCCACTCAGCCTATCAATTCGCGAGATGGCGCGTTTGTGAAAATGAGATATAGGACGTGATTGGCGCCTTGCAAAGCTGCCGTAAAGAGTTAAAATTTGACTCCTGTAATAACTTATGATCATCCGTTCATACTGATTTGTAATCATACTGCGTAGTTGTCAGTTTGAAAATATTTAACGAAGATTATTATTATTATTATTAAAAAAATCAATGGGCTTCCTGCGACCTTTAAGTCTTATTCAACGGACGATATAAATACTCCCATCTCTTTTAATAACTACAAGAGCTTATGCCCAAATTATTTCTGTCGATGTCAACGATCTTTGTTGCCATAAATGTCGTATAACTGTGGATCCATCGAGTGAGATTAGATTTATGGAATAATCTCTAATGTTGGGTAAAAGGTAAAGTCGACCTTAACGCCCATGACCGTTATAAGGGGTCGTTAAAGTTTGAAACTGACTGACTGCCCAGGGCAGGCCTTTTTCTCCGAATCCTACGAGAAAACTTACGAAAAGCGGAACGTACATTAATTTTTAATTATCGTACTTTCATACACTGCTGCATAAGAAATCCTTCATCATATCTGCAGATATAAAAATTGCGATTTTAGCATTTCTACTTCCTAAGTAAATAGCACAGTCATCGGCAAACAGTGACATCTCCACACCTGCGGCAATATCGTTTATCATTAGTAAGAATAAATGAGGAGACAATTACTTAACTCTTTGGAGTATCATTCTGTTGTAAAATTGTATCAGAAAGTTCTGACAGAATTTAACTTGAAATGATCTATTTGAAAGAGAATTTTCAACCCAGTTAAATGTATTACTCACAATCAATGTCAAAAATGCCGCGGTCAAACATATATATAGCACATTTGTAATCCGACTTAGAGGTTTCTGAGTGTTGCTTGGTAATTGCGCAATAAATTATCTCTAGACAGACACCATCTGGATTTCTCCACCGTTCCTTCAGCTGCATAATCAAGACGCTTTATGTATGATTTATGGAGCGCCATATTTGACAGTAACCGACACACAGCTGCTTCATAAGACAAAAGCTTAATAACGGCATCGTTTGAAACTGTTCCCAAGAGTGCTAATAAATATGGCTGAAGTACTCGAAAGAATTGCAGCAGATATACTTAGATGTCAATCTGCTTCCCGACACCTTTAAGTCTTATGTAACTGATGATAGAAACAACCCCATCATTTTTATTAACAATAATGAGCTATAATGAGGTGGTGCTAAAATAATTATTTTCAGGAATAATGTTTGGATTGAGAAAAAGTCGACGTTAAAGATTGAAACTGACAGCATGGATAGGGTAGGACTTGTCTGAAGTCTACTAGAATACTTACGACAACGGGGCACACATACACTGCAGAAGAAATCCTACGTCATCCGCTCACTATACAAATATAAAAATTGGTATAATGCTGGTCGTAATGCTTGTTCCGAGATCTAATCTGTTTCAATGTGGAGACCTGAGTAGTATTCATGTTCTTCAGATAGATCTGTAACTGACTACAAATAAGACATTCTAAAAACTGCTCATGATTTTGCAACTGTTTTTGTTCTACTGATATTGTGCTATATATTGTGTAACGTTTAACCACTGTAGGCATTGTTATTGTAAAGTATGAGGGCTCCCTCATCCTAATAACAACTACTTCCTTACTTAACTACTTAGGCTAAGGAAGCCTACCTAACTCTCGCCTTGTAACTCTGAGTGCGCGATTTCGATCCTCATTTCTACACAAGTGCTCAGCTTCATCGATTGATGCTTCGTTTTGAGACAATGGCAGTTAACAGATACATTTCTAATAATAAACATTCATAATACATGTTACTTGGTTTTAACAAATCAACACCCAGGTGTTTATTGGGTTGATCGCCGAAGAACATCGAACGAAAGCTACCCATACATATATGATTCAGTGTTTAACGACATCCTATGGCTGTCTTGACCGTGGCGTTGACCTTAAGTCTAGAGCTAGAACCAGTTTTCATCGAAGTATTTGGTGCGTTCATAACTAGCGATCAAACGCAATTGTTGAATATATAGCTTCGGCTGGAATTCATTTAGAGGTGTCTTAATGGAGCGTTATACTTTCAAAGGACATTTTGTAGCTACCAGCGTTGTTGGTGTCTACACTACTGTTCAATGGATTCAGACAGTTTAACGACGTCTTAGGGCAAGAAATAATTATCTATATTTTATAATACGGCTCTGGTTTAATATTTTCATGGAATGTATACTTGTCTCTTTCCACCCGAAACTGTCTGTCTTTCACCCTGTGTCTCTGTCTCTATCTTTGTCTGCCTCTGTCTATGGTTGTCTCTTTTATATGTGTCTGTCTGATTCTTTCTCTTCTCCCTCCACACTATAATGTACTATTTCAACACGTACTTACTTTTTATTTTAATGACTTCCGGTTTTTATTTCCTACTAAAAAAGCAGACGATAATACGATAGAAAAAATAAACAAGAAACTAGCTGTCATATGCATTAATTGTGGGTAGGTGTTTTGTTAGGCTCTAGATTGGGTAGGCGTGGTTTATGTGTAATTATGTATATGCTTGTATAGTATAATGACAATATAATCTATATAAAGACTCTGCTAGGATAGGACAATGTATAATTAGATAGTGCATACGGCCTTAGCCAATCGCAAGAGTTGTATGTGCATGCCTGTGTATGTATCCTGTATATAAATATCGTACGTGACATAATTAAATCAGTCATAACTTGTGTGTGACTCGTTGTTGGTCGATCAGGCTGACACTAGCAATTTCCGAAAAACTGCCTTTTAGTAAAGAAGATTTACACATGATAAAAGGTTTGAGGGAATCCAAGAATTACAGCAGCCGTCAATTACTACAAGAGTTTCCAGAAAAACATTGGACCAGAAGCGGATTAGATAAATTGCTTAGAAAAATTAGTGTAACAGGGTCAGTCGACCGCGTCATTGGTAGTGGCAGACGAAGGTCATCGCGCACTGAAGAAAACGTTGCCCTTGTCTGAGTCAAGAGGATGCTCCGAATACTCATAGAACAACACGTCAAATATCCAGAGAAACCGGAATTCATCAGTCCAGTGTTGTTCGAATAATCCATTAAGACCTTCAACTCAAGTGCCTTAAGAAGAAGCCAGCACAGGAACTGACGGAAGCCAATCGTCTGACACGTTTGAAGAGATCAAGACAACTGTTGAGAAAATATCCTCGTCATATGGATGACTTTATCTTCTTTACTGATGAGAAGTTGTTCACCGTTGCATGACCAAGTAACACCCAGAATGATCGCCTGTACGTCATTCGTGGCACAAAAAAGGCAGGTTACTGCAAACAGACTGTTGCGTACGCGTACCCATTTCAGTAAGTCTGTTATGGTGTCCGTTGCGGTTTCGACGCTTGGTCGTTCGCATTTGGTCTTCATTGATCCTGCAGTGGAATAAAAATTAACGTAGCCTATTATCGCGACGTTCTGCTGTCACAACATCTTCTACCTGTTAACAGAAATCTTGCCCCAGAAGGCTGTGTTGTTTTTCAACAGGACAGTGCCCCAGCCCACAGAGCCAGGAAAACCATCGAAATGCTAACAAGAGAGACACCAGACTTCATTTCTCCAACATTATGGCCTCCGAACAGTCCATATCTAAATCCTGTCGACTATAAAGTGTGGAGCGTTCTGCAAAAGCGAGTCTACCAGACAGCAATTATGATGTCAACGATCTGAAGCAACGCTTTTTGGAAGTGTGGGATGGTCTGGATTAGAGGATAATCGACGATGCTGTTGCCCAATGGCGCCAGCGCCTTCAGGCTTGCGTGCAAGCAGGAGGACATTTTTTGAACATCTTCTTTAATCAAACCATACTACTGAGAGTTTCTTCACAGAAATATTAAATACTGTTTTCATGTTAGAAGTACTTATATGAATAAAAAAGTTTGGCTTACTTTTTATTGAACCACCGTGTAGAGTATAGTGTTCGGGAAATGAAAGTCTCTATCTCTATTGTCTTTAACTGGAAGACAGTACTGGTGATTCTGGGGACGTAATGAATGTACAGTTTTATGGTAAAAATGGCCAACGGACGTGATCTTGATTGTTCGTATAGATTGAAATAATCGGCAATCAGCAGAATTTGCAAGGTCAGCTATAGTCAGTAACTGTTGTTCTTCGTTGACAAACTTCATTCTGCGCAACCTCCTGATAAAACGTTCTAAAATACATACGTACATGCATACATAGATACATGTATGTACATACTTACTGGTACGTACATACATACATACATGCATACATACATACATACATACATACATACATACATACATACATACATACATACATACATACATACATACATACATACATACATACATACATACACACATGTATACATACATACATGTATACACACGTACATACATACAACATACATACATCAAACATACATGCCTACATGCATATGCATGCATGTATGTATGTATGTAAGCATGTACATACATGACATTGTATGTATTACATACATAAACACGTACACACATACATACATACATACATATGAAAGAAAAAGTATATATATATACATGTACTTATGTGTGTATGTATGTACGTGTGTATGTATGTATTTCAGGTACTTGTCTTGTCTTGTGCTGTCGGCTCTAGGAGCCCTAGCGATCGCCATGACACACAGTCTCCTTTGCCGTCTTGCTACTTCCCCAGTAGCCCTTGAGTCGCGCTCCGGCCTGGGAGTCCCACCATCAGCGACCATCGGCGTGGTTTGGTGTGTCTCATGACGATTTTCTTGGCATGATCACAGGTGTGGTTTGCCATTGCCTTCCCCTGGTTTTGCCTGCCGTGCCCGTTCGTTCCCCTTCCTTTGGAAGGGTACCAACAGTTCCCCTTCCTTAGGAAGGGTACCAACAGTCCGCACCACGTGAAGGTGGGCACGGAGGACTTTGGTTGACCAGCCCAGGTCGGATCCGAGTCTACGCTCATGAGAGACGTCGGTCAGGTCGCCTCCCTGCTTTACTCTGCAACAGAGTGACTGGTGAACCTTTCAGGTACTAAAAAACTATTTACTTATTTTAATAATAAAAACAATATTTTTGTTATTTTAATTTAATATCAGTGTTTTGAACTGTTTTCAGTGTTTATTGAGACCCCTCCCAACCCCCAACGCCGTTTTTTCGGGATTTTAGCCCGCCCGTAATTATTGCGTTCCGGAACCTTTTTTCCAGAAAAAAGCACTGGATATACTTACTTACTTACTTACTTACTTACTTACTTATTTACTTACTTACTTACTTACTTACTTACTTCCTTACTTACTTACTTACTTACTTATTTACTTACTTACTTACTTACTTACTTACTTACTTACTTACTTACTTACTTGATCGACTTGACTTATTTGTTCCTCAAGTGAGAATGGCCATGCACCAGTCTGTTCCTTTGCTATAGTATTGGCCCTTTATTGTGGAATCAGCTTCCTCCTATCGTCCGGGCTACACTATTATCTGGTGGTCCTGCCACAGCTTTTCGTGGTCTTAAACTTGCCTTTATTCCCGAGGTCTTTCACACTGGGAGCGCCTCTGATTGGTGGACACTGGGTAGAGGCGCTTTATAAGTCTTGAAATACAATACAATACAATGCAATACAATACAAAAGTTTAACCACATCTTTGGGCATCAAAGGCTGTTTACGTCAATAAGGAAACCAAAACTGGTCAAGACCAAGACTATTTAAACTCTTGCGATCAAAGAAATATATATCATCTGATGAATAAGACTTAAAGGTGTCTAAGTGCTGCTTGGTAACTGTGCACTAAATTAGTTCTTGAATGAAATAGACGGAATATCTCTTCGGTAACTTCAGTTGCATAATTTATACGCTTTATGTATGAATTATATTGCGCCAGTTTTGACACTAAACAACACACAGCTACTTTAAACGACAAAGACTTTAATTAGCCTATGCAGCTACAGGACTCGAAAAATGTCGTCAAACTGTGGATCCATCGATCGACATTCGAATTCCGGGAGATAATTTTATAAGGTAAGATCGACGTCAACGCTTATGACTCTTAAAAGTGGTGGTTAAAAACTGAAGCTGATCAGTGGTTAGGGTAGGCCTACTTGTCCGAAGCCTACGGAAACATTTACGACCAGGACTGTAGTCCAGGGTATACGCGGGTATACAGTGTGTACTGACCTCTAGCGACCGTATACTCACCTCACAAAATATTTATATTTATTTATATTAAAATAATATAGCGTATACTCACAAAATACTGTAGCGTATACTCACCTCTAATTTGTTTAGGAAAACTAACCGGTAGCGTGTACTCATCTCTAATTTTACCACTACAGCCCTGCTTACGACAAAGGAGCATGCACTTCAATTACCGTTGAGTCATACTGTAACTGCTGCATAAGAAATCCTTCATCGTAATCTCACTGTACAAATATCAAAATTAGCATAATGCTAGTCTTAGTGCTTACTCCAAGATCTAACCCATTTCTATTTATAGACCTGAGTAAGGTTTATGTTCACCAAATCATAAGATTTAGATATAACTGAATATGAATCTAACACCCTAGAAACCTGTTTATAACATTGCCTCGGTTTTTTATGTCCTACTGATATTGTGTTATTCTGCGCCTTTCCGCAGCTGTATGCATTGTTGTTGTAAACTATGAGCGTTAGTCTCGTGCTAATAAAGATTACTTACTTACCTAAGGATTGCTAATAATGTCGTTATAGAACAGCGTCGTTAAACGGAATACTACCTACCTAACTCGTGCCTTGTTAACTCGATCCTCAACTGAGTTTACTACTTACTGACTTTGAACAAGGTCATTCAAATGGTCAGCAACGTCGATTGATGCTTCGTTATGAAACAATGGCAGTTAACAAATACATTTATTATAATACAAATTCATAATACATGTTATGTATATATATATATATATAGGCCTACATGTATATATAATATATACATGTATATATATATATACATATATAGTGCAACATATAACACAGTGCAACGAAAAGTTAACGATTATTAATCCTCGAGGAGTGCTGAAGTAACCAGCGTGATGTCCTTTCGAAATGTCGCCTTTTTTAAGCAACCTTCTATACCCGTACCAAAAGGTCGTCAGAGGGCGTCCGGTGAAGACATTCCACAAGTGAATCGTACAATACGATTAACCAGATACAACGAACTGGCATCGACTTCAAACAGAGACTTACAACAAAGATCATTACTACGAAATAAATGAAACGTACAGCCGCACTGCAATCCTGGGAAAAGTAGAATTAGGCTACAGGCCCTGAGTCTTCATTCCTCGTTTGAAGCTGTTAAATGTTGATTAGAGTTAAACCTGGCGCCGCATAAATAATGAATTAAACAAACGAAATTTGGATTTTGAAGAAAATCCAGCTGAATTTATTGATGATACTAATTTATTCCGAAATTACCACGCTGTTCTTAGACACCTCTAAGTTTGACTGAATGAATTTTACTTATTACCGTCTATTCGCACACGTTATCGTATCAATACTCATTGACCAATACTAGTAAAGATAAATCATCTCTAATGAATATATGCGTATGTTTGCAAATGAGTTTGGAGCGATGGTATAGGCCTATGGAGTTTGTTCATATTAGTTGCGTATCAAAGCAAATCGGTAACCACTCGCGGACAATGAGTTTCGTGATTATTACGGAAAATTTTACAGAATTTTGGGTTAATCTCAACCAGAAGCGTTAATGTTTTCCATTCATGTCGTACACTGGCGCCCTCTAGAAATTAAAACCGTTCCGCTTCATGAGAAAATTCTTCGTTCACCATTTAAATTTTCAGCCTCGAATCCAATGTAAATCGCCTTTGGGCATTTAGAGGCTTTATATCTTATGAAATACGCAACTTAAAGGTGTTTTGCCTGAATTTGCTTGGAAACAGCAGAAGTGTCTTTCCAGTTTGCATTCTTTTGCACCGATGTATGTTAGTTGAGAATAATTGAGTTGTAAGGCATTCATAAATTGTGCAAATAATACGGGTGAACGATTGGAGGAGAAATTCAGCTGATTTTTATTCAGGAACTAATTTTCTTACTTCTCTTGGACACCTCTAAGCCTATTAAGCTAGTTACTATAAATTGCCTTATTGGCGTTTAATTCCTAACATTCTTTAGCTTTGCTGCAAGAAATTCTTGTCTATCGACAAAAATGGTCTCTCATTCCATAAGAATGCCATACACTGTTGTAATCCATCTTAACCAATCGTTCTGTTAACTTATTGGATAGCTCATGAGGTTACATAGTGTAAAAGTCAACGGACCTCGTAGCCTCGATGTCCATCAAAACAATTGAAAGTGAAATTCTAATTATTACAGTAATAATGAATTCAAGCAGTTCAGCAAGGTTCTGGCTTAGGTCCAGTATACTTCATTAGAACAATTGCTAAACTAATTACACACAGTATTCTTAATGGAACCCCAAAAATAAGTCAGAACTACATGAAATAGAGTTTTAACCGCAATTTAATAAATGTTTAGTATTCCGTAAAACTGACTACATCGATACAACTGCGCAAGAATACAACAGTTGAACACGAGTTTAAATGGGTATACATCTAGGGTGTAAATCGGCTGTGGTCCAATTAAGGCAACGGTCCGTTTTGTCAACGCTGCCCTAGTTGCCTTGAAGATGTGCTATATAATGAATAAATAAATAGATATGAGCTGTAATGTGCCAAAAATAAATTCTGTCGACGCCAATGAGATGTTGTTAAACTGTGTAGTCATCGAGATTTGATTTTCGCGGAATAATGTCTGGTATATACAGTAGGAATGCAAGTTATAAGGCGTCAACGTTGTTGCATTCCTACTGGCCCACCCTGTATAAGGTAAATTTGTCGTCAATGCCCATGGAAGTTAGAAAGCTACCCATACATTGAATTCGCCACCTATATTATGATACATTGCTCATCTACACCCTATGACAGGGATGGCGAACCTATGGCACGCGTGCCCAACCTGGCACGCCAACAGATTTTGCTTGGCACGCCACCTGAACTCTGAAGCTTAGTTTTTTTCATACTTTTTATATTTTTTATTTCTTACATCCAGCAATTTCTTTCGTGCTTCATTGTCACATGAAATTATAGTAAATGTAAATTATTCGCATTATTAAGTAGCCACGTCCAAAAATAATACAATGACTTTTCAATATTAGCTTTCAGTTTTTGGGTACTTCATTACATGTTCCTTGATTCAATAAATTTCTGGCACGCGAAATTTTCCGCTTTCTTTAAGAGCCATTTTCTGGCACGCGAGCTAAAAAAGGTTCGCCATGCCTGCCCTATGATATTACCTAGTGAAGAATTGCAATTGGTATTTATACAGCTTGAGCTAAATGATTTAGAGGTGTCGTAATGTAGTTTAATTGTTAGGTCAAGCGACATCTGTGGGTACTAGAGTTGTTGACCTAACAATTAAACTACATTACATTATATATATATAAGAAACCAGAGTCAAAACTGGCGCCTCAAAAATTATGCATTAAACATCATCATCAACCGTGGGCTCAACGCCCGTAGACCTGTGTCCGATGCCGTTTTCACTGTGTTTTTCCACTGCAGTCTGTCCAATGCGCTGTGGCTCAGCTCCTGCAGTGATGTTCCACACCATTCGGTGATATCGTCGAGCCATTCTTTATGGGGTCGTCCTCTATTGTTTATACCATCCATAATTCCGAACACTAATGTCTTGATCTTTCTATCATTACTCATTCTGCATATGTGGCCAAACAGTTCCAGCTTCTTCTTAATTATCTTCTGTATCAAGTTCTCTTTGAGATGTATACGTCTATATAATTCTGTATTGCTGACTTTTTGCGTCCATCCTTTATGATCTAACGTCATTATTACTGTTATATTTTTCTTTCCTCTTTGTGTAAAATTGTATGTAAAGCGCTGTGCGTTTGCTAGCGTTTATTAGTTAACCCTCAGGCTACCAAGGTTTTTTTGCGACATCGGCTACCAAGGGGGGGGTGGTTACCACCCCCCCGGAATTTCGTGTTTGGTTTCAAATATCATATAATGTAATACAGCATTTGATTCAGCATTCATTTCTGACAAGAATGGTATATTTAGTTGTAAAATATATGAATGCATCTCGAAATTATATACTTTTTAACAAAGGCACCGTCCATTTAACGATATCTCATATTATCCCGCACAATTTGTACTTTTTGGATAAAAAAAATATAAATGATGTGGGTTTTGAAAATGAACTATGTATCCAAGAATATTCCTAAATATAATGAGGCTTAATTTTCAACAATACAAACTATTCCAAAGTCTGTTTTAGTTTCAGGCAAAATCTAAAGGCATGCAGCTATATCAACATGAAACAAGAAATTATGTTATTGTTCCCGGCAGTCAAATACGTCAGTGGTCCTTGCAGTTATTGCAAGTTACTTCCATTATTTTGTGTGAATTCTTCCTGCAAACCGGCTTCTTGAACACTTCACAGCACTGCTTTACTTTGTTAGCAATCTGCTTCGACTGTTTATAGCCCTTCCCCATACCTAACCATATCGGTTTACGTTGTGATGTTGCATCAGTGATTTTCACACTGAAAAAGCGTATTATTATTTATTATGATCACTTCCGGTTTTCAAAAGACAAGTAACTAAGCAAGCAAATATAGCCCTACATTCCCTCTAAAGAATGGCATAGTTGTTTCTCATCCAGAAAGAATAATGAATACCTTTATAGTCGACAACAGCTAACAGCTGACAAGAGAAATTCCTGATTTCAAGAGTGGTACCTAGGCTATATCGGGTATAACTTTTTTATGGTGTGGGCTATCATCACGACTTTTACCTCAAAATGTGCGGAAATGGACCCCCTACAGCTACCTAAAATGTCAAAATTATATTCCAGGTGCTAAAAAAAGTTTTTGCAGAAAAACGTAGGGGGGGTGGTAACCACCCCCCCCCTTGGTAGCCCGAGGGTTAAAGAATATACTTACTTACTTATTTACTTATTACCAGGATCTACTTAACGATTAGATTTAAGAACCAGCTTACTACTTAGTTTTGCGTCGTCTCAGTTGGGTTAATTCTGCTAATGCGGGTATACATGTCTTGTAGTAGGCCTACATGAAAGATTGGTAGGCAGAGTATTGGATGTACTTGGGTAGAATTTCTTTAAGATATGAGGCTTGAATTTGAAGTGAAAAGCCTTAGCACCATGTGTGCTTCAGGAATAAACGCGTCTAGGGTCAATTTACGAGCAATTAGCTAAGTGGATTCGAACGGTTTAACGACGCCTTAGGGCAATAAATTATCTGAAACAGATTTCCTCGTTTGTATGTCAAACTAGAGTTCATTGTTTTTCACTTGAAATGGATCCCTAGTCATGTTCTAGAACAGCGGTTCCCAAACTTTTCTGGGTCGCAACCCACTTGTGAATACTTTGGCAATCTCGATACCCACGGTGTACAATTAAGCATTATGTACTAAAATTTGCTTCGTAAACTGGTATCGATTTACGTACAGCGCTTAGAAATTTAAAGCATCGAAAGGAAATTTATGTAGAAACAGTTTACACTTTATTGCAATCCAGCTAGTTATAGCCAAATCATAGCCAAATGTTGGTGCTGCAAAAAACAAATGTTTCTCTACAAAATTTGGCGACCCACTTGCTAGAGCTTCGCGACCCACTTTTGGGTCGCGACCCACAGATTGGGAAACTCTGTTCTAGAATCCGGGAAATCGAAAGTAAGTCTAACTTTAGAAATTTTCAAGTATATTTATATATTTCGCGTGATAACTTTAACTTAAAGGTGTCTAAGCGCAGCTTGGTAATTGTGCACTGAATTAGATCGTGAATTAAAACTGTTTGATTTCTCTTCGGATCCTCATCTTCATAATTTACACGCTTTGTGAATGAATTATGTAGCAATCTAAAAAGAACATGGAAAGAACGGTCTCCACTTACCGGCTGCGCACACCACGACTCATCGCCCTCTTCCAGGCCTACTTGGCTGAGCGTCCCTGGATTGCGGCCATCGAGGGCCTGGAAGCAAAAGAGGCCTTCGAGGAATTCTATTACCTATTCAAGACCAGCTACGATGCTTACTTCCCTCTTAGATCGATCACGGTAAAGAAAAGAGAACCTTCTTACTTGACGCCTATTGTCAAGTATCTTCTACGAACAAGAAACAAGCTAAATAGACAAAACCGAACTGAAGCAGCATCGGCCATAGCTGGCAGAATTAACAAAATAATTGCCGACCACAATGCAAAAACATTTGGCAAGCTCAGGCGTGGTTCCAGGGAGTTGTGGGCTGAAGTGAACAGGCTGCGAGGGTCTGGTCGCGGCCTGGCCGCCACCCCCGATAACATTACTGCTGACTCCCTGAACTTACATTACGGGTCTATATCCGATGATCTACATTACGTCCGACCCCGGCCTAAGGCTACAGCCGTCGGAAGTGACGACCTGTTCATCGAAGAATACTCTGTCTTCCGCATGCTGGAGGCTGCCGGAAGGACTTCAGCTGGACCCGACGGAGTGCCACCTTGGCTATTATGTAGAACCGCTGCGGCTATGGCACAGCCAATCGCGGCTCTTTTCAATCTTTCCATTGGAGCAGCGTATATTCCTCCTCAGTGGAAGATTAGTTGCATCACTCCTGTCCCAAAGGTTTCCCGCCCGAAGACGGAGGCCGATTACAGGCCAATCTCAATCACTTCAGTCCTCTGTCGTATACTTGAGCGGATCGTGGTGCGCAAGTATTTCTATCCGATGTTGACGTACGAACAGAACAACCGCGACTTTCAAGATCAATATGCGTTTCGGCCTACCGGGTCTACTACTGCCGCACTTAGTTCATTAACGCATCAACTCACTGAAATGCTGACATCCAGCCCCTATGTACATCTGATAGCGCTGGATTTTTCAAAAGCATTTGATACGGTGAGGCATGACTATCTGGCTGAACAGATGGCGGACTTACCCATTCCCGACGTTGCTTACAATTGGATCATTGCGGCCCTCCACCAACGACAACATTGCACTAAGTTTAAAGGAATTACCTCTGCGGCGATTGAAATCAACTGCAGTATTGTCCAGGGATCAGGAACTGGTCCGATACTGTTCTTAACAGCAATATCCAAACTTAAACCTAAACATCCAACTAACCGGATACTCAAGTACGCTGACGATACCTATCTCCTGGTTCCTGCTGCCAATAGCAACCTGATAAACTCGGAAATCAGGCACATCGAGATCTGGGCTGCGAGATGTAATCTGAAGCTTAACCAAGCAAAGACCCAGGAAATGGTTGTCCGTAAGCCTAGAAGAAAACTGAATGAAAACCAGCCGATGGAGATTTCTGGTCTTACCAGAGTCAGAATCATGAAGATCTTGGGTGTCACGCTCTCCGATGACTTCTGCTTTGATGTGCATGTTGACAATCTATGCACTGGTGCAAGACAATCAATGTATGCCTTACGGATCCTGACTACTCATGGACTACTTGGCCCCTCAGTGTATGATGTGGTGACAGCTACCACAGTGGCGAGGATGACGTACGCTGCGTCCGCTTGGTGGGGTTATGTGGGGCAGAGGGGACGTGAGAGACTACAGGCAATATTTAGGAGACTGATTAAAGCTGGTTATCTTCCTGTGGACTACCCTAGATTCGAACAATTGATCCGTACTGCTGATTCTAAACTTTTCACGGCCGTCCTTACATGTCCTACACATGTGCTTCATGTGCTATTACCTCCTGTTAAGCATACTGGTTATACTTTGCGACCCCGTGTTCATAATCGGGTTATCCCGACTGCTGACAGTCTAGCTCGTAAATCTTTCATAATTAGGATGATTTTCACCGGAATATAGGCCTTAGTACTTTAACCTGGACGTGATATACATGTGTAAACCAAAATGCGGTTAGCAGTTGGATTAATAAAGGATATACTTACTTACTTACTTACTTACTTACTTAACAGTTTTGACACTAACCAACACAGAGCTGCCTAAGACGACAAAGAGCTTAATAATGGCACTGTCCAAGACTTTCCCAAGTATGCATATTATGCAGCTGAAGGACTTGAAAAATAACTGCAGCTTATTCCATTCACGAGGTGCTTTAGTACGTCTACTTAAATATCACTTTGCGTCCCGACAACTTTAAGCCTATATTCAACTGATGAAAATAAACCCACCTCTGCGAATGTCCGTGACTGTTAAAATGGCCCCGAGCTTAAAATGTCCAAGGGCCCCGAATATGTTGTTACCAGGTTTGCAGGTTCGAATCCCACTCTAGCCGATGCGTACGGACCTTGGGCAAGTCCTTCACTCGCGATTGCTCGTGGCGCTTCGGCGTGAAAATTCCGGCACAGTATCAAATGCTGTAGTCGGGAGTGCCTCTGAGTAGTAGTTGACTTCGAGAGGCGCTATAGAAATATCCGGAATAATAATAATAATATGAAATTACCAAGCCGATCTTAGACACCTCTAAGTTAGATTAAAGTAAGTTTACTTATTCGCGTCTCTGCGCAAACGCGATCATATTCTTCTCGCCTTTTTATTTTCGTTGTGTTGTCGATATAATTATGAAGCTTATGTAACGTTCCCTTTAGGCCTGGGGCTGGATCTTGCCCCCGTTACTTGTAATCAATCCCATTTCGATCACATGCAATGTATGAGTCATTCTCGTTTTAGTCATACAATATAATATATTCAAATCATTTGATTCGTTTGAGATGCATTATTTACGAGGCGCCAGCAGTGGCTGCTGGCGCCTCGTAAATAATGCATTAAATATACATGGTGGGCCAGTAGGAATGCAACTAATTTGAATGGATATAACTTGAACAATTGTTATCCGAGCATCATGACCAATATACTAAATTGAAAGTAATCATCCACTTTACTACTGTGTCAAATCTTGCACTGATATACGGCACCGTTGTTATAAACTTTCGGTGCGGCGCACACCTCTCAATTTTGAATGTACATATTGAACATCATGGCGCCGCTCACGGAAGAGGATAGAATCTTAATCCGAATTTTAAGAGCAGAAAAAGGATACAATGCACATCAGATGATGATTGAATTCCCTTCTATAAAATGGAATGAATATGCTCTACATCGATTGATTAAACAAATTGATGCTACGGGAACGTCTAACAGCCGCAAATTTGGTCGCAAACGTTCTGCGCGTACGTTGAACATCTGAAAGAAGTGATTCTTTGCTGCTGGGCTGAGATAACCCAAGCACTGGTGGACTCAGCCATCGATCAGTGGTCGTCTCGTGTTGATGCAGTCATTAAAGGACGTGGTGGACATATTGAGTATTTGTTTGACTGATGGTAAATTCACTCAAGATATTATTGCTAGTACTAAGTGATTGTTTAGAATTGACATCTGCAGTTTCAGACTTTTGTTTTTTCTTGCAGTTGTATGGCAAGAAAATGGCAAATCGAATACTAATAGCATTATCTCAAAACGTCGTAAAAGTATCTCGTAGATATTTTGTGGAATGATAAAATTGGTAATTATCTTCAATCTGATATATCGGACAAGACGCTCAGGTATAAAATATTCAAGTTATAAGGCGTCAAAGTTGTTGCATTTCTACAGGCCCACCCTGTACAACTTATAGATATCGAAGAAAATCTGACTGAATCTGTTGATGATACTAAATGTGGGGCGTGGTGGCTCAGCGTGGGGCGTGGTGGCTCAGTGGTAAGTTCGGCGCCTTGTGACCGGAGGTTTGCAGGTTCGAATCCCACTCTAGCCGATGCGTACGGACCTTGGGCAAGTCCTTCACTCGCGATTGCTCGTGGCGCTTCGGCGTGAAAATTCCGGCACAGTATCAAATGCTGTAGTCGGGAGTGCCTCTGAGTAGTAGTTGACTTCGAGAGGCGCTATAGAAATATCCGGAATAATAATAATAATATGAAATTACCAAGCCGATCTTAGACACCTCTAAGTTAGATTAAAGTAAGTTTACTTATTCGCGTCTCTGCGCAAACGCGATCATATTCTTCTCGCCTTTTTATTTTCGTTGTGTTGTCGATATAATTATGAAGCTTATGTAACGTTCCCTTTAGGCCTGGGGCTGGATCTTGCCCCCGTTACTTGTAATCAATCCCATTTCGATCACATGCAATGTATGAGTCATTCTCGTTTTAGTCATACAATATAATATATTCAAATCATTTGATTCGTTTGAGAGAGTTTTAATATAAATACTCTATATCAAGTTTATACTATGCTTACACTCAAATGGTAATATTCAACACACAGTCTGAATCACAAAATTATGTAGCTTTAACCCTACTTCGACCAGCATCTATTAGGCTATATCAGTTCTAAGTTTTTATGACTAAAGCTACCTCCCTCAACTTGAAGATTTTTCCGATGAGTTGAACTTGATTCGCGTCCTTAATTCGACCACACTTCAGAAATCCATGACAGCCCCCATCTTACGAAGTTCTGTTTCACTGATCACCATTGCTGATCGTTCTATTTCAATATGTTCTAGGCAATCGACGTGTAGAACCTGTTTTTCCTTCCAGTAGGAATGTTCGTGCACCGTTCGATTCACTATTACTTCAAACTCGCAAGGATCGTCTTACGAGAAGTTATCAATCGACTCGAATAATTATCGCAGTCCGTCGTTGAATCACCGTACGACCGCAGTCAAACGCCACGCTTCAGTTCGATTATCCTCTCACTCGAACAACGTTACTGTTCGCTTCGATGAACTGAGGTAAATTACCCCCTACAGTTCACGACAACAACTGATTGTAATCTTCGGTAATTTTTAACAACTTTGCCCGATCAATCAGGAATTTGGAACCGATTCTGTCAAACATAGAACTCCTTCGTTCACGACAGCTAGCCTCCAATTGACACGTCTTCGGATTCTCTTGCACACGACCCTTTCACGGTTGAAATTTAATTGAGCCAATCAGCGTCTTTTACATCGTTTATGTCTTAACCAGGGACCGTGAGATATCCCCGAACCCTATATATATATATATATATATATATATATATATATATATATATATATATATATATATATATATATATATATATATATATATATATATATATATATATATATATATATATATATATATATATATATATATATTATGTCCCTAAGATGCTGATCCAGATGCTGGCAATGAACAATTACCGCTAATTAATCATGAATCAGATTAACTGTCTGTGTTTACATGATTTAATATAACATTGCAATTCAATGTCAAACGTCTAATCATAAGATGATATTGTGTGACCGTATGGACATCGTTACAGCCAGTGAACTGTTGGAATCCATAACTAAGCAATCGTTTTTGTAAACTTGTTAGGTAAATGACCTGGTAAGTAAGGTAGACGTATTAGAGCCCTGGTTGCCACAAGATGTCGCTCAACCTAAAGATCTGTTTAACTGTCTTGAGATCTGGCATTTTACATTTGTTCATTTGCCTCGTAAGAGCAGAAATGAGATCTGGTTGGTTGGTTACTTGATGCTTAACTTAGCATTGAGCGTACCCAATGGGAAACGTGTTTACACGTCCCTAGCGGTCAGCGTGTTAACGACACTGCCGTAACAAAGATGATTAGCGGCGCCCTCCTCATTTCTCCAGGTTTTTTGACTGGCACTACCGGATTACGAAAGTGGTGGAGCTCGTTACTCTTGTAATTGTTTACTGTTGAATATGTAGCTTCTCGTAAAGGTAGATTTAGAGGTGTCTCAGTTGAATCAGTTTCAGTGTCAACAGAGATTTTGACATAACTTTCGACGTCAACGCTTTTGTTGCCACCTTGGAATATTAATAATAATAATAATAATAATAATAATAATAATAATAATAATAATAATAATAATAATAATAATAATAATAATAATAATAATAATAATAATAATAATAATAATAATAATAATAATAATAATAATAATAATAATATTCGTGTTTATTGACAAGCTCACTGACAACCCGCAGGAAGTAACCGTACCAACATTCAGTGATAGGCACTAAACTATTGTTTTAGTTAAACTAAAACTACTTTCCAACTAAAAAATATAGTTTAACTAAAGTTGGCAACTAATTTTGGAAAGTAGTTAACTAAACTAAGAAAGTAGTTAAACTTCTTTCCAACTTTTTCCAACTTTTTATGACAAACATTTTCACAATAACAGAGGTTAAGTGAACTGTAATAATGCAAAGCGTCAATGACAATTTCACCTTCACACTATGCAATGTGTACTGTTCTAGCATAAAGTTACAGGCATACTGTAAGTAGTGCATGAATTTGAAAACATGCTAAAACCATGGTGTTCATCAATAAGTTTCACGTTGAGTTGTTGACAGTGTTCAATGTTCATTGCGGAAAATAGTTGCATATTGCTAATTTTTTTAGTTAAACTTTTTAGTTAGCAACTAAAAAAATTTAGTTAAACTATGGTTTTAACTAAACTATTTATGTTTAGTTAATCTTCACCCTTAACTAAAAATGTTTAGTTAAACTAAAAGTTAGCAACTTTTTAGTTAACTATTTCCCATCACTGCCAACATTAGTCAGACAAATGTAACCATTAACTGTAATTTCGTAAAAAATATATAACGTCTGTCGAAACCGTTTCAAAGGTGTTTAAAAGGTCACCTCTGAGTAGAGACCTAGAGGTGGCGCTATACAAATTCTGATCATGATTGACTGATTGACATGACTGTACAATTATCAAGATCTTATAGAAAACACGCCTTGGCAGCCTGTTAGGCGCTCATTGATTTTTCAGCAGTCCCCTAGGGAGTGGAAGGTTGAGTCCCGAGTGGAAGGTTGAGTCGACCTATAGGGAGCATACGGGTATCGGACCGCGTCTTTCAAGATCTTCTGTTGTTAGATACCATCATCTTCCACTTCCCCAGCCCTTAATTTTACACTGTTTAAGATACCTTGTGACTGCCATTGAAGTCGATCTAGCCATGCCATATCTACAGAAGGTCACACTTAACGTATTTTCAAATATACACTTATATAGCCTATATCTAAAATGCTTTAAAGGTGTTTAAAAGGTCTACCGTTTTCCGTAGTCTAGGGACACCTTGTGATTGCCTGTACCCTAAACATCGACTTTACCCAACATATCGACAGCCAACCTGATGATTTATAATTGATGTTTACAAGAGCAGTGGTACTCAAACTGTGGTACGCGGTCCGGTTCGGTCCACAGTGATTGGTTTCCGGATCGCGGAATGTAACTGGAATCACAGTTTTGATCATTATTATTATTACTCGTTTATTATCGACTCACATTGACAAACCGCAATAATATTGCGGTTTGTAACATATTATGTTTGTATTTGTAACATATTATGTTACAAATACATTAGTGATGCTAAGTAATAGTAATGTAATGTTGGAGGATTTAGGAGAGGCTGGAAACTTAACAAGTATTGAAAATGTTAAAGTTTTGGATAAATTAAAGTAAAGAAAGAGTTATTTTAATGTGGCATAGAGCTCTTGGGACAAAATTGGAATCGTACTCAAAAAGAATAATTATTTAATTGTAAACAATGTTAAGGCGAGCAAAATACCCTTCAAACGTGGAAAATCCTTGGTAAACCGAATTATAAGTCCGATGCGTAAACCTATCACCAGAAAACTCCAACATGTTTGAAGTTACTAAACAAATTCTGCATTGAAATGAAAAATCCATCGAAATGACGCAGAAGTCCATCAACGGTCGACATGGCCGATGACATGCGCCGTCATTGAAAACGACAATTGCAGCCCCGTCTAGCAAATCAAATCAAATCAAACTTTATTGATCTCAGTGAAAAACAAGCAAACAGACAAGCAATAATGAGGGAAAAAGTACACATCGAGAAGTGGTTACATAATATTGGATATCCATTGGCTTATTTGTTTAAACAT
This sequence comes from Allolobophora icterica, assembly GCA_963556255.1. Classification (NCBI taxonomy): domain Eukaryota; kingdom Metazoa; phylum Annelida; class Clitellata; order Crassiclitellata; family Lumbricidae; genus Allolobophora; species Allolobophora icterica. Next base: position 85,708,180 of record OY744605.1, on the reverse strand, counting down.
TTGTTTATTTGTTTAGCGATTCAGTAACTACGTTTAAAAATAGCGCCTTCTACGATTTTTCATATTCATAAGTGTTATATTTGTCATCGTCATTTGAAAATAAAGTAACAGTTTCTCGACAGTATTGAATTTGCACATAATACGATCGATATGTTAGTCTTTTTCATTTACTGATATCCTGGTCCACTGTTACTTTTTGCAGGCCTTGAACAAATGCTCACCCACACAATTTCCCACCACTTTCGATTGATGCTGTGTTATGAGGTAGTGGCTCTTAATAAGTACACCCATAACACTATTGGGGTTGCTCATGGAAAGCTATCAAAGAGTGAATATAAAACGCCGTAGCGGAAAACTATAAGTACAACTGGAGACATGGCGGTCCACTTAATTACCCGAAGATCCCTATGGATCCGAGAACAAAAGGCCAAGCTCGTCACACCTTTACACAACCACCTTATAATATTATAGCAACCGATACAATACAAAGCGCGTAGACCCTCGACTGAGGCCAGGATGCCATTGTGTCATAACGATGTTGATTAGCGTCCCCTCCTCTCTCGTTCACGCTATAGACTGGCACCACTTGAAAACGACAATGGCGGTTAACCTAGTCCTTAATCAGTAAGTTTTAGTTGTTAGCTTACGGCAACCAGGACCGTTGACGTCGACTTAATTACCAAATAGTTTTCGGTGAAATTCTACTAATTAAACGTAATTTGTTACTATATATAGCGCTGGTTACAAGCGTTTTAAAGGTGTCGTAATTGTTCACTTTTTACCGTATGGCGAAATCTTAAGGCCACAAGGGCGTTGGCATTGGCATGATCTTCGTGTATTTCGGATGTTTGGGTGTAGTGATTGGTTGGTTATTTGCTGTTTAACGACGCTGGGTTAGAACGAAGATAATTAGAGTAGCCCTTCTCCATGGCATATCGAAGTTATATTTCAAGAAATTTACTTATATGCATCTGTTCGCAGACGCCTTCGTATTAGCTCAAAACATCGCTAGTTCGTGGTTTGGTCGATACAAGAAACGATTTGGAATCCATTACTAAACTAATCGTTTTCTGTTCCTCCATCATCATTGCCAATCACCCACCCACCTCCTCACGCTTCTCTATCTATCACCCCTCAGGCTTTCCACTCAAAACTGAAGTCTGACCTCTTCCAGAATTCATACCCCCAATCCTTCGCCTTCCAATTCTCGACCCAAACGACACCTGCCTTAGCAGTTACTCTGCCTCCTCTGACCTCCGTTTGACTACCCTTTGGATGGGGTTGTTTGACCTGACGCAGCACTTGTGAATAAACAGGTGCCCTGCACTTTGTTTTCGAGTATGCTTTAGAATTTGGAGTTTACGATTACGATTGTAAATGGAGCTACTTACGACCAAACTAGCGATCAAAGGCAATTGCTTTATATATAGTTTGGGGTGAATTTGATTTAGAGGTGTCTTAGAGGAGCATTAACGTCATGGTCAAACGACATCTTAGGGCTACAAACTCAGGTAGCCACAATGTGTCGATTGACCGTTCAGTGGTTTCGAAAAGTTTAACGACGTCTTATTGCAACTATTTATCTTAAACAGATCTCACCGCTTGTATGTCATAATACATCTCCATGGTTTTCTTACCGTTGAGTGTATTATTTTTGTCTCTATCCGCCCGAATCTCTTTCTCCTCTGTTTCTGTCCCTGTCTGTCTCTGTCCCTGCCTATGTCTCTTCCTGTCTCTGTCTGTCTGTCTCTCTTTTGTTTCTTTGTTTTGTTCTTCTCTCTGTCTTCTACTACAGTCTGCTACTTCTCATTCTTATTTTTTTCTGTCTATGATATGCGGTTTTAAATAATAATGACACCTTTATTAAACGTCACCCAAACGAATGAAAATATTTTATTCAGTTATAAGATATAACATTAAACCAAATAATTTCACATTCCTTGAAATAGCTTCAATTAATTAATAATCATAATTACAGGGTCAATAACATTCACGAAAACAGCTTCGATTTCAACTTCGTGGGCTTTTCACATGATTGGCTAAACCCCACCAGAGTTTCAGACTCCAGCCCCATGGGTGGCAATCCTGGGGGTTCGAGGGGGACACGACTTCACCTCTGGGGAACACAGCATGCAGTTGCCCCCAGATTTGGAAGAACCACCAAACAAGGTCAACAAATTTCTTTGCGTTCCGAAAATTTTTTCACCTCTTTTCTCAAAGAAGGTCGCCGCCGCTGTTCACTCTACACTCTATTTCTGCTACTTCTCGATGTCTTAAGACTTTTCTTTTCTCACGGAGCTCTGCGCACTGGGGGCGCCTCTGATTAGGTTGTACTGCGAGAGGCGCTTTATAAATGCATAAATACAATAAAATACAATACAATGCACGTTCAGAAGGGCCCCCAAAATGTTTGCGCCTAGAGCCCCATTTTCTGTAAACGCGACTCTGAACTAAATCTATGCCTTATATTTGGTGGAGCCAGCCCGAACTTCCCTAGTGGAGGAAGACGACGCTAATCATCTTTGTACTAAAATAACGTCCTTAAATAGCAACTAACCAACCAATCGCAACTCACAAATATGTCACTGCTGAAGCCAAGATGGTCGGTAAGAGGAAAGTCGGGCGGAGGAAAACCAGCGGTGTCATTGCCAACCGATTGGACTTTAGCGGCGAAGTAGTTCGAGAAGTAGTTGGATGATTAGCGATGCCCTCCTCTTTTCTCCAGGCTTGGGACTGGCCCTGCCAGAGCAATAGCAATGGCAGAGTTAATGACCTTATGCCAGACCATATTATATAATGTGTTGTACCATACTTAAGCACCACTACTACCACCAACACCACAACCACCACAGCCACCACCGCCACACCACCACCACCACCACCCACACCACTACCACCATCAACATCACCACCACCACTACAAACACCACCACCACCACCACCACCACCACCACCACCACCACCACCACCACCACCACCACCACCACCACCACCACCACCACCACCACCACCACCACCACCACCACCACCACCACCACCACCACCACCACCACCACCACCACCACCACCACCACCACCAGATAGGTTAACATCAGCATGTAATGCTCATTAAATGTATGTTTATGTATGTATGTTAGTGAATACATCCTAATCGTAATCGTAATCTCCAAACTTCTAAAGCGCCACTCGAAGGCCAAGCGTAGGGCACCAGCCTATTCACGAGCGCTACGTCCGATCAGAGGGGTTTCCAGAGAGTAGTCTAAAGAGGCCCAAGTCCGATTGTTGAGTCGGTCCAGATGAAGAAGTGTTGTTGAACTTTTAACCCTCGGGCTACCAAGGGGGGTGGTTACCACCCCCGCCCTACGTTATTCTGCAAAAAAAATTTTTTGCACATGGAATATAATTTTGACATTTTAGGTGGCTGTAGGGGGTCCATTTGGACACATTTTGAGGTAAAATTCGTGATGATATCTCACGCCATAAAAAAGTTATACCCGATATAGCCTAGGTACCACTTTTGAAATCAGGAATTTCTCTCGTCAGCTGTTAGCTGTTGTCGACTATAAAGGTATTCATTATTCTTTCTGGAAGACAAACAACTATGCCATTCTTTAGAGGGAATGTAGGGATATATTTGCTTGCTTAGTTATTTGTCTTTTGAAAACCGGAAGTGATCATAATAAATAATAATACGCTTTTTCAGTGTGAAAATCACTGATGCAACATCACAACGTAAACCGATATGGTTGGGTATGGGGAAGGGCTATAAACAGTTGAAGCAGAATGCTAACAGAGTAAATCAGTGCTGTGAAGTGTTCAAGAAACCGGTTTGCAGGAAGCATTCGCACAAAACAATGAAAGTAACTTGCAATAACTGCAAGGACCTCTTACGTATTTGACTGCCGGGAAAAATTACATAATTTCTTGTTTCATGTTGATAGGCCTATAGCTGCACGCCTTTAGGTTTTGCATGTAACTAAAACAGACTTTGGAATAGTTTGTATTGTTGAAAATTAAGCCTCATTATATTTAGAATATTCTTGGATACATAGTTCATTGTCAAAACCCACATCATTTATAATTTTTATCCAAATAGTACAAATTGTGTGGGATAATATCAGATATCGTTAAATGGACCTGTGCCTTTGTTAAAAACTATATAATTTCGAGATGCATTCATATATTTTACAACTAAATATACCATTCTTTTCAGAAATGAATGATGAATCAAATGCTTTATTACATGATATGATATTTGAAACCAAACACGAAATTCCGGGGGGGTGGTAACCACCCCCCCCCCCCTTGGTAGCCGATGTCACAAAAAACCTTGGTAGCCTGAGGGTTAAGACGTTTTGGCGAAGAATCGATTGAGTAGAGCTCCCGAAGATGAAGTCGTTTGAGAGTGCAACGCCTGTGTTAAGCTCGAGTCGAAGTGAAATGTCGGTAAAATCGAAGTTCGTCGGCGATAGCGAACTGTTGGTTCGATTGGAGAGATTTCCGAACTTATGTGTCGCAGCTCGATTTAGGCTGGACACGAGGACTTTACGATTTTGGTGCAAGTTCATCGAGAAAGGGAACTTCTACGAGGAGAAGAATAGGCGACATTCTTTCATCTGAAGCCGTAGCAACGATCTATGCAAACATCATCGAGAGAACGATTCATTTACTACAGTCTAAGGAGAAGGAGGTTAATTTAGGCTTTAATACTTAGATTAAGTTAATATAAAGCTGGTCTAGGTAGGAAGTAGAATAGCCATATTAGACATTGAATTTATAAATCGTCATGACATTGATGTTGTTCTAACACACTGATTAGCGGAGTTAACTTCATCAAGTGAAAGAAACACTTTTTTTACAGAGATCTCATGACTGCCATGGCCATTGACGTTGAACTAATTACGCATACAATATAATAGCATGGATGGACCCAGAGTTTAACGACATCTTATAGCAACAAAGGCTGTTGACGTCGACAAAAATTAGTTTGGCATATTACAGCTCTAATAAGCGTCGGGTGAAACGTTTTAAAGGTGTCTAAAAAGGTCAACCGTTTTCCGTATTCTAGTGATATCTTGTGATTGTTAGTAACTTTAACATCGATTTTACCCTACAACTTTGGCAGTAGACCGCCAACCTAGCGATTTATAATTGATGTTTAGTAGAGCAGTGGAACTTAAACTGTGTGGTCCGCGAGTGGCTGTTTATCGGAATCAAAACTGTGACTCTACTCAAAATAGGAAACATTCAACTGTAAAACATAACAGATTGAGAATACGATACTGTATTCATACATGATGAACAGTTTTACACATGTACCAGAAGCATAGTTGTAAAAAACAGTAAGAATATTGTGAAATTAAATATAAGTATAACATATATTATGTAGTGTGAACAGTTGCTGAACCCACATCCTCTCGATTGACAGTCCAGCACGCGAACCACAAAACTATTTGAAGACAGAAGCAAGCAGAAAATAATCTCTGAGCGCATACTGTCGGTGGGAAGATGAGACGGCGAGGAAAGTTCTGGCCCTCACATGCCGAGGTTAAGAAAATGATGTCGCTAAAACTTCATATCCATGGCTGCCTCTCAGGCTAGGTTAAGAGACTGTTCTTTTTCTTCTTATCGCTGTAAACCTTACTTTTCGATCTGAGTAGGAAATCAAGTAGCCTATACAGACCGATTGATTACGATTGGATTTCAATAGTTTAACGACATGGAGCAGAGTATTCAAACTTCGGCGAATAAGAATATATATCGTCCGATGAATCTGACTTAAAGGTGTCTACGAACAGCTTGGTAATTGTGCACTAACTTAGCTCCTGAATAAGTCGGCTGAATTTTTCTTAGGTTTCTTCAGCTGCAAAATTTATACATTTTATGCATGATTTATGGTGTCGCTGGGAGGTAATTAAATATCAAACGTTATAGTTGAATATATAGCTTCCGCTGAAAATGATTTAGAGGTGTCTTAATAGAGTAATTTGTCACGGTCAAACGACATCTTGTGGCTACTAGAGTTGCTGATGTTTACCTTTCCGTTCAGTATGTTCAAACAGTTTAACGACGACTTATGGCAACAAATTATCTTAATACAGCTTCCTTTTTAAAAATTTTGATGGAGTGCCTATCTTTCTCCTTCTGTCTCTGTCTCTGTCTCTGTGTCTGTGTCTGTGTCTGTGTCTGTCTCTGTCTGTCTGTCTGTCTGTCGTCTGTCTGTCTGTCTGTCTGTCTCTGTCTGTCTGTCTGTCTGTCTGTCTGTCTCTGTCTCTGTCTCTGTCTCTGTCTCTGTCTCTGTCTCTGTCTCTGTCTCTGTCTCTGTCTCTGTCTCTGTCTCTGTCTCTGTCTCTGTCTCTGTCTCTGTCTCTGTCTCTGTCTCTGTCTCTGTCTCTGTCTCTGTCTCTGTCTCTGTCTCTGTCTCTGTCTCTGTCTCTGTCTCTGTCTCTGTCTCTCTGTCTCTCTGTCTCTGTCTCTGTCTCTGTCTCTGTCTCTGTCTCTGTCTCTGTCTCTGTCTCTGTCTCTGTCTCTGTCTCTGTCTCTGTCTCTCTCTCTCTCTCTCTCTCTCTCTCTCTCTCTCTCTCTCTCTCTCTCTCTCTCTCTCTCTCTCTCTCTCTCTCTCTCTCTCTCTCTCTCTCTCTCTCTCTCTCTCTCTCTCTCTCTCTCTCTCCCTGTCCGCAACACAGAGTCTGCTGTCTCTCATTCTCATGTTGTCCATTACTAACTGTCCACTATACAGTATAACTGTCTTCAAAGGCGTTCAGTTGTTAGATGCATCTGTTTTGATTTCTGCCATCTCATTGGTGTACGCTGTAACTATAATTATTCTAATGGCAACTCTCAAATGATTGAAAACCGTCTACCTCCTCATAATCGCAACTCACATGCAAAGACCATCTTTCGACTTCAGATGAAACTCATCTCTTCCAGTTCTGTTTATAGTTGTAGTCTGTTGTGTAGATGTAGCGTAAGGCGGATGTGGTTTTCACTGGTTGTGTCCACCACTTGGAACACCCTTCTTTGAGAACTGCAAGTTCTTTTAAATAGCTAATGAATCTGTATGAACTTTTTACAATCATCTGTAAGCTGTTTTTTACTGTAGTTGGTCTGGGAACGCCTCTGAGTAGGAATGTTGGAGAGGCGCTATAAAAAGTCCTTTGAATGAATGAATGAATGAATGAATGAATGAATGAATGAATGAATGAATGAATGAACGAATGAATGAATAGTAGTTACTGTATGTCCGGCTGAAAGAAATCAATATAAAATACTTGTTGATACTTCCCAGGTTCTGTGCAATACATAAGTCTTTAACAGACATAATAATTGAAAAGATTTCTAGATTTATAGTCTCATATAATCGATTTAAAGCTCTGTTCAAATGTTGTAAGATCTAGCATTTAACATTTCTTCGAGTGAAAATAACTGCAGCAGTATATTGGTAGATGCAGGGGCAGGCAGTTGCATATGTTTGATCACAGGTGTATGCAGTTAGGGCTGCAGTTACTGTAGCGGCGTATGATTCAGAGTGTTAGTATACGGCCTATGACCTTTGGTATATGTAGGAGGGCTGGAGTGAAATCGATTGCTCCAGTCGTGGAGGCGACCTCAGGCGTCGTATATGTATATGTGTAGCTGCAATGACGATGACGTGTAGTTACTCGAATGACTTCCCACATGACCATTGAGATGACTTTCGAAGAGGAGAGTTAACGTAAAGTCATTGATTCCTATTCCTATGGCTCATCCTACGCTTTTTCTTTCCTTCCTCCTCCTTCTCATCCTCTGAATTTCCCACTCTTATTTCTAACTTTTCTCCTCCTCTTCCTCCTCCTCCTGCTCTTTTTCCCTCTTCATCTGTCTCCTTTTCCTCTTCCCTCTCCTCCTTATTCGTCTCCTCATTCTTCTCCTTCTCCTTCCTCTGTTCCTCCAATTCCTCCTCCTTCTGCAATTCCTACTTCGCCTCCTCCTCTTTCTCCTCCTTCCTTCTTTCTTCTCCTCCTTATCCGTAGAGCAATGGATAACACACTGGCGTGAAGAGCAGTAGGTGTCAAGATCGAATCCCGTAGACCCCGTAAAGGTTTATTCAGCCTTCCACTCGCTAGGTGGCAGCGGTGGTTAAATGAAGAGTAGGCCGTGATTGGCGCTCTGTTGGCAGTCGTATAAACAGTTATTTTCGACTCCTGTAAAACTGTTATCATGTGCTTCTACTGTATGCATGTATGTAAAGCGCCCTGCGTGGCTGCCGTTTCTACTATATGCATGTTCACTGTACAGCACAGTGCGGTTAGCAGGCGCTTAAATAAAGAAAATATTATTATTATTAGTATTATCCTCCTCCTTATTTGCCTCAAACTCCTCGCCATTTCGAAGATGTTCGAATGACCTTACACGTTGGAAACTCTTACATAAAGAAACAGCTGGGAATCAATCTCCTGCCTAATGACAAATTTATATACCATCGATTGATCCAATTTTAAAGGTGTCTGAACAGATCATTCTAAAGAGTAGTTTAGGGTGTCCTATCCCTATATAATACCTACTAACGTCATTAATTACATATTCTTCGTGGTGGTCATCATCACCAACTCCACCACCACCAGCATCTCTACAACCACAATCACAACCACCTTCGTCATCACCAACATTACCACCACCACCACCACCACCGCCGCTGCCAACTTCACTATCACCACCACCTTCGCCACTACTACCATCACTACCGCCACCACTACATCCATCTTCAACAACACCACAACCAACACCAAATTCACGGTATTAAGACGCTCTTTTCTATTCCTCTCCTGAGCCTGCAAATGTACGAATTCCAAGTTCCTTGACATGGAGGCCAGTACATCGCACTTCTTTCTATTAGTATTTTAACTTGGGACTTTGTCAAAACTCGCTCCTTAGTGACAGCGAAGAAATGATCCTGAAACATCTTCTTGCAACTCCTCCTTCTTCTCCGCCTCCTCCTTCCGATTCTCCGTCTCCTACCCCACCTTATCCTCCTAATTCTCTCAATCTCCTTCTCACCCACTTCATTTTGCGCCATTTCTATGTCGAAAGACCATAGAAATCTTGGAGAAAACTAAACAGCAAGAGGTGACGAAAGTAATCGCCCTCCTAATGCCACTGTTATATACCATCAATAAACCGAGTTCTAGGGGTGTTAAAAAGCGGAACCATTGCTATATAATATCGATTAACTAAGTTTCAAAGGTGTTCAAAGAGAGCGCCTAACTAATCGACTCAACCACGTCTCACTGATGAAATCATGGCCTCAAATGAAAACGGTGAGAGATCGAGTGTCGTTGCAATCATCGCCAGCCTCGTCACAATCATCATCATCATCGTCGTCGTCGTCATCATCACCAACAACTCTACCAGCACCGCCACCACTACCGACACCGTCATCATCACTCAAACCGTCATCACCAGCAACACCAGTGCTACTTTCGCTACCGCCAGCAATACCTCCATCAACACCGCCGCCACCATAATCAATATCATCATCACCACCATAATCACGGTTGTAAGACGTTCACCTCTATTCGGCTCCTGACCCAGCAGTGGACGAATCCCAGGTTTCTTGACACAGGAAGCCAGTACACCGCAGGACTTTCTGTTAACTTCTGCTGCTTGGTGACAGAGACAAGATGTTCGCAACACGGTTTTCGCTTAGAAACCTCGAAGCCGCGACCGTTAGATCGGACACCACCGCGTAACGTAATAAATGCGCCAAACAAAATGTTAAATACACACACGAATACGTAATCTGTGAAATTTACAATCTATGAACAGCACAACGTGTGCTTGGAATTGTATTGTAATTGTAATCAGTGACTTCTGACTTGTGTTGCGCTGGTGTCTAATGCATGATCCATCAACCGATGGTGCACTAAAACCATACCATATATTCGGTGGTGCCAACTCGAAGCCCGGATAATTAGGAGGGCGGCGCTAATCACCTTCGTTCCAACACAGCGTCGTTAAACAACAACTATCCAATCAATCACAATCACAAGTATCCGAAATATACGAAGATCATGCCAAGATATGGCTAGACAGTAAATAATGTGGCTCCATTACGACACCCTTAAAACAATTTCTAGTCTAACACTTATCGATTAAACTCTACATACCTGCACAATTACTGTGGGTTTTCTGCTAACGGATCGGCTAAAGCAGTGTTCAGTAAACCTGTAAATAAGTAAGATGGAAATAAATTGGATATGTAACCTTGAACAAACAAAATTTTTTGTGGTAAATTTATGTTCAAAAGGTAAATTATTGTCACTTTTCAGATAGAAACTGTTTCACAGCAGGGATACTTACTTACTTTACTGCTATTTACGGCATGTTACGTGGTTTTGGGTAACTTATGGCTGCCAAGGCCATTGACGTCGACCTAACCACTCCGAAGTCTCGATTATTTCTAGAATTGCCGCATTTTCACAAGCACACACACTCGTACGCACGCACGCACGCACTCACACACTCACACACACACACACACACACTCACACACACACACACACACACACACACACACACACACACACACACACACACACACACACACACACACACACACACACACACACATATATACATATATACATATGGATCTTTTTTTAAATAATTCAGAGGAGCTGAACCGATCTCGTTTAAATCTTATCCCTTAAATTGCAGCACTTTGATGTTTTAAAAATGGTAAAATTGTACAGGCCAACCGAAAATTGCTCGCTTGTAATATATTTGCGCATCTTCACCATGCTTTTAACTTTCTCATCTAGCGTTCGTGATCTAGGAGTGACCCTTGACATTTCTCTCACCTTTACTGAACACATTTCCAAACTCACTCGCACTTCCTTTTTTCACCTAAGGCGCCTTAGAGCTATCCGTCGCTCTCTCTCATCTCCAATTTTCACTTCAATTGTCCATGCATTTGTCTGCTCTAGACTTGACTACTGCAATTCCCTCTTCATTGGTCTTCCTAAAGTCCGTCTTGCTCCTCTTCAGTCCGTTCTCAATGCTGCTGCTAGAGTAATTGCCCGTCTTCCTCGATTCTCTCGTATCACCACCTTTATGACAGAAGAACTCCACTGGCTCCCGCTTTCTGCCCGCATCCAATTTAAGGTCCTCATCCTTGTGTGTAAGGCTCAACTTGGTTTCGCTCCAAAATATTTATGTGACTTAATTCATCGCCCTCACTCTGCTGCTTCTCTTCATCCTCTTCGTTCATTTGACCGTTTGGATCTCCTTGTTCCCCGTGTCAGGACTTCTCTGGCTCAATCTAGGTCTTTTGCCTCCATTGGCCCTGCTCTTTGGAATGAGCTTCCTCCGTACGTTCGTTCTTCTATTCTCTCAGGTAACGTCTCTTCCTCTTTTAAGTTTCTTAAAACTTGCTTTTTCTCTCGGGGTCTCTCGCACTGGGAGCGCTTCTGAATGGCCCTCCCGCTAGAAGCGCTTTATAAATATCCAAATACAATACAATACAATACAATGTAGTGTTACAAGCACAGTCTACATTCTTTTATGACTAACGTCGCCCTCCTCATTTTTCCAGACTTCCGACTGGTACTCAGGTCCGCATTAAGTGGGTGCTGAGGGTGCTGCAGCACCCGGGCCCACAGTTTTGAGGGCCCCGCATTTTCGGAAGTAGACTAAAATTTTGTATTGTACTTGTAATTAGGCCCCTCGCTGGTGGCTATATAGGTAATCTCAGCACCCGGTCCCGCACTAGCCATGCGGTCCTGCCGGCACTACAAGAGTAGAAGGACGTGGCGAAGTTAACTGCATCATGTAAATGAAATGCTTTAGTTTTACATTGTTTTAAACACCTTATGGCTGCTATGACCATTGATGTCGATTTAACCCCACATCAACCAGATAATCTAACGGACAGCTGCAATGAGATATATGTATATAGCTTCTGAGTGAAACGTTTAAAGGTGTCTAAAAAGGTCAACCGTTTTCAGTGACATCTTATGATTGCTGTGATCTTTAACATCGACTTTACCCTACAATTTGGGCAGTAGACCACCAACTCAACGATTTATTATTGAAGTTTAGTAGAACAGTGGAACTTATTATGTAACAAAAGCAGAGTTTAAAAAAAGTAACAATATTGTGAAATTAAATTTAAATACATCTTATATTATGTAGTGTAAACACATGTTGAACCCATACCTCTAGATTGACAGTGTAGCACGCTAATCACAAAACTATTGGAAACCAGAAGCAGGCAGAAAATAATCGAAGAAGGAAGATTTCAATCTCTGAGTCTATACAATGTCGGTGGGAATAGGAAACGGCGAGAGAAAGTACTGGCGCTCATATGCCGAGGTTAAGCAAACTTCATATCCATGACTGCCTCTCAGGCTAGATTAAGACACTGCTCTTCTTCTTATGGCTATAACTTACTTTACGTCAGGAGTAGGAAATTAAGTTTACAGACCGATTGATTAGGATTTCGAAGTCTTTTGGCATCATAGACAGTTACCTCGATGTGAAAATTGTAACGCAGAAACAACCCTAGTATTCAATATTCTGCGAAATATATATATATATATATATATATATATATATATATATCGTCTGATGAGTCCGACTTAAAGGTGTTTAAGCGTAGTTTGATAAGTGTGCACTAAATTACCTCATCTTTGACATCAGAGACCAGTTACATCGATAGCAAAATCCTAATGCTACACGCAGTCCGAGTATTCAAATTTCTGCTAAATAACTATATATATATCGTCTGGTGAATCCGACCTAAAGGTGTTTAAGCGTAGTTTGGTAATTGTGGACTAGATTAGTTTGTGAATGAAATAATATGAAATTTCCCTTCGGTTCCTTCAGCTGCATAATTTACACTCTTTATGTACGATTTATGGAGCGCCTTATCTGACAGTAACCAGCAAACAGCTGCTTCGAACGATAGACGCTCAATTTCGACTTAGTTCGAACTTTCCCAATTAAGTGGCCGAAGGACTCGAAAAGAATTGCAACCGATTTTATTCTCGAGCAAATTTAGTATCAATCTCCTTCCCGACACCTTTAAGTCTTATTAAACTGACGACATTAATAAACCCGTCTTTTTTATTAGCAATATTGAGCTGTAATATGCCAAACTAATTTCTGTCGACGTCAACAGCCTTTGTTGCTATAAGATGTCGTTAAACTTTGGATCCATCCATCCATTAGCAATATGAGCCTATGTCAAAATAATTTCAGTCGACGTCAACGGCCTACCATAAATGTTGTTGAACTGTGGATCTATCGATCGAGATAAGAATTTCGGGGAATAACGTTTGGTATAAGGTAAGAAAATGGGACATAATTATATTGATCGTCAGCCGAAACCTGTCTCCCCTCGATCTTCATTAAGGCGGACCGTTCCAGACACGGGAGGCTTACGACATCCAACCAAAACCGTCCGAAATGCAGAACATCCATGGTGGAACGAAAATTAGTTCCGACACGCCAACTCGGCAACAGTAATTCTCCAAACTTGCGAGTTTTTATCCAGCAAATTCAGCATATAGACAGAGTAATCTGCCAAAATGACATAGACGACTGTCAACAGCCAATATGGCCGCTGACATGCGCACTTGGGAGGCTTCCTTTTCTTCCTCCTCCTTTTATTCCTCCTCCTTGACTTGAGGTTAAGAAGGAGCAGAGAAAGAGGAAGCGGATGAGAGAATGAGGAAATTGAAGAGGAGACAGAGAAGAAGTAGGAGGAGCAGCAGGAGGAGGAGGAAGAGAGGAGGTGGAGGAGGATGGGGCTGGATGGCCAGTCGAGCTGATCATAAATCGAGAACTGCTGCTAAATCGGAAACGATTTCTTGATGATGAAAGATTGAATCGGATGACAACACAATCTTTGTAATTACATATCTGTCCCAAGTTGTTTATATGGAGCCATAATCAGAAATATCTTTGGTGTCTGGTCCAGTGTTTGGGAAGTGGAGTAAGAGCCCTACCGGGTTCACTCATGTGACCAAAAGTGCTTCCGCTTTCGAAAACCAATTAAGAATCGGTTGTTGTTACTAGACGATTATTACATTACTATGACGATCATTGTTACAATCACGATTACAATTACAATCTAACAATATAATATCCAATGTACGTCGCATAACTGGGCAATAGTGTTAAGCGGGTGTATCCCGCCCCGCCAGGGCCTGCTGCCGGGCGTAGCCTTGCTAGCCAGGCCAGTCCAGTTTTCCGCTGCCGGGCGGCAGGCCAGTCATTTAGACAGGTCCAGCTGACCTATAGACCTCTGGACAATGCGTATGCACGCGAAGAGAACAAAAGGCTAACGGAGAGATACACGGGTCTCTGTCTGTCTATCTGTCTGTCTGTCTGTCTCTCTCCAAGGGTAGGCCCTCCTTGCTTGATACCGGTCAAAGAATTATTGCAATGATAACAATTTAACTTACGTTTTTTTACATTTTTACTTTCAAGTACTTTAAAGTTTCTAAAGAAAATTTACATACGTTGATATTTAGGGGTTACAGACAGTAGGCCTAAGAATTAAAATTTAGGCTACGATTTAATTATAGCGATTATTTTATCATATTACAGTTACGAAAATACAACAGAAAACAACTAATCGGCTTTCTAATGTGACCTCTGTATATCATCGTTTGACCCAGTTTTAGGGGTGTTTAAAGAGAGAGTATCCCAAGCCTATATAATACAAAGTATCGTAGTTTCAAAGGTGTCTAAAGACACCGCATAACATTTTAAACGCGTCAAATAAATGTTAAATACACACACGAATTTTACAATCTATAAACAGTATGTGCTTGTAATTGTTACTGTCATTGTAATTGTAACTTCTAGTGCGCTGGTGTCTACTGCACAAGTTATCAACGAATGACGCAAAAGATCCAAGCATTACACTAGGTGGTGCCAGCCCAAAACCTGGATAAAGGAGGAGGGCGACGCTAATCATCGTCGTTCTAACACAGAGTCGTTAAACAACAACTAACCAACCAATCTCTAGACTCAAACATCCGAAATACATGAAGATCATCCGCGACATTTTGAGGCAGATTCTTTAAAATATGCCGCAGAGCTGGACCAATTTTTCGTTTAAATCACATCCCGTAAATAGCAGAAAGTTATTTGCTTGTAATGTATTTGGTCTTCTTCACCATGTAGTTTTTCAAGCAAGGTCTACAAGTGGAATGCAACAGCCATGGAACTGGCAGCACGCTTTTGCTTCTTTTATGATCAACATCGCCCTCCTTATTTTTCCAGACTTGAGACTGGCACCACAAGAGTAGAAGGAAGTGGCGAAGATAACTTCATCAAGTAAATGAAATGCTTTAGTTTCACATTGTTTTAAACACCTTATGGCTGCTATGGCCATTGATGTCGATTTAACCTCACACAAGCCAGATCATCCAACGAAAAGTGGAATTAGCTTGTATATATTGCGTCGGTGTGAAACGTTTAAAAGGTGTCTAAAAAGGTCAACCGTTTTCCTTAGTCTAGTGATTTCTTATGATTGCTATGACCGTTAACATAAACTTTACCCCACAACTTTAGCAGTAGACCGCTAGAATCGTAACCATAATCAAAACAATCAAAACTTTTGTTGTACTCAAAATACTAAATATTCAGTTGTATGCTGTGTAAAACAAAACAGATAGACACAAAGTTAGTGCATAATAAACATTTCAAAACATGTTACAAAGCGTTTGCTAATAGTGTAATAAAGAATATACTTACTTACTTACTTACTTTACAAAAAGATAGTTAAAAAACAGTAACATAATTGTGAAATTAAATTTAAATATAATATCTTGAACCCCTGCCTCTCGATTGACAGTCCAGCACGTTAACCACAAAAACCAGAAGCAGGCAGAAAATAATCGAAGAAAGAGGATTTCGATCTCTGACCCTATACAATGACGGTGGGAAGAGGAGACGGCGAGGGAAAGTACTGGCGCTCATATACCGAGGCTAAGAAAATGAAGTCGCTAAAACTTCCTACCCATGGCTGCCTCTGAGGCTAGATTAAGAGACTGCTTTTCCTCCTCTTATTGTATTGGCTCAAACCTCGGACCACTTCTATTTCTTTTATATATAAACGACCTAGCAAACACCTCAAAAGTCATGCATTTTATACTATTCGCAGATGACACCAATATTTTTTACTCAAACAGCTCCTGGGTATCCCTTACTGAGATTGTTAATAAGGAACTAGCAACTATAAACACATGGTTTGCAGCAAATAAACTCACCCTTAACATTGATAAGACAAATTTTATATTATTTAAATCGCATAGAAAAATCAAAGTAGTTGATGTGGAATTACAAATTGATGGAGTACCCATTACCCAAGTTAAAACTACTAAATTTCTTGGCATATACGTTGATCAACACTTAAATTGGAAGGATCACATCAATTATATCACATTGAAAATGGCCAAAATTATAGGGATAATATCTAGAGTATCATACTTGCTTCCCAAGGACATCAGACTGAACCTATATTATTCACTAATATACCCCTATTTAAGCTACTGTAGTATGATATGGGCTTCTAATTATGAGTCCAGACTTAATAAACTAATGTTACTGCAAAAAAAAGCCGTGAGAATAATAAATGGGTCCCCTCGAAGAGAACACTCTGACCCAATATTCAAGAATTTAAATATATTAAAAATCGATCAAATTAGAAGAATGCAAATAGTAGAATTCGTATATCAGTATGAACGGAACTTACTCCCAAAGTCGTTCAGGGGATATTTTACCATGGGATCACAAATCCATGCACATAACACTAGAACAGCAGCTACATATCGCCCAATACGGGCTCGTACAAATATAAGAGAATTTAGTATGAAAGCATCAGGGCCACAACTTTGGAATGAGACTCCTCTTGAAATTCGGCACTCTAAAAATCGCTTCGAATTTAAACTTCAACTAAGAGAATATCTAATTAATGTATAGCTCCCCCCAGTTTTATATGATAAAGCCTTAATTAATAGAAGAGACATCTCCAATTGGTAGGCGTGTACGTGCACCGGGGCCCGGCTGTTGAGCCATTTAGTTAAGAATTTAGTTAAGCGAGTTTGAACTTAATTAAGAAAAGCCAGCCATGAATTTAGAAATTATAATACGTTGTATGGGTGACCCCGCCTAGCGGGATTATATCCCTTTGGGGCCACCCTTTGCAACCTTTAACCAGTATTTATATGTTGTATTTACAATCGAAAAGATGTATTTTTCTTGTGGTTTTTTACGTTGATATATGGAAAGCTTGTTACGTTTTGGTTTTTTTTGGTTGCAATAAAGACTTTTGAAAGACTTTTGATTGTATTGTATTGTATTGTATTTGGATATTTAGCGGGAGGGCCATTCAGAAGCGCTCCCAGTGCGAGCGACCCCGAGAGAAAAAGCTTGGTAACCATGAACTTAGCTCATGAATGAAATCAACCTGATTTCTCTTCGATTCCTTTAGCTGCATAATTTACGCGCTTTATACGTGATTTATGAAACGCCGTACTTGACAATAACCAACAAGCAGGTCATTCAAAAGACAAAAACTTAAAAACAGCTTAGTTGTAACATTCCAAATCTTGCAAATTTTGCGGATAATAGGACTCAATAAGAATTGCAGTCGATTTAATTCAGGAGCTTCGTTTAAGTCTTATTTAGCAATATGGGTTTATGTCAAAATAATTTATGTTGACGTCAACTGCTTTATGGCCATAAAATGTCGTTAAACTGTAGATCCATCGAATGTGATTAGATTTTCTGACAAAATGACTAGGGTAAGACTACTTGTTCGAAGTATACGAAAAAAACTTACGAAACTGAGAGCATAAATAATAGCTGATTTACCGTACTTTAAAAAACTGCTGCTTAAGAAATCCTACGTCACCTGCTCACTGTACACTTATAAAAAAATTGGGATGATGCTAGTGTTAATGTTTGTTCTAAGATCTAACCTGTTTCCATTATTTTTGTGGACCTGAGCAAAGTTTATGTTTTTTTCAGATCATAACTTTTGATATGACTGTGAAGACATCAGACATTCTACAACTGTTTACAATATTACATCAGTTCTTTATGTTCCATTGTGCTACTTGTACACACTGCATGCATTGTTGCTGTAGTGTAAACCATGAGCGTTTGTTTCGTACTAATAAAGACTACTAACTTACTTACTTAGGTTAAGGATGGCTTACAGTCTTCGAGATGGTTCAGCGTCGTTAAACAAAACGCTGCCTACCAAACTCGCGCCTTAGAACTGTAAGTTTCCTACTTAGTGACCATGAACAAGATTATTCAAATGCTCAGCGCCATCGAATGATGCTTCGTTATGAGACAGTGACAGTTAACAGATATATATTTATTGTAATACAAATTCATAATACATTGTTATTCAGTTTTAATAGATCAACTCCCAGGTGCTAATTAGATTATAATTCAGTGTTTAACGACAACGACCTTAACAGTTACTAACCAGTTTTCATGGTACGGCTAACTACTTCGTAACTATCGATGAGATTTTAGCAGTGTTGTATGCAAGACCGTAAACTTCGAGACCGAGACGAGACCGAGACAATGAGGTGCCGAGACCGAGACGAGACCAAGACAATGAGGTGCCGAGACCGAGACGAGACCAAGACAATGAGGTGCCGAGACCGAGACGAGACCAATACAATGAAGACTCGAGGTCCAAGACAGTACAAGACATTTTTGGAATTTTCTACAGTATGGTAAATGCGAAGACTGAGTGCCTGTGTATATAAATAATATGGTTGCCATCACTTCGCTCCAATAGAGCGCTGCTACCTACCAGCCACATCCATAATACAGTTAGCTAAGTAAGTAACGAACACGAACTTGTTAAAAGCATGACCAAATGAACACTTACTTTAACTGTTTGTATATATATATATATATATATATATATATATATATATATATATAAGGATCATAAAAACAATCATATATATATATATATTTCAAGAAATAACCATTTCTTAAGATGTTTGCATATATTATAATTTTCGAGGAAATTAAAGTGCGTATTACTTACTTATTTAGCGAATGCATTATGAGACACGGCTGGTAGCTAGCAGCGCTCTATTGGAGCAAAGTCAGTGGTGGCCATATTGTTTATATACACAGGCACTCAGTCGTCGCATTTGTGTCTTGTGCTGTCGGCTCTAGGAGCCCTAGCGATCGCCATGACACACAGTCTCCTTTGCGTCTTGCTGCTTCCCCAGTAGCCCTTGAGTCGCGCTCCGGCCTGGGAGTCCCACCATCAGCGCTCCGGCCTGGGAGTCCCACCATCAGCGACCATCGGCGTGGTTTGGTGTGTCTCATGACGATTTTCTTGGCATGTTAACAGGGGTGGTTTGCCATTGCCTTCCCCTGGTTTTGCCTGCCGTGCCCGTTCGTTCCCCTTCCTTTGGAAGGGTACCAACAGTCCGCACCACGTGAAGGTGGGCACGGAGGACTTTGGTTGACCAGCCCAGGTCGGATCCGAGTCTACGCTCATGAGAGACGTCGGTCAGGTCGCCTCCCTGCTTTACTCTGCAACAGAGTGACTGGTGAACCTTTGCGGACTATTTACCGCGATAAAAATTCAGGCATCAGTTTCCCCGCTATTCTTAAATACCATCACATTTATGAATACAAGATCCTCAAGCATAAACTCGATGTTGTTCCCTTCGTTTCCTTTATGGTGACTTTACGCCAGCGATAAACGGTACGCCATTTCTTTTCTTTGTCCATGACCACATTGTGTACTTGACTACTTCAGGTTCTGTATGAGACATTTTCTTGCACTTTCTTTCTAACTCGAAATGAACTAAAAAATCCTCTTTCCAATAGCCGATTTCACGTGGTCTCACACGTTCACCAGAGTTTCTAGAAAGACCGTTTTTCAGAACTTCCGGTTTGATTGGCACATCCGACTTCCGAGTCATCTGTTCATACCGACCCAGGACATTTTTATAGCGCTAGAAATAAAGACATTTGTCGCGAGACTTATAGAGACCGCTTGTTCGAGACAGAACAAGACTTTCGCTTCAAGACAGTTTTAAAAAAATTCGAGAAATTGCTTCGAGACCGAGACCGAGACGAGACAATGGGTTCGCGAGACTGAGACGAGACTGAGACATTAAAAAACCTATCTCGAGACGTCTCGAGACCGAGACTGAGTCTCGAGACCATACAACTCTGGTAGTAGTAGTAGTTCCAGAGTTTAATGACATCGTTTGACTGCTAAGGTCGTTGACGTCTCTTTGTAGTATTAATTATCTTTGTACTGTGGCCTTTAGGCTCTTTATTTAATACTATATAATTTTTTTTTTTTTTTTATTTATTTATTTTTTTTTTCTCTTTTTTTTTTTTCTCTTTTTTTCCATTTCTGGTTTTTTTTTTTTTTTTTTAATTATTATCTCTTTTTTTTTTTTTTTCTTCTTTCCTCTTTAATCACAGTTATTTACACAGAATATAATCAAACTTCTATTTACATACAACATTCATTTATCATATTTACAACTCTGGATTTTAGTGTTGATTAATATATACCTTATGGAAACACATATTTAGAGGTGTTCTAGTGAGCATTACTGTAGCTGTCAAACGACACCTTCTGGCTACCAGAGTTGTTGCTGCATAACTTACGTTCAATAGATTCAAACAGTTTAAACCTTGGAATAATAATATCTGCATTGCTACATCACTGTTGAAGTTTATTTACACAATCATAATTATATTCAGAAGACATAATCACATTATATACATGAACCACTTACAACGAACTGGTTTCGAATTGAAACAGCGACGCTTAGCACCTAGAAAAAGAAACCTACAGCCGCACTGGAATCCTGGGGAAACCAGAACTATGCCATAATTATGCATTTCTCGTTTGAAGCTGTTAAATCTTGGCTAGAGACAAAGCAGACGCCTCATATATAATGCCATAAACATATAAATTATACATGTTGAAGAAAATCCAGATAAATTTATTGATCAAACTAATTTATCACGAAATTACCAAACTGTTCTTAGACACCGCTAAGTTTGAATGAAGGAATTGTACTTATTCACGTCTATTTGCAAACCGTCACTATGACATGTTCTACTAAGAACCCAGTGAATCCATTGAATCGTTATGTAAAGTTATTGGGAAACTGATGAGGTAAGGTAAGGTAGACGCATAGTTGCCACAAGATGTCGTTAAACTGTTGATGGATCTGGTATTTTACATTTGTTCATTTCAGTTTCCAGATTGATGGTTGCTTGGTTGGTTAGTTTATTGGTTATTTGCTGGTTGGCGACACTGTCATTATGCGTCGCTCTCCTCATTCTCCAGGTTTGGGACTGGTACTACCAGTGGCGGAGTTCATTACCGTATTTTTGACACATCATAGAAATGTGGATATTGTATCGATTTTTGTATCAAAGCAAGTGTTAGCAAACTGGATTTTGTCTTATCAAAGAGGTTACAGGGAATCAAAATAAACAGCTGAACAGTCAATGGTAACGAAACTTAGGCGACGTATTGTCACATACTTACTCTCTTCTCGGATGCTACGCTTGACCAGTTTTCTAGAAGAAGTGGTGCAAGATAGGTTGCTATATAAGCGGGTTGTGTAATGGTGTGACGAGCTTGGCTTTTGTTCTCGTCTCCACAGGGATCTTCGGGTAATTAAGTGGACCGCCATGTCTCCAGTTGTACTTACGGTGTAAAAAGTGTATGCTTTACGTTGTCTACTTTCGTAAAATAGACTGTTGTACATTATTGATTGGCTTGTAAACAAACTCATTTTATCATACCTCTAGATCCAGCTATTACTTGAATTATAAGGGGACCATCTAACAATATACATTTCTGATTTGACCGCTGGAAGTGTCAGAAAACGTGATAGCACCGTCGACAGTTTAGGCAGAAACGATGCAGAAGTATTGAACCAAATCCATTTAAACCAATGGAATTTCTAAGCATCGTCTCGTAAAAAGCAGGATCTCTGATGTGAAGCAGTTTCTAAAAGGGTAAAATTGTAAGCAGAATGTCTTCGCTTGTAATCTATTTGTACATCTCTATCACGTGGTGTCACTGATGTTACAAGCGCAGCCTGCAAGTCGAATTTAAGAACCATTAAACTGAAAGCACGCTTTATGTCCGAGAATTTTTCTTCCATTGATTCTTTTATGATTAATGTCGCCCTCATCGTTTATCCAGACTCTGGACTGGCACTACCAGAGTATAAGGAAGTTGTTGAGTTAACTGCATCAAGTAACTGAAATCCTTTAGTTTTACTTTGTTTAAGAAACCTTATTGTTGCCAGATTCTTTGACGTCGACATAACCATACTAGTGCTATCCGATAATCCAGCAGCTAACCGCATTTTCACTTAATATATATAGCTTGGCAAAAAACATTTCTAAGGTGTCTAAATAGGTCCGACGTTATCCGCGGTTTAGCGACATCTTTCTCCTTGCTACTCCTCCGCCTTCTCCTCTCAATCTCCTTCTAACTCTCCTAATTTTGTGACATTTGGAAGAAAGTCGAGAGACATTACACCTTAGAAATCTTGCATAAAGTGATTGCCAGCGGAAAGAACTAATCGACTACCTAATGCCACGTTTATATACCAGCCAATGAAAAAATTCTTGGGGTGTCTAAATAGAGCATAACCATACCTGCACAATATCGATTAACTCAGTTTCAAAGGTGTCTAAAGAGAGCGCTCAGCCAATTGACTCAACGATGTCTCACTGATGAAATCGTGGCCTCAAATGAAAACGGCGAAAGACCTAGTGTCGTTGCTATCATCACCAGCTTCGTCAGGGGCGCCGCCAGGCTTTACAAAATTGGACGCACACACATCCTGTCTCATTCCATCCACACCCGTCCTCTGTCTGCCACTTGTAGTCATACACTGAAAATGACACAGAGTGACTCATGAAAGTACAGTGCAACACATGCATATGATATCATATGATATTATTTATACATACTGTGTGGTAAACCAAAATTACAGAGTGAAATTGTCAAAAATATCGGTGCGATGCCTAATCCTTCTATGGATTTGATTTGGCGGGTGAACGCACGTGCGTCCAGTGCGTCACGCTGCCGGCGCCCCTGAGCTTCGTTACAATCAATTGCATCATCATCATCATTATCATCATCATCATCATCATCATCATCATCATCATCATCATCATCATCATCATCATCATCATCATCATCATCATCATCATCATCATCGTCGTCGTCGTCGTTGTCGTCGTCGTCGTCGTCGTCGTCTTCATCACCAAAACCGTCATCACCAACAACACCACTGCTACCATCGCTACCATCACCATCATATAAAGACGGTTGTAAGAAATTCATTTCTATTTGGCTCCTGATCCAGCAATGGACGAATCCCAAGCTTCTTGACTTGGAGTCCTTGTACATCGCAGGACTTTCTATTAACCTCTGCTGCTTGTTGACATAGACAAATGTTCTTAGCACGCTTTTCATCATTTGTCCGTGAACCATTTGTCGTGGCACCATCTAACAATTACTAGTCATAACCATCCGAAATACATGAAGATTATGCCATCGTCAACGCCCTCTTAGCCTTAAGATGTCGCTTTTGGTTGAATAATGAAACTCCATAACGACACCTTTAAAACGCGAACAATTTTGGTTATATAGATAAAAACGCGTTTTTTTGATACATCTGTAGTTCGCTGAAACTATCTGTCGACATAAAGAAACAAATAAATCTATCTGAATCTAATGAATCGATACTATTCTGAAATAACGATTAGGTTAACCGTCATTGTCGTTTACGGGTGGTGCCAATCAAGGGACCATCCATAGCCTATATTACGTACGCAAAATCAGGGAAATTTGAACCCTCCTCCTCCCTATTCGCACACGCATTTTTTTCCACCACCACCCCCCCACACCTGCGTACGTACGGTTGACGCATCCCCGCCCAAGACCAGTTGCAGAATGGGTCAGTACCACAAGTCCAGGCAGGGACTGTATGCACTTTAGGTCAGATTGAAGGATGAGTAATCCATAGACTTACTGTTAAGTTGTGTGATAGTTTAATAATACAGTTCAGAGGTAAGGTGGCATACAAGTGACACCTCTCCCACAGTCCTACTTCCATCAGAAACCTCAAAGCCGCAACCGTTAGATCGGACACCACCGGGTACCATCAAAAAGCGCCAAACGAATGTTAAATACACAGACGAATACATAATCTGTGAAGTTTACAATCAATAATAACCACCGTGATGGAAGGTCATTCAAATGCTCAGCGCCATCGATTGATGCTTCGTTATGAGACAGTGGCAGTTAGCAGATAGATTTATAATAATAATTATATATAATTTCGTTTATTATGAATCAAAGTTGACAAACCGCAACTTCTTACAGATAGAGTATGCTACAGTAAAAAAACAGTCTAGATTAGTCTGCGAAAGGTAGAATACTATTTAGTTCCTGGAATGTGTCGGAACAAAACTCTAGGTAGAAAGCAGTGATTGTCCTTGCATGGCAGTTCAAAATCATGAGGTCTTGGGCGTAGGCCATGGGTTCTGGGTACAATATCTGGAATTAGATAGCGAAGTACGAAGTAACATAAAACATGTTATTCGGTGTGGATCGGGTTGCTCGTGGAAGAACATCGATCGAAAGCTACCCAAGCATTGTATTTTCTACCTATATTCGGATCCAGTGCTTAACTACATCCTGTGCCTGCCATGGCCTTTGACCTTAAGAGTTTCCAGCCAATCTTCATCGTACAGAACTACAGACACACTGATTATTCGGTAACAACTAGCGATCGCACGCAGTTGTTGAATATAAAACTTCGGCTGGAGCAGATTTAGAGGTGTCTTAATGGAGTATTATTGTAACGGTCAAAAGACACCGTGTGTCTATCAGGGGTGGTGATTTCTACCTTACAGGAATGTAATTGTCTCGACAGTTTTAAAAAGCGATTATTAGCTATATAATCAGTACTCAAGTGAACTGTACCTCATTGCATTCTGTCAGTGGGAATTTGTATGGATAAACGAAGATATAATAAACGAATTCTGTTCCTCTGTATAGAGGTGGTCAATTGGATTAATTTTTTTTATTTATTCCGGATATTTCTATAGCGCCTCTCAAAGTCTACTACTACTCAGAGGCGCTCCCGACTGTAGCATTTGATACTGTGCCGGAATTTTCACGCCGAAGCGCCACGAGCAATTGCAAGTGAAGGACTTGCCCAAGGTCCGTACGCAGCCGCTAGAGTGGGATTCGAACCTGCAACCCTCCGGTCACAAGGCGCCGAACTTACCACTGAGCCACAACGCCCCACATGAGGAAGTTGATACGCACGTACTGGGTGCGACGTGAGAGGTAGGAGACAAACCAGCTGAGGATAGTGCCAGAGATGCCAAGGGATTGTTGCAAGACTTTACATAGGGTACAGTGATCTACACAGTCAAAAGCAGCTGAGAAATCTAGGAGTACTAAGGCAGTCACATATCCCTTGTCAGCAGCACGGACGAGGTCATTATAGACTTTCAGGACGGCTGTTTCCGTGGAGTGGAATTGCCTGAATCCCGACTGAAGAGGTGGAAGTAGGTTGTTTGCAGAGAGGTAAGAGTACAGCTGAGTGTGAACTACTCTCTCTATCATCTTGGATATAGATCGAGACATTAGAAATAGGCCTATAGTTAGAACAGACGGTTTGGTCAAGACCGTTCTTCTTGAGACGGGGTCGAATAACTGCCGTCTTCCGAGAGTTAGGAAGCATGCCAGTAAAAAGAGAAATGTTAATCAGGACAGCTAAGATAATATAAGATTAGCTAAGATAATAGACAAATAATATACAAATCGCCGCGATCAAGCTTATATATAGCATTCTATGACTTCAACTTTCAGGTGTCTAACCGCAGCTAAGTAAATGTGCACATAATTTGCTTGTGATAGAATGCGGGTGGATTTCTCTTCGGTTCTTTCAGCTGCATAATTAAGACATTTTATGTGTGATTTATATAGCGCCAGTTTTTACATTAACCAAGACAAAAGACAAAAGCTTAAAAACGGTAAGCTCGACGTCAACAACACTAAGGGAGGGGGGAAGATTTAGCTAGACCGTGTTTGAATGACAAACCCAGTTAACACACCTTTAAAACTATTTCCACCGAAGCGATAATACTCATCGAACTATTATAAAATTGGTATTCAAACTTGTAATACGATAAAATGATATCTGTCGACGTCAACAGCCTTTGTTGCCATAAGATGTCAGTAAAACTCTGGTTCCATTGTTTTTTTCTTTTAATAACCGGTCGTATGATAATCAAGTCGACGGCTTTTTTTATCAAGCAGCGTAGATAGGTCTTCCCTGAACTCTACATCCAGGAATTGTGCTTTCGATAACCTCCTTCTCCAGACATTCCCACTCTTCCACAATACATGCCAGAAAAACGAAACCTTCCACACCTTGATCAATCCGAGTTGACTCCTTTCCATTCCTCCAACATCCAGTCGTTTCTTTTCGTCTTAGTCCATGATACTCTGAGGATCTGGCGAAGACACCTCGTTTCAAATGCATTCATTCTTATTCTGGTCGTTTTTCTCGTAGTAACTATCTAAGCAACCGCTGGATGGCTATTATTGCGTGGGTGGAAACACTTTTAAAGGTGTGTTAACTAAGTAAGCATTCTTTTTATTAGAACAAGACAAACACTCATTCATACATTGACAAAAGATGGCAAAACAAACACAGTATCACAGGACAAAAAAAACAGAAGTAATATCTGATTTGATTTACATACATATTTACATAATAATTATCTATAACAAAAGTTATGATCTAAGGAAAGTAGGCATTACTCGGGTCTGCAAACAGGGCCATGTCAGATTTCACAACAGGCAGTAGAACCAGCATTAACCCAGTTTTTATAGTTTTACAGTCAGCGAATGATGAAGGATGTTTTATACAGCAATGTATTAAAGTGCGGTACCCCAGGAATTCAAATGCATGTACCCTTTTTTGTAAGCTGAATATAAATTATGAAGGTGCTCTGCAGGCAGTAATTGGTGAAGACAGTGTTGGGGTGAGTCTGGGTCTGGAATTCACACAGCTCGTACTCTGGCAGTACCAGTCCCAAGCCTGAAGAAAGAGGGAGGGTAACGCTAATTATCCTTGTTAGGACACAGTGTCGTTAAACAGCAACTAACCAACAGCGCATTCGGTGATTTAAAATCGTATTTATTATACCTCACGAAAGGTGAGAATTCTTCGAAATAATTTCTGTCGACGTCAATGCCTTTGTTACCATGAGATGTTGTTAAGCCATTGGACGAAATCTCTAGTGTAAGCATCACATATTTTCAAAGATGTTTTGGCAAATATCTGGGTTAACACTAGTGGCCAGAAAACATCTGTACATTGTAAACTGATGCTCTCTTTAGACACCTCTTTATCGTGTTTATCCGAAGCTATATATTCGACAATTGCCTTTTAGCGGTACTCCGTTGCTTCTTGACTGTAATGATACTCAAAAGATGTCTTAAAAAAACAACAAACCAACTGAATTGCTGCAGCTGTGGTTTTTTTTAGGTGAAGCGAATTCGAAACATTGATTCCGACTCTTGGATGATGCATGAGGTTTTGTCTTCAATCGTTCTCGATACAAGGATTGGCCGCACTATGGACAATTGCCATTCAATTTTGTTTCTTACAGTTTTCTCGTAACGAAAACCAAAACTAAAATGATTAGCTATTCACAAAAAAAATTAGAAGGAGAACGAAAACGAAATTCTAAACTAAAGCGAGATAAAAGCCAAGATTGCACAAGTCGATCAAAGTTGAAAGTTTTTAGGATTTTCACTAAGTTCACAGTAACCATACATGGAACAATACTGTCTCATAACAAAGTGTGCGTTTAGTTTAAGTCAAACTAAACGCACACTTTGTTATGAGAAAGTATTGTTCCATGTATGGATACTGTTTAAGTCAAACTATACATGTAGACTGGAACTGTATACGAACGTTAAGACATGCTGACAAAAATGTTTTACCATAAGATGTCGTTAAACGATGGAACACCTATCCATCACCTAAGCATGTCACTTAAATATTTATTCACCCATTTAAGTTTCAATCTCACCGCAAACCGAGATTCACACTTTCACTAAAGCATCTATTAACATCTATGAATCAAAAGTCGAATTTATTTTTGAACAAATATCACGGATTTATTGAAAATCTTTCTAAAACGGCAGCATCCATTTTTATATTCTACTGATATTCTGCTACTGCTGTTGTAAAGTATGAGCGTTTGATTACTGACTTACTTACTTAAGTAGGTTAAGCTAACAATCTTCGTGATGGAATAGCGTCGTTAGTCAAAAGACTGCTTACCTAATTCGTGCCTTGTAACTCTTGGTGTGCGGGTTGGATCCTCGCCTGAGAAGTTTACAACTAAATGACCTTGATAAAGGTCATTCAAATGGTCAGCGCCATCGATTGATGCTTCGTTATGAGACATTGGTTGTTAACAGATACATTCATAATAATAATACAAATTCATAATACATGTTATTCAGTTTTAATAGATCAATTCCCAATAATATTGTCGATGTGGTTATTCGTGGCAGAACATCGAACTACCCATACATTGCATTTTCTACCTTTCATCAGAGGACGCTACCTCCCAGAAGACATCCCCTCCATAGAACAGCACTGCCGCTTGGCCGACTTTCGACTCTTCGCCGCAGTACGGAATATTCAGGGACATGTCCTACATGATCTGCTGCCACCTATCAAACGCACAGGTCACTTCCTGCGCCCACGAGCTCACGACCTGGAAATCCCGACCGCTCCAGAAAGACGTTTATCATCAGGATGCTTTATGAAGCTGCTTATTGTACTCTATAAATTAATAAAAGTAATTAATAAATTATAAAACAACATAAATTGGGGATAACTGAAACAAATATTAGTAGCTAACATTAACATATTATTAGTATATTATCTGTATAAACACGTTTACGTTACTGTACACCAAAATGCGGTTTGCAATTGGTTCCAGTAAAGAATATTCTATTCTATGTAATATTGATTCTGTTTTTTTACTGCTCTACTGATATTGTGCTATTTTGTGCTACTTGTCGTCACTGTGTGTATTGTTGTTGTAAACTGTAAAGTATGAACGCTTGTATCGTGCTAAATTGCTAATTGAGATTACTTTCTTACTACGTAGGTTAAGGTACAGCGTCGTTAAACAGAACACTGCCAACCTAACACGAACCTTGTATACCTCACATGAGACGCAATGACCCTCCTTCCACACAAGTGTTTAGAGCCAGAATGATGCTTCGTTATAATACAGAGCTAGTCTACAGATACATACATTTATATAATAATAATATATGCACATTCATAATACGTGTTACTTGGTTTTAATAGACAAACTGGTTTCTCGTGGAAGAACACCAAACGCAAGCTACCCATACATTGCATTTGCTACCTAGATTATGATCCAGTTTTTACCGACATCCTATGGTTGCAATGGAGATTGAATTACTACCAACTGGCTTTCAAACGCAATTATTGTTTATTATAGCTTCGGTTCGACACTATTTAGAGGTGTTCTAATGGCATTATTGTAACGGTCAAACGACACCTATTGGCTACCGCTCAATGGATTCAAACAGTTTAAACCTTGGAATAATAATTCTTGCATTGCTATCTCACCTTTGAAATATATTTTTACAATCATAATTATATTCAGTAACACATAAACAGAACAGTGCTGTGCAGTGCTTTACCCATATCTTTACTTACATGTTTGATGTTCTGCACTTGCTCCCTATTACCGCGCGCATCCGTTATAAGATCCTCCTCATTGTCTCTAAATCTCAGTAGGGTACTGTTCCAAAATATCTCTCGAACTATCTGCCGCTATCTGCACCCTCTTTCCTCTCATCCTTCTTTCCATCCTCCCTATTCTGCTCCTCCTCCTCCTCCTCCTCCTCCTCCTCCTCCTCCTCCTCCTCCTCCTCGTCCTGCTACTCTTCATTCTTCTCCTCCGTCTCCTCTAATCCTCGCAATCTACTTCTCATTGCCTTCTTTTGCGCCATTCGAAGACTTCGAAAGATCTAACGCTGCTAATCTAACTGAAACCAACCATGTTTCAAATGCCCCGTTTATATAACATAGACTAAACAGGTTTTAGAGGTGTCTAAAGAGAGCCTTCTAACAAGTACGTTAACGATACCATTCCTATATAATATCTAGTATAAAACTTAATAGTTTCATAGGTTTCTAAAGACAGCGCTCAACCAATCGACTTAACTACGTCTAACTGATGAAGTTATGGCCTCAAATGAAAACGTTGTTCTAGTGTCGTTGTTATCATGATCAGCATCGCCATCATCGTCGTGGTCGTCATCATTGACTGTTATCCGATTTATTTTCATTGCAATTCATGTATCTCTATTTTTAAAGTCTGTAATCCTGTCGCTTTTGTGTCGACCGGAATTTTTGCAATAAACGAATATTGATTGATTGATTGATCACCACTACTAGCACTACCACCATCATCATAACTCCCACCGTCATCACCACCAACACCACTACTATCATCAAAACCGCCACCACTACTCCCCTTACCACCACTTCTGCGCACGTGACGGCCAAGATGGCCGCATGTTTTCTGTGCGTTTCAATTTTGAACATTTTAGCTGGTCAAACACGATCTTTGTTCGATTAATTTTGTCATTCGATTTTCTAAAATTGCCTAGTATGCGTCTGTGGAGATAGTTCTCTGTTTTGCGCTCTTTCTGGTGAGTTTGAACGATTTTCGTACGCTTACCATCGAAGTCGTGCACGCGTTACAGACTGATAGAATGGTTTCGCCAGCTGAGGGGTTTCAGGTTGTTACCTGACCAACAAAGTCTTCGGCTCTGGCGCCCACTGTTCTACATCGGTGACACTATTAGACCATTTGCCGGCTACTACGAACGTCGTCCTCTGCTGATCCAGTGCCGGAGGAATGCCTGCCCGGACGCAACCAGGAAAATTTAGCTCCCTACGCCAATGATGTTAGAGTCAATAATGACCAGACAGTCAGTCAAAAAAAAACTAACACAGCTTCTCCTCCTCCTCCTCCTCCTCCTCTCAATCTCGTTTTCATTCTCTTCTTTTGCGAAGAAAGTCGAGAGAATTACAGCTTAGAAATCTTGCATAAAACTAAAGATCTGACAACAAATCGGATACAAAATGGTACCATTATATATCAGTCCTTAGCCATATTTTAAGGGTGTCTAAATAGAGCATAACCATACCTATATTATATCAATTAACTTAGTTTCAGAGGTGCCTAAAGATAGCGCTCAACCAATCGACTCAACCACGTCTCACGTGGCCTCAAATGAAAACGGTGAGAGATCTAGTGTCGTTGCTATCATCACCAGCTTTCGTCACAATCAATCATTATCATCGTCATCATCATCATCATCATCATCATCATCATCATCATCATCATCATCATCATCATCATCATCATCATCATCGTCATCGTCATCGTCATCGTCATCGTCATCGTCATCGTCATCGTCATCATCATCATCATCATCGTCGTCGTCGTCGTCGTCGTTGTCATCATCATAATCATCCTCATCATTATCGTTGTCGTCATCATCACCAACCATATCAGCACCGCAACCACTACCGACACCATTATCATTACCAAAACCCGCAAAACCGTCATCACCAACAACACCACTGTTACCATCACCATCACCACCATCGTCATCATATAAAGACGGTTGTAAGAAATTCATTTCTATTCGGCTCCTGATCCAGCAATCGACGAATCCCAACTTCCTTGACTTGGAGTCCTTGTACATCGCAGGACTTTCTATCAACTTCTGCTGCTTGGTCACATATATAAAATGTTCATAGCACGCTTTTCGATGAGAAACCTCGAAGCCGCAATCGTTAGATCGGACACCACCGCGTGACACAATAAAGGCGCCAAATAATGGTGATAAACTGAAGAATATGTAGTCTGTGAAATTTAAACAACGCAACGTGTGCTTGCAATTGTATCTTCTGTTGCCCTGATGCCTAATGATGGCGACTAAAACCTTATAATAGGAAGGAGGGTGAAACTTGGGCAAATGAGGAGAGTGACCCTAATCTTCTTCGATCTAACACGGTTCCACGACAAATAGTTCATCATTTGTCCGTGAACCATTTATCGTGACACCATCTAACATAGCGTCGTTAAACAGCTACTAACCAACCAAATACTAGTCCTAACCATCAGAAATACATGAAGATTATGCCATCGTCAACGCACTAGTAGCCTTAAGATGTCGCTATAGGTTAAATAATGAAACTCCATAACGACACCTTTAAAACGCTTACAATTTAGGTTATATATAAATTAAAATGCGTTCATTCGCTACATCTGCAGCTGGCTGAAACTATCTGTCCACCTAAAGAAACAAATGAATCTATCTGAATCTAATGAATCTATACCAATCTGAATTAACGATTAGGTTAACCGTCATTGCCGTTTACGGGTTGTGCCAATCAAGGAACCATCCATATATTACGTACGCAAAAATCCGGGAAAATTGGACCCTCCCCCTCCCTGTTAGCACACGTATATTTTCCACCACCTCCACCTGCGTACGTACGGTTGACGCATCCCCGCCCAAGACCAGTTGCAGAATGTGTCAGTACCACAAGTCCAGGCAGGGACTGTCTGCACTTTAGGCCAGATTGAAGGAAGAATAATCCATGGACTCACTGCTAAGTTGTGTGATAGTTTAATAATAGTGTTCAGAGGTAGGGTGGCATACATGTGACACCTCTCCCACAGTTCTACTTCCATCCGAAACCTCAAAGCCGCAACGTCAGATCGGACACCACCGGATAACATCAAAAAGCGCCAAACGTAAGTTAAATACACACACGAATACAAAATCTGTGAAATTTACTATCAATAAACAATACAGCGTGGGATTTTAATTGTAGCCTAATTGTAATTGTAATTAGTGACTTCTGTTGCGCTGGTGTCCAATGCACAATGCATCAACCGATGGCGCACTGAACCCTTACCTTATACTGGGTGGTGAGCCCGAAGAGAGGAAGGCTACGCTAATCGTCTTCGTTCTAAACAGCAACTAACCATACACTCATAATCACAAACATCTGAAATAAATGGAGTTCAGGCCAACATCAACGCCCTAGTAGCCTTAAGATGTCGCTAGACAGTAAATAGTGTGACTATTATGACACCTTTAAAACGTCTCCAGCCGACGCTATATAGACTAAAATTGCGTTTCATTGATAGACAAATCGAGAACCTATTAGGTCATAAGGCATAGTACCTATCGATGTCAACCGCCCTGGCTGTCGTCAGCAAACAAATGAGACTTACTGATTAACGACTGGGTTAACCGCCTCTGTCGTTTTCGGGTGGTCGCAGTCAATATCATGGAGAAGAAAGGACTGTAAAGTATGTATACAGAAGATGAAAACGACCCTTGAAGCCACAAGATATCGTTCGGCATTGGATTCTTATACATTCTTAGCGATTGCAATATATTCATAGCTTTCGTTCCATGGTCTTCCATGGGCAACCCCAATAATTTGTGCCGTATTCTTAAGGATATATTTATTAAGCGCCACTATATCATAACAAATTATCGATCGAAACTGCACAGATATTATGAGGATGAGCCTTTGTTTAAGGTCTCCAAAATGTTACAGTGGACAAGGATATCGGAAAATAGAAACAACTAACATATATGGAGAAGAGAATTTTAATATTTCACGAATTTTAACGAATTTATTCTTTGTTTACTTTTCCACTTTTAAGCAAGTCAATGTCAATGTCATAGGCAAGCAAGCAATCAACGGTGAAAGGTTGCAACACAAAAGTATTGATATTCAGTTACTGTTCTACTTGGAGTCTTGAACTAAGAATTCTATCATAACTGGTGTGTGTGACTGTGAGTGTCAGTCAGCAGAATAACCACCAGTGACCCAGCTCCAGTGTGACCAGACACTCACTGGCACAGCTTGCAACAAAACATCGTTATGGGTTGGCAGCGTTAACCGAGCTGTGTCTTCTTCTTCATCGTCCTTTGATTCTGAAATATGAACAACCCGCTGCTCTCGCTCGACTCTGGTTTCTGTATTTTCGCCATGCAAATGCTCCTGATTTCGGGCAGAACAACCAATAAATTCCTTGTCACAAAAGCAACACTGAATTTTTCGATTACCCTTTCCTTCTCCCTCAAAATTACTATATACTTCCACTCCGGTCCATGTTCTTTCATCTTTGAAAAATTCGTTTTTAATTAAATTAACGCGTTACGTAATACACATTTTCATTGAATTTTTTTAATTGAATTTTTCATTAAATTCTAAGCAGAAGCGTAAGACAACAAATCATGACGTCATCACAATTGTCGTTGTTTACGCTGCTTTTTTGCAAAACGCCACTGTCAATGTAAAAAGGCCCAACAATGGCCCAACGAATTTTTACGAATAATAAAATAGGTAAAAAATTCACGAATTTTCCGAATTTTAAAACCGAAAGTCACGATTTCTTGAACTAAGACCCTGTCAGTCAGAAGATGTCGGTTGAAGCGTAATGATCTCAAAACCAATGACCATTTGGACAACTCTTAAGTATCAGGACGTTTTATCTATCGACGTCAACGGCCTATGATGCCATAAGATGTTGTTGAACTTTGATAACAACAAATAACCAAATCGTTGAATATCCGACTAAAACAACTATTACAGCTCTGTGTTATAATTATTATAAGATGAAAATCAACGGTCTCAGAAGCCGAATTATGTCAGTAAATACATTATGATCTCGAAACGCATGAAATAAAGTTCCATTGGACACCTTTTAAACGATCTCATTAAATTTTATATTTAAGTCATCGGCGATTAATCGAGAGGTTTTCCATCATTCTGTGCGACGTTAATCTTTGGAATAATTATATAAATTGATCAATCAATTCAACTCCGCCACTAACTTAAATGTGGTACGTAATGCCAGTCACCAGAACATCTCGTCCGTCTGCCATTACAGTCTGGCCTTACATGCAACACTGTATATAATTATATACCACAAATTATTATTTACATTTTCTTGTGGCAGTCTGCCAGAGACAACAACTGTTTATCATGCTTAGCGTCGGTTACAATCCACACTTGGAAAAGACTCTTTCACTTGCCCCAGTTGTGGCCAGAATCAAGAGATTCACAACCTACAGTGATTAATTCTGGTTAAAATATATGTGAAAAGTTACTGGCGTACAGTTCTTTCGTTAACGACATCCTTTGGCATCAGACGCCATATACATTGATTAATCTAACTGCAAATTGCCGCGATTTATTATATATATCGTTTGGAATTCCGCTTAAAGGTGTGTAAGCGCTGCTTGGAATTTGCGCTAAATAAGCTGATGAATGAAATCGGTTGGATTTCTCTTCGGTTCTTTCAGCCACATAATTTACACGCTTTATTCATGATTTATGGTGCGCCAGTTTTTACACTTACTAACACACAGCTTCTTCAAGCGTCAAAAGCTTATTACGGCATAGTTCTAACGCTTTTTCAATCGTGCAAATTATGCGGTTGAATGACTCGAATCAATTGCAGTCGATTTTATACACGGGCTACTTTAGTAGGCCTACTGTAGTATCAAGCTGCCTTCTGACACCTTTAAGTCTTATTCAACTAACGATAGAAAGAAACCTGTCACTTTTATTAACAATGTGAGCTTTATTATGTCATATGAACAGTGAGAACTGTTCAGATTGCTTTCTACCATAAAATTTCGTTAAACTGTGTGTGGATCCATCGACTGAGATTAGATTTTCGGAAATGATGTTTGGTAGAAGGTAAAGTCGATATCCACGCTTATGGCAGTTATACATGTAAGTGGTCGTTAAAGTTTGAAACTGTTTGAATGGAAAGGGTAGGCAGCGTCGTTTAACAGGACACTACCTACCTACTACCGCAGTTAGCTACGTACATTGGTAAGACCTAACCCGATCAGTTCATTGAAAAATGAACAGAGTTGAGGGCATATACGATCTCTACATTTACCCAACTTGTGCCTTGTAACAAATTCATAATACATGATATTCTGTTGTAATAGATCAACTCCCGTGTGTGGAAGAACGTCGAACGAAAGCTACCCATACATTGTTTTACATATATATATATATGTATACCAAACGAAAATCACTAATTAGTCGTCACACTATGTAAACTACAGCATTCTGTCTGTTGTAGCCTTACTGAAATAAGCGATTATACATCGTTGTTTGGCCGTGTTGGAGTCGGGAGTGCATCTCAGTAGTTCTCCTGAAGAGGCGCTATATCAGTCAATGAATGAATGAATTAATATAGACCTACGTCAACGGCCTTCGTTGTCATAAGACGTCGTTAAAGTGTTTGAAATCATTGAACGGTAAAGTAGACAATAACTACCCTGGTAGCCACAAGGTGTCGTTTTGACCGTTACAATAATACATTAAGACACCTCTAAATCATTTGCAATCAAAGCTATATATTCAACAATTTCGTTTTGATCGATAGTAACATCTACACATTTTCTACAGTGTCAAAACAGTAGCGAAAAGTAGCATAATATCAGTAGAACATAAAACCCGATGCAATATTATAAACAGTTTTAAAGTGTTTGATATAAATTCAGTTTTACATATAGCTTTGAGCGTTGACGTCGACTTTATCGTTTACCAAACATTATTCCGCTAAGGTTGATGTCAACGGACTTGGCAGCCATAGAACAATGTCACAATGCTTTCTGACACTTGCAGTGGTCAAAAGAGAAATGTATGTGTGGCCTCAATTTCATTACCTTTGACTCTTCAGCAGTTTAGTTTGATTCCTTGCACCCTTAACATAAGATTGAATCACGGTTTGCTAACATTTTCCTTTTATAATAAATCGATACAACAGCCATATTCTATAATACGTAAGAAATATGGAGATCCTTACAGTTATCATTTCATAAAGGTTTAAATGATCAAAATCGCAACTACACAATATATCGAACATGAACTAAAGCTACGTTATGTTCTTGTAATACTTCAACATTCATAGATTCATAGTAGCTATAAGATGCCGTTTAACTTTTTTCATTGATCGATCGTTTAATCGCTGATTCTCGTTCTTCTTTAAGAACATCAGGTAGCAAATAACCACAGTAATAATGCTTGGTAATGATATGTGTAATATGCTATTCATTCATTCATTCGTAAATTTATATAGCGCCACTTCAAGGGAACTACTCAGAGGCGCTCCCGACTCCAGCACGGCGAAAAAGAGCAGTTTTCAGGTGGTCATAGAAGGTACCAGAGGAAGACCTAGGATGTAGGCGCAGCTCAGAGGGAAGGCCATTCCATATGGTCGGGCCAACCACCGAGAAAGCGCGGGTCTGCATGATAGCAGTACGGGCAAACGGGACGGATAGCATCCCCCTCCCCACCGAGCGGAGGACTCGAGCAGTCCGAGAAGGCATGTCCGTGTTAAAAAAATTTGTGTGGAGCAAATTAATGTACCACCGTGTCATAACGATGTTTATTAGCGTAAACCTTCTCTCTCTCTTCCATGCAATTGATTGGCACCACTAGTCTTTGAAAACGACAATGTGGTTAACTTAGTCGCTAAAGAGTTTCAGGGCCGTTGACGTCCACGACCACCTGATGCGCTGATTGTATTCATCGATAAACACAATTTTTGTTTATATAGATTTGGCTGTCACCGTTTTAAAGGTGTCGTAATAGAGTCAAATTATTTAGCGTCTACCAACTTCTTAAGGCTACTAGGGCGTTGAAGTAGGCCCGACCTCCGTGTATTTCGGATGTTTGTGAATGATATTGGATGGTTCGTTGCTATTTAACGACGCTATGTTAGAACGAAGATGAATAGCGTCACCCTCCTCCAATATCCATGTTTCGGACTGGCACCACCGAGTTTAAGGCATGGTTTTAGTGCGCCATCGGTTGATACATTATGCATTAGACAGCGGCGCAACAGAAGACACTAACTACAATTACAATTACAAGCACACCTTCCGTTGTGTCTATAGATTGTAAATTTCATACACTGCGGATTCTTGTGTGTGTTTGGCTCGTTTACTATGTGACCCGGTGGTGTCCGATCTAACGGTTGCGGCTTCGAGGTTTCTTAGGTAAAACCGTGTTACGAATATCTTGTCTCTGTCAAAAAGCAGCAGAAGTTAATAAAAACTCCTGGAACCGAATAGAAATGAGCGCCTTACCACCAGGATTATGGTGGTGGTGATGGATGTAGTGGTGGTGGTTGTGGTGGTGGTGGCGGTCATGAAAGGGGTGATGGTGGTGATGGTGGTGTTGGTAGTAGTGGTGATAGCGACGGTAGTAGTGGTGTTGTTGGTGATGACGGTGGGATTGATGAAGAGGGTGTCGGTAGTGGTGGCGGTGCTGGTGGAGTTGGTGATGATGACGATCACGACGGTGGTGATACAATTGATGACCCGAGGCTAGTGAGTGATGATAGCAACGACAATAGAATGAAGAGAATAATTTCAGATCTCTTATTGTTTTCATTTGAAGCTACGACTTCATCAGTGAGATTTGGTTGAGTGTCTTAAGACATCTTTGAGACGTGTTATCGATATTATATAAGCTTTGTATGCGCTCTGTTTAGACACCCCTACAACTTCGTCAAAGAACGATAATATTATATAAACGTGGCATTCATACAGCCCATTCATTAGTTTGGCATTTTCATATGATTTTGTTTTATGCAAGATTTCAATAGTGTAATTTAAATGGCGTAAAACGAGTCGATTGGTTGAGCGTTCTCTATAAACACCTTTCAAACGTTGTTAATCGTTATTACGTAGGCATGGCGTACGATTTCTTTAAACACCTCTAAAACTTGGTTAAGAAATGGTATGTAAACACGGCATTACAAAACCGATTAGTTTCTTCGTCATAGCCTTTTTAGTCTTATGCAGGGTTTCAATAGAGTTATTGTCTTTCGACTTTCTTCGAAATGCAGCAAAAGAAGCTTGTAGGTAGAAGATTGAGAGGATTGGGAAGAGTGTGTAGCGGAGGAGAAGGGGAAAGAGAAGCTGGAGGATAAGAGGGAGGAGTAACAGCAGGTGAAGGAGAAAGCTGAGAAGGAGACGGAGAAGAAGAAGGAGTCAGGAGGAGAAGGAGGAATAGAGGAGGAGAAATAGAAATTGGTAGATGAGGTGGAGAAAGAGAAGGAGTAGGATGGGTAATTGAAGGTGGAGGAGGATGGAGGAGGAGGGGAAAGAAGACAAGTACGATGAGAGGCTATGGAGTGCTATGGGGATAGGAATCATTTACGTTAAGTCTTTTCAATTAAATAAACGAATATACATCATACATATATACCACCACCAGCAACAACAATAATAATAATAATAATAATAGTAAAATGTAATAATTTAATACTCATTTTTGTTGACATCTGTGGTGAAATCAGAGGCTACAGAACAAGACCATAATGATTTAGTCTCTTCAGATGGCGCTCTGCAGGCTAAAATTAAAGATAAATAAATAAATAAATAAAATATTAGATATAAGTACAGTATCTCTCACTTCTCCTTTTTCTTCTTCTCCTCCTGCTTCGTCTTCTTCTTCTTCCTTCTCCGCTGTCCGCACATCACTGGCTCTGTGTCTATTTGTCTCTTTCTCTCTCTCTCTCTTCTCTCTCCGTTTATGATACGCACAGTCTGCTGTCTCTCATTCTCATTTTGTCTTTCTACACACTACAGTATAATATACCAAGTAAGCATCTCACACCTTTATTAAATGGTAACAAGAGAGTATAAAAGTTCCTCCGATGCGTTGGATTTCTATGGATTAAGACGTAAGAATCGTAAGAACTTTTGAAACTAATTACACACCTCTTTCAAAGTCGCTATTTGCACTACAAATAAATTCAGAGCCGCAGAGCTTTATGTTTTCCTCGCAAATCAGTTATACAAAAGGCGATGGAATTGCTGAAACTAAATTTTGCCATAAGATGTCGTTGAACTCTGGATCCTCCTCAATCGCCATAACTATACCACTGCTCATACTGTGGCGTGGCCATTCCCAAGCCTGGAGAAAGGAGGAGGGTGAAAAGAGCGGTCCTGTATTATGCCACAGGAACGGTGAGAGCTGTTCAAAGTAATTTTTCTCGACGTCAACCTATTATGTTGCCATAAGTTGTCATTAAACTATTGGACCAAATGTTTTGGCAAATACAATGGGCCAGCGTAATTATTTCTTTATTTATATATTAACAGTGTCGTGCAAACTCAGACAAGAAATGAATTAAATCAAAACTCAACTCATGCACCTTAAAATGAGTTAAAACTCAAACTCAACTCATCCTGAGTGAAATGAGTTAACTCAAACTCAGTTGTTAAATGAGTTAAATCATCAACTCACAAGTCTCATACTAGCACGTTCTAATCGAACGTCAACCGTATAATGTATATTAGTGACTTACCCTCAGATGCCTGACGAAGTTACTGGTAGCCACAGTTGTTCCACTAAGATATTTATTAATCCAATTATTCCATTTAGCAACAATTTTTCCATCACCCCTACTTGTAACAGAAAAATATTTTCCATTAAGAATACACGGTACTTCAGCCATGTTGTTCTTAACTGTTCACAATATACAAAATATGCAGTGCTTAAACACTGTCCGCCCGCCGCTGCTGGCCGTGTTTACGACCCTGCCTGCCGTCACCACTCACCGGTATGGAAAGCCGACGATATAAAAAAAACTGCTTGTTTCAACATAATATGTGTGTGCAGTCCCAAGCCTGGATAAAGGAGGAGGGCGACGCTAACCATCTTTGTTATGACACAGCGTCGTTAAACTGAAACTACTGCAACATAATATGTGCCGAATGCTGAATAGCGAGTTGATTTTAAAATAATTGACAGTTACAACTCAACTCACAAAAACTATGAATTAAATCAAACTCATAACTCACGCCCTTTAAGGTGAGTTAACTCAAACTCATTAATCACAGCAAGTGAGTTAATTCGTGAGTTTCAACTCATCTGAGTTAACTCATACCCAACACTGCATATTAAGTAAATTTACATAGCACCACTCAAGAACTAATCGGTAGAATCTAATGTAAGTCAGATGCCAAATGTTATTACAAAATGAAAATATTACATCACTTAGCAAAACAATGCATAGTAAACTGAAGGAATCACCAGTGGTTGGCCCACGCAAACACGTGGAACCAACGGATTCCCATCGATAGATGGCATGGATGTTGAGAGTCTTTGGACCAAGTTGTGTCGATAGAGTAGAGCGGCGACAGGTGACAGTGCTCACAGACACAATGGAGCTGCTGACAAGAAGTCCCTCACTGGTAGAAGATGAGCTACGTCCGGCTATTCGTCCAGGCGCCAGGTGTACATAGAAGAAGTGGAATTCGTCGTGTGTCGGTTGGTAGATTGAAGAGATATCCAGTTACTAACTGTCGATGTCACTCCAATGACCCACTTCGTTCGTCCTCCACCGTATGGCTCAGGCTCGATCGTACATCAAATGGATGCGACTGATGCAGTTACACAGTCCGAGGCGACTTCCAAACAAAATGCCCTTCGAACGTGCAAAATCTTTGGAAGAACCGACGAATAAGTCTCTTACGCAAACCTAGCATCAGAAAACTGCAACATGTTCGAGGTTACTAAACAAATTCTGCATTTGGATTAAAACTCCGTCGAAATGACGCAGAAGGCGATCAACGACCAACATGGCGGATGACATGCGCAGTCGTTAAAAACGACAGCTGCAGCGCTGTCTAGCGGTTTAGTAACTTTAGGTTTAAAAATAGACCTTATATTGCCAATTCATTTCGAGTGTCCAAACAGCCATTTTTTACTGCTCAACTTTTATGGAACGACAGTTAACGATCGAGCGCAATTGTGATATATATAGCTTCGGTGATAAGCGATTAAAAGGTGTCTTATTGCGCATCAGTTTTAGAGTCTATGGATATCTTCGATAACCTGTGTCAATTGTACCTTTTAGTCGCATTCATAGACATCCTGGAAGCCGAAAAGTTCGTCAGAGGGCGTCAGGTTAAGACGTTCCACACGCGAATTGCACAATCCAATGAACCAGATAAAAACCTCGAATTGAAACAGCGACGCATAGCACCTAGGAAAAAAACGCACAACAGGAGTGGTATCCTGGGAAAAGAAAAACTAAACTGGCAGTTCTCGTTTGAAGCAGCTAAATGTTGGTCAGAGTTAAAAATTTGGGCCTCATGAATATACATTTAACATACAAATTATGGATGTTGAAGAATAACTAGCTGAATTTATTGATGATCTTAATTTATTCCGAAATTACCAAGCTGTGCTTAGACACCTCTTAATTTAATTGAATGAATGTTACTTATACACGTCTCCGCCTAATCATGCTATGTCGTCGACGTCGTCATTTGCATTAAGAGCCAATCGTAATCGCAATCTCAAAAGAAAGGCGCAGGGTACCAGTATATTCAAGAGCGCTACGTCAAAGTCAGAGGGGTTTCCAAAGAACAGTTCAAAGGAGGTCCGAGTCCGGTTTAGGAGGTTCGAGTCATTGATTCATTCCTGCAAGAGACCCTCCAGGAAGGAGTTCTCTCTGCTAGCCAAAAAAGGTCCATCCTTGTTCCGGTGCTAATAGCGGATGGACTCTGTGCTACTGAACCAACCAATTTTAGGCCCATAGCAAATGTTTCATTCCTCTCTAAAATAATTGAAAAGATTGTTACCGCACAGCTCATGTGCAACCTAGACAAAAATGGCCTACTCCCCACTTTCCAGTCGGGTTTCCGTAAGGGCCACTCCACAGAAACCTTGTTAGTTCGCCTCCTATCTGACATAATTTATATGGAGCCATTGCCACATCCCAGGTCACTCTCCTTGCGCTGTTTGATGTGAGTGCCGCGCTCGTATTTAAGAGCTAATCGTAATAGTAATAATTATGCAAACTCCTAAAGCGCCACTCGAAAGAAAAGCGCAGGGTACCAGCGTATGTACGAGCCCTGCGTCAGTCAGAGGGGTTTTCCAAAGATATTTAGATGTACATACATGGGTGGATCCAAAGTTTAACGACATCTTTTGCGAACAAAGGTCGATGACATCGAGAAAAATTATCCTGGCTAAGAATGCAGCTTTTATGGACAAACATAACTCAGTATTTTCAACGTATAGTTTATGCTGAAATGTTCTAAAGGTGTAAAGGTGTGTAGCCATCTTCTCGGACTAGAGACATCTTGTGGCTGCCAGAACAATCAACCTCAAGAATTTACCACAAATGGACTTTGAAGAAACTGACATTTTGTAAGATATAGGAAGATCAGCGATGAAACGATCGATCTTAGAAAAGAGTTCAACGGCATTTATGGCTACTATGACCGTTGTTCGAAATATTACCACAATATTACGTCAGTTCATGTTCGATATTGTGTACTTTTCCCCCTCATCCTGCTGCTCCTCCTTCCTTTCCTCCTCCTAATCCTCTCAATCTCCTTCCCGCCCGCTTCATTTTGCACCATTTCGACCAAAGTCTAAAATATTATGCCATGAAAGGTGAGACGAACACTAACCAAATAGATTGCCTTAATATGCCATTATTATTATTTGACCCAGTTTATAGATGTCTAAAGATAGCTTAACCACTCCTATATTATGTCGATTAATCACGTTTAAAAGGTGTCTAAAGAGAGCGCACAATTAATTGACTCAACCACGTCTCACTGATGAAACCGTGGCCTCAAATGAAACGGTGATCATCAGTTGCATCATCATCGTCGTGGTCGTTATCATCACCAACTCTACCAGCGTCACCACCACTACCGACACCATCATCATCACCAAAGCGTCGTTGCCAACAACACCACTGCTACCATCACTACCCCCACTACCAGAACCATCACTACGTGGTGGCTCAGTGGTAAGTTCGGCGCCTTGTGACCGGAGGGTTGCAGGTTCGAATCCCACTCTAGCCGCTGCGTACGGACCTTGGGCAAGTCCTTCACTCGCAATTGCTCGTAGCGCTTCGGCGTGAAAATTCCGGCACAGTATCAAATGCTGTAGTCGGGAGCGCCTCTGAGTAGTAGTTGACTTCGAGAGGCGCTATAGAAATATCCGGAATAAATAAAATAAAATAAATAAATAAATAAACACGGTGGTAAGACTACGGTGGTAAAATGTCTATTCGGCTCCTGAGCAAGTAATGTTTGTAACATAGTTTTCGCTGACAAACCTCGAAGCCTCAAGCGTTAGATCG
The DNA here is from genome assembly GCA_963556255.1 of Allolobophora icterica. Classification (NCBI taxonomy): domain Eukaryota; kingdom Metazoa; phylum Annelida; class Clitellata; order Crassiclitellata; family Lumbricidae; genus Allolobophora; species Allolobophora icterica. The sequence goes on along the minus strand of OY744605.1, from coordinate 85,663,789 downwards.
GACACCACCGCGTAACATTATAAAGGCGCCAAATAATGCTAAATACATTCAAGAATACGTAGTTTGTGAAATCTAGACAACCCAGTGTGTGCCTGTAATTGTATTTCTTTCTATCTTCTGTTGCCTGGTGCCTAATGATGGCGACTAAAACCTTATAATATGGTGAAACCTGGACATCTTCGATCTAGCACAGCATGGTTAGACAACCACTAACCAACCAATCCAATCATACCGACGGGTGCTCAATAAACTGCTCTTCTTCTTCTTCTGACTATGACAGGGTCGCTGACATCAATCTTACTTTATATCATGAATAATTACAAACCAAGTATAGGGACCAATTGATTAGAATTGGATTCCAATAGTTTTACATTTTTTGGCATCAGAAGCCATTTACATCGACAAGAAACTTACAGGACAGCAACTATTAACGTTCACGCGATAAAATATATATACCATCTTATGACTCCGACTTAAAGTTGTCCAAGCCCAGCTCGGTTATTGTGCACTAAAATTGACTAAATCTGTTTGATTTCTCTTCGATTCCTTCATCTGCATAATTTACCCGCTTTATGCACGATTCATATAGCGCCAGGTTTGACCATAACCAATTCATAGTTGTTTCAAACGACAAAAGCTTAATAACGGCATGGTTCAATCTTTCCCAATCGCGCAAATTATAACGGCCCAATGTCTCGATTAGAATCGCATGGAATTTTATTCACGAGCTACTTTAGTTAGGCCTGTTAAAATACCAACATGCGTCCCAAAACCTGTAAGTCTTGTCTAACTGACGATATAAATAAACCATCTCTATTGTTACCGATCGATCACTTGAATACAAAATTCTAAGGTAAAACCGTGGATATATCGACCGTGAATAAATTTTCGCAGAATACTGTTTGGTATAGGGTAAAATCGACTTCACTTAGAATTTGTCGTTAAAGTTTGAAACTGAGTAATGGCTAGGGTCGGACTATTTGCCCGAAGAACACGAAAAAGTTGCAAAAGGGGGATACATTTGAATTAACTTACTTTTATAACTGCTGCATAAGAAATCTTTCATAATTGGGACAATGCTAGTCTTAATGCTTCTTCCAAGATCTAACCTCTTTCCGTTATTTTGTAGACCTGAGTGAAATTTATGTTTCATAAATATATAAAGTTTCATAGCTGTATATGTAGATATAACTGTGAATTTATCAGACATTTTAAAAATTGTTTATAATATTGCATCGGTTTCTTATGTTCTACTGATATTCTGCTATTGTACTATTTTTCGCCACTGTATGCTTTGTTGTTGTAAAGTATGAGCTTTTGTCTCGTGCTAATAAAGATAAAACATAAACATAAAATTTTTTAATATAGTTAATAATTTTCAATAAAATTTTAAAATAAAATACACTCTATTTAGACACCCTTGAAATGCTTCAATAGAGCGAGATAATAAAGTAATTCACCTGCTGTGTTTAATTCGGACAAGACGTCTGAAGCCATAATAGGACGATTGATCCGGTCTCGATATTGACCGGAATCCTACCTTACATTCGAGCAACTCTGTGGGAAAGCCAATTCAAACCTTTCTCAGCCATCATAACGAACCCAGCAAACGTTCTGCATCAGTTGTTACCTCCCGAGAAAACTGTCGTTTACTCAATGCGCCCAAAGGCACTCAATAGACAATAGACTCAAACCTAATGCTGATTCCTTAGACCGTAAAACTGTTATCATTAGGATGTTAATTTGCTTAAGTTAAGTTGGTGAACTATGTACACCAAAGTGTGGTTAGCACTTGGGTTTTTAAATAAAGGATATAGTTGCTTACTTACTTACTTAATCGACTTGACTTATTTGTTCCTGGATTGAGAACGGCCATGGCCCAATCTCGTTCCTTTGTTAGTATCGTATCGTATATGGGCATTTATAAAGCGCCTCTCGCGGTATAAACCATTCAGAGGCGCTCCCAGTGTCCCTTCACTTTGGAATCAGCTTCCTCCTTTAGTCCGGACTACACTACTGTCTCGTGGTCCTGCCACAGCTTTTCGTTGTCTTAAAACTTGCCTTTATTCGCGAAGACTTTCGCACTGGGAGCGCCGCTGATTGGTGGGCACTGGGTAGAGGCGCTTTATAAGTCTTGAAATACAATACAATACAATGCAATACAATACAAAACTTTAACCACATCTTTGGGCATCAAAGGCCATTTTACGTCGATAGGAAAACAGACCAAATCGAAAGTAGGACTATTCAAACTCTCGCGATCAAATATATATATATAGCATCTGATGAATTAGACTTAAAGGTGTCTAAGCGCTGCTTGGTAACAGTGCCCTAAATGAGCTCTAGAATGAACTAGACTGAATAACTTCAGCTGCATAATTTTTACGCTTTACGTATGAATTATATTGCGCCAGTTTTGACACTAGACAACACACAGCTACTTTAACCGACAAAGGCTTTAATTAGCCTATGCAGCTGCAGGACTCGAAAATGTCGTCAAACTGTGGTCCATTTATCGAGATTAGATTTCCGGGAGATAATTATAAGGAAAGATCGACGTTAGCGCTCATGGCACATAAAAGTGGTGGTTAACCCTTATACGGTAACCGGGGGGTAAAAAATAACTCCCAGTCTACTTTTTTTCGTACGCTTCTTTTGAATAAAACAAAAAAGACTTTTGCTTTTGTGACTTTTCCTAGATATGTTTTTTCTTCACAATGTCGTTTTCAGCTGTGCCACATTGCGCTGCCACCTATCGGTAGACTACTATGAAGAATAAGGTTTTATATTCCGGTACTGGATAAATCATTTCTGCACTATGTATTTGTAAACATAGTAGTTGATAGAACTGAATTGTTGGAGATATGTGGTTGTTGTATTTTTGCATATGAATTAGTCATTCTTTGCTGTGTGATTTCCATTTCCTGTTGGATTATATTATTGTAGTTTTATCTGGACAATCGACATAAGAGTGGGTACCACTACATCTGCTGCACACAGCTTTTCGCCTGCAATATAATTTAGAGTGACTAAACATTTGGCAATGATCACATCTCAAAGGTCTAGGTACAAAAGAATTAATTCTATACCTCCTGCCATTCACTTCCAAAAATTCTGGCAAAACAGTCCCTTTGGAATAAGCAATCAATGTATATCAATATCGAAGCTGCTCTAAGAATAAGAGCAGAACAAAATATTACTCTTGTTGATGCTGTTGTTAAGGTCGATGAGATCCAGTTTTGTCAAGTGAAATTTTGTAAACGTCATTAGTTACTGACTATTACAGCACTGCACAGCCGCTTGTTATTGCTTGCAGTTAGTTATTTCAATCAACACTACGACACAGCATTTGGTTTCAGTGATTAGTATCTGAAACTGGTAGCATGGTAGCATTGACTCACAACTTATTACTACTTTCGCTTTAGACAGCCATATTGGAACGAGTCGTCATTTTAATTCAAGATTTATTACTCATTACATACAATAATGTTGTCTATTGTCCTTGTCTATCAGATAAATTAAACATGACCAAAATTGGTTAAACATTTCCCTAGATTTTACGAAAATAAATTGGGGGTAATTTTTAACCCCCCGGTTACCGAAAACTGTAACCAAAAAACGGTTACCCTACAAGGGTTATAGACAGAAACTGACTAAGTGGTTAGGGTGGGCCTACCTGTCCAAAGCCTACGAAAACACGACAAAGGGGAATTACCTTACTTTCATACACAGCTGCATAAGAAATCCTTCACCATAATCTCACCGTACAAAATAAAACAAGTATTATGCCTGTCTTAGTGCTTGTTCCAAGATCTAACCCATTTCTAATTATAGACCTGGGTAAAGTTTATGTTCATCAGATCATAGCTTTAGATATAACTGTATATGTAACTCTCTAAAAACCTGTTTGTAATATTGCATCGGTTTTTTAATGTCCTACTGATATTGGGTCATTCTGCGACTTTTCGCCACTCTATGCACTGTTGTAGCAAAGTATGAGCGCTTGTCTTGTGTTAATAAAGAATACTTACGTACTTACTTATGTTAAGAATGGCTAATGATCTTCGTAGTGACACAGCGTCGTTAAATGGAATACCAACTCGTGTCTTGTATCTCTGAGTGGACTTGAAAGATCACCAAGAACAAAAGAACAAAGAACAACAGAATGAAGACAATAATCTCGCAAGCAGCTAATACCAACAGATTTCAACAAATGTTCAAAGACGTCAAGGACCTATGATGTCATACGCTGTCATTAAACTATTCCTCACCACCATAAGGTCATTAACTCAGCCAATGCTCGTATTCCGGTAGTGTCAGTCCCAAGGCTGGAGAAGGAAGGAGGGCGACGTTAATCATGTTTGTCGTGACACTATGTCACTAAACGGCAACAACCGGTGAGAACTATTCTAAATTATTTCTGGCGATGTCAACGGTCATTGTTGCCATAAAATCTGAATCCACCGATCCATTCAAATTATGACACACCTGTTTTAAGGAGATCTACAGCCTATAAGAGAATGCAGACGGGTTACTGGAGTTTGAGGAAGAAGGGAGTCTCGGAGGTAATTGTGCGCTTGGTAAAGTCAATGTATGAAGGTGCAAGAACAACAGTGAGGAGCAGTATAGGCAACACAGGAGAATTCGAGATACGAGTGGGTGTACATCAAGGATCGTGCCTGAGTCCTCTACTGTTTATTATTGTGATGGATGCAATATCAGAACATGTAAGGAGAGAGGTACCTTGGGACATGCTGTATGCGGATGATCTTATACTGGCGGACGATGCAGAGGCGAAGATGCAAGCACGTTTTACAGACTGGCAGATGGCAGTGGAGAGCAAGGGTCTTAAGATAAACATCAATAAAACAGAAACCATGGTCTGCTCAAAAACAACGGAAGCAATTGAGATCAGAGACATTGCAGGAAAGTCACTGAAACAGGTTGAAACATTTAAATATCTGGGATCGACCATGAATGCACAGGGTGGCTGCGAGCATGACATCAGGAACAGGATTAAGGTGGCTTGGCAGAAATGGAGAGAACTAACGGGAGTGTTGTGTGACGCCAAAATGCCAACTCAACTCAAGGGAAAGGTATACAAAACAATGGTAAGACCGGTGATGCTATATGGAGCAGAGGCCTGGGCGCTGACAAAAAGGGATGAAGGGTTACTGGAGAGAACAGAGATGAGAATGCTACGATGGATACTTGGGATCTCACTGAAGGACAGGAAAAGAAATGTGGACATCAGAAAGAAGCTCGGGGTGGCATGTATAACTGACAAAGTACGAGAGACCAGGCTGAGGTGGTATGGACATGTAATGAGAAAAGAGGATGATAGTTGTGTGAAAAGAATCATGAATGCAGAGGTATACGGACGCCGCAGCCGGGGACGACAGAGGAAGAGATGGGAAGACACGATACAACAAGACCTAAAACTCCTAAAACTGAAGAAAGAAGATGCTCAAGAAAGAAACAAGTGGAAGAGAAGGATCCGAGTGGCTGACCCCTCTCCAAAGAGGGATTAATTCGAGCCTGAAGGAAAAGAAGAAGAAGAAGAAGACGGGTATTCCTGTATTGGACTTCCATAAATGAGTTTTACTCACTGAAATTTGTCCGAAGACTATGTTAAGGATGGCTTACAATATTCTTTATCACACAACGTAGTTCAGCGGAACACTACCTGCGTAAATCGTGCCTTGTAACTCTCAATGTGTGGGTTCGATCCTCGCATGAAACGATTACCACGTAGGCACCTTTGAAGAAGTCTTCTTCCACTGCAAATGCTCTTCGCCAACGGTTCATGCTTCGCTATGAGACAGTGATAGTTAACAGATACATAATATTAAAATTAAAATTCGTAAAACATAATAATCAGTTTTAATAGCTCAACTCCCAGGCGTCTATGGGGTTGTTCTTGGACGAACATCAAACGAAAGCTACCCATACATTGCATTTGCAACCTGTATTAGGTTCTATTGTAGATACATTTATAATATAAATTCATAATACACGATAATCAGTTTTAACTCCCAGGTGTGGATGGGTTGATCGTGGAAGAACATCGGACGAAAGCTACCCACACATTACGTTTGCTAGGTAGGCCTGTATGATATTTATTATCGTTGATGTCGACCTCAAGAGTTTCCAAACAGTTTTCATCGTACATATTATACTTATGGTGTCGCTGGGAACTAACAAAATATTAAGCGCAATAGTTTAAGATATAACTACGGCTGGAAATGATTTAGAGGTGTCTTAGTGGAGTAATTTTTGTCACGGTCAAACCAGAGTTGTTAATGTCTACCTTTCCGTTCAGTAATTTCAAACAGTTGAATGACGTCTTGTGGCAACAAAATATCTCAATACAGCTTTCTTTTTTTTAAAATTTCGATGGAGTATATTTTTCTCTATCCGCCCGGTTCTGTTTATCTTTCTCCTTATGTTTCTCTCTCTTTCTCTGTCTATGCTCTCTCTTGCTCTCTTGTCTGCTACGTACAGTCTGCTGTATCTCATTCTCATTTTGTCTTTACAAACCCCTTTATTAACTGTCCAACATACAGTATAAAAGCTCTTCAATCGTTAAAAGATTATTTTGATTTATTTTGAAATTTAAAACTTTCCTCTTCCAGTTTGTCTATAGCTGCAGCTGTAGTCCGTTGTATAGATTTAAAGTAAGGCGGATTTGGTTTTCACTGGTTGGGTCCACCACTTAGAATAACCTTCTTTCAGATCTGCGTGTTCTTTTAACTAAGGAATCTCCACGCACCTTTTTACAATCATCTGAAAGCTGCTCTTTATCGCCGTAGTTGGTCTTGGAACGCCTCTGAGTAGGAATCTTTGAGGGCGCTACATAAGTCCTTTGTATGAATGAATGAATGAATTAATTAATTAATTAATAGTTGTTAATGTTTGCCCGGCTCCAACATTAACTTCTGAGAAGGAGAGCATTTTAAAATAACAATTGTATTGTATTGCATTGTATTTGAAAGATGAAATCAAAATAAAATATTTGTTGAAACTTTCCAGATCCTGTGCAATACATAATTTAACAGACGTAGGTCTAATAGTTTAAAAGATATCTAGATTTATAATCGACTTGGACGCGTCTGAATAGACATAGCGTTGATAATTTGTTATTGAAATAAGTTGGTTTATAATAACAAAGAAAGATGGGAACAATATTCAAATTGCAGCGCTCCTGTGTCTATATAGCATCTGGAGAAAACAACTTAAAGGTGTCTAAGTGCTGCTAGGCAGTTGTGCACTATATGAAATCGGCTGAATTTCTCTTCGGTTGCTTTATCGGAATAGTTTACACGCTTAATATATGATTTTTAGTTCGCCAGTTTTCACACTAAACAACACACAGCTGCTTCAAACGACAAAATGCTTAATAACGCCATAGTTCTAACGCTTTCCCAATCGTGCAAATTATGCGACGTCAACACATAAACTGCCTACGTAATCGCTATGTGTTATCTATTTCGAATTGTAACGTATGCAGAGGATTTAGACGGACATTGCGTTTATGGGTTTTCTTTGATTCTCTTCCATGTGCAACCCTATCCACACCTGGTAAAACGCTTTGTTTGAACCGAAATACATGTGACTATTCGGACATTTTTATCTGCAGAATGCCAAGTTCATAATTATACCAGTCTGTGACCCAGTTTGAGAGGCTTTGATATAATATCGAAAAAGTACGTTTCAAAGGTGTCTAAAGAGATTGTTCAACCATTGAACCATTGATTGTTCGAGTGTCGTTGCTATTATCATTAGCATCGTCATGATCAATAACATCACCATCGTCGTGTTTGTCTCCATCAACAACTCCACCACAACTACCACCACCACCACCACCACCACCACCACCACCACCACCACCACCACCACCACCACCACCACCACCACCACCACCACCACCACCACCACCACCACCACCACCACCACCACCATAATCACGGTTGTAAGACGCTCATTTTTAAAAGGCTAGTGAGCAAGCAATGGACGAATTCAAAGTTGCTTGACATGGAGACCAGTGCATAGCAGGAGAAGGATAATGAAGCGGAGGAGGAGAAAAAAGAGGAGGTCGAGGAGGAGAAAAAGGAACAGGATGAACAGGAGAAGGATGGAAGGAAAAGACGAAGAGGTTGAGGTTGGAAGAGGAGCGGAGGAGAAGCATAATCGGAAATGTCTTCGTAATGCCAGCAGACTAAATATGTGGAGGAGGGTGATCCAGTCTTCTGGGTGGCTGGCCCTGTGTCTGGGGAGAGGAGGAAGAGCCCTCCATGGCTCCCTCAAGGGACCAAAAGTGTTTACTTTTTCAAAAAACATTAAAAAATTTATAGGTAGATACTTTAAAAAATGCGTAAGATTTGGCAGGTTTTCTTATGTCAAGCAGTTTAAAAAATGGTAAACTTGTATACAAAAAGTGTTCGCTTGTAATATATTTGGACATCTTTACCACGTGGTGTGTAGCAATGCCAGACTCATCAACTGTCATTTTAATTCAATTTATGTAATAGGCCCATAGGTAGGCGCGTTAAGCTAGTCAATTACAGCGGCGTTTTATTAGAATTCTAGCGGAGCTATAATATACATCTATGAAATTGGTTTTGGCTCTTGTTGTGGATTAACGGTGCATCACGTGATCTGCAAGTTTAAACGGAATCCCATAGCAAAGGGAGACGCTGACGAATCTTCTTACGATTATATGACAGAGGCGTTGACGTCGAGTAGCAAATCAAATACAAAGACCGATTGATAAAGATTTCATTCCAATATTTTAACCACATTTTTTGGCATCGGAGGCCATTTTCATCGATAAGAAAATTGGGGCATAGTCAAACATGAACTATTCAATTTGAAGCGATTATGTATATATATCGTCTGATAAATTAGACTTAAAGGTGTCTTAGCGCTGCTTTTAACGGTGCACAAAATTTTAGCACATGAGTAAAATCTGCTGGATTTCTCTTCAGTTCTTTCAACTGCATAATTTACACGTTTTCTGTATGATCTATGGCGCGCCAGTTTTCACAGTAACAACACACAGCTGCTTCAAACGTAAAAGCTTATAACGGAATAGTTCTTGGAATAATGAACAAGATTATAATTTAAAATTAAGAAAATATCGCATTTGATTAAATTTCAAACAGAAAGTTATAGGTCATTCATAAAGACTTTCCGAATTTATGGTTGCGTTTTGCTTAAATTATCGTTGACGTCAATTTGTTCTTAACCCCCCACCCCCCATTCCCCTTGTCAAGAATTGTCAAACTTTTCAAAACCCCTCCCTCCTCCATTTTGTTGACATAATTAATGGACGACCCCTAGCACTGACAGTGCCTGCCATAGGATATTTCAGACCCTGTGCAGAGTATACTGCACGCTCCTCCAACGACGCATGGGACCTAGGGAAAAAACGCAAAACCACACGAATCTTGGGGAAAGCAGAACCATGCCATAAATATGCATTTCTCTTTTGAAGCTGCTCTGTATTGATTAGAGTCAAAACTGGCGCCTCATAAATAATACATTAAACACACAAATTATGGATGTTGAAGAAAATCCAGCTGAATTTATTAAAGATACTGATTTATTAGGAAATTATCGAACTGTGCTTCGACACCTCTAAGTTTGAGTAAAGGAATATTACTTATAAACGTCTATTCGCCAGCATCTTCGCATTTCATTGATATTTGTCATTCGCCCATGTGTAAGTTGTAATATGCCAAAATAATTTCTGTCGACGTCAACAGCCTTTGTTGCTATAAGATGTCGTTAAACTCCTCCTCCTCCTCCTCCTCCTCCTCCTCCTCCTCCTCCTCCTCCTCCTCCTCCTCCTCCTCCTCCTCCTCCTCCTCCTCCTCCTCCTCCTCCTCCTCCTCCTCCTCCTCCTCCTCCTCCACGTAAGGAACGACGACTTCTGACCGGAAGAGACAGCTCTGACGAAGGCGGAAAAGAACATCGAGAACACTTAAGAACTCCAGACAAAGCAGAAAACTAGCGAAAACAACACCAAAACAAGGAAGTAAGAAAATCTTCACGCAAATGGAAGAAGCAGCTCTATGATGACTTGAAAGTTCACCAAGAACAAAATAAATTAGAACGTCGGAATAAAGAAAACAATATCGCTAGCAGAATACCAACAGAAATCAAGCAAATCTTGAAAGACGGGAAGGACCTATGATGTCATATGCTGTCGTTCGCTTGTATTCCGGTATTGTCAGTCCCAAGACTGGAGAAAGGAGGGCGACGTTATCATGTTTGTTATGACAGTGTGTCGCTAAACGGCAACTAACATATTAGGTGATTAGGCTTACTCGTTGTCGTGCCATATGCGAACGGAGAGAACTGTTCTAAATAATTTCTGGCGATGGCAACGGTCATTGTTGCCATAAGATGTCGTTAAACTCTGAATCCACCGATCTATTCATAATTACTACACACCTCTTTTAAAGAGATATTCACCCTATAAGAGAAAGCAGACGCGTGTTCCTGTACTAGAATTTCCATAGATAAGTTTCACTCACTGAAATTTGAAACTTAATGGTTACCGGTTATAGTAGGACTTATTGTCCGAAGCCTATGTTAAAGATGGCTAACAATCTACGTGATGAAATACCGTCGTTAAACGCAACACTGCCTATACCTACCTCATGGCTTGTATCTGTGAGTGTGCGGATTCGATCCTCGCATGAGACGATTACTACGTAGTGACCTTGAACAAGTCTTCTTCTATTAAAATGCTCAGCGCCATCGATTGATGCTTCGTTATGAGACAGTGATAGTTAACAGATACATAATATTAAAAATGAAATTCGTAATACATAATAATCAGTGTTAATGGTTCAACTTCCAGGCGTCTATGCGGTTGTTCTAAGAACATCGAACGAAATTTGCCCATACATTACGTTTGCTAGGTAGGTCTATATATTATTAACCCGTGTTTAGCGCATCCTATGGCTGCCATGACCATGTCGACCTTAAAAGTTTCCAAACAGTTTCATCGTATAGATAATTATGATGTACTAAGTCTTGTAGCTGGGAGCTAATTAGATATCAACCGCAATAATTGGTTATTATAGCTTCGGCTAAAAATGATTTAGAGGTGTCGTAATATAGCAAATTTTTATCACGGTCAAACGACATCTTGTGGCTACCAGAGTTGTTGATGTTTACCTTTCGTTGAGTACGTTGAAACAGTTTAACGACGTCTTATGGCAACAAATTATCTTAATACAGCTTCATGTTTTTTTTCGATGGAGTTTATTTGTCTCTATCCGCCCGATTCTGTTTATCTTTCTCCTTCTGTTTCTCTGCCTCTGTCTATGTCTCTCTCTCCCTCTCCCTGTCTGCTATGTGCAGTCTGCTGTCTCTCATTCTCATTTTGTCCTTTATTAACTGTCCTTTATTAACTGTCCACCAAGAGTTTGTCTTCAAAAGAGTTCAATTTTAGATGCATCTGCTTTGATTTCTTCCGTCCAGTTCCATTTTAGTGGCAACTCTAATACAAATGAAAAATTGTCTACCTCCTCATAATGGCGACTCTCGTACAAAGATTATCTTTCGACTTCAGCTTAATTAAACTTACATCTTCCAATCAGTTTATAGTTGTAGTCTGTGGTAAAGATGCAAAGTAAGGTGAATGTGGTTTTCCATGATTGGGTCCACCATTTGGAAGAGTCTTCCGTCAGATATGCAAGTTCTTTTAACTAAGGAATCTGTATGCATCTTTTTTACAATAATCTGAATGAATGAATGAATGAATGAATGAAGAGAGAGAGAGAAAGAGAGAGATAGAGAGAGACAGAGAGAGAGACAGAGAGAGAGAGAGAGAGAGACAGAGAGAGAGAGAGAGAGAGAGAGAGAGAGAGAGAGAGAGAGAGAGAGAGAGAGAGAGAGAGAGAGAGAGAGAGAGAGAGAGAGAGAGAGAGAGAGAGAGAGAGAGAGAGAGAGAGACAGACAGACAGACAGACAGACAGACAGACAGACAGACAGACAGACAGACAGACAGAGAGAGAGAGAGAGAGAGAGAGAGAGCATGTAAAAATTACAGTTGTATTGTATTGCATTGTTTTTGAAGGAAATAAAAATTAAACACTTGTCGAAAATTCCCAGATCCTGAACAATAGATAAATCTTCAACAGACACAATGGTTGAAAAGATGTCTAGATTTATAGAGTTTCATATAATCGACGCGTCTAGACAGGCAAAGCTTTGATAATTTGTTATTGAAATAAGCTGGTTTGTTATAGTGACATGAGGAGAAAACACTATTCAAATTGTCGCGCTCCAGTTTTTATATAACATCTGTTGAATCCGACTTAAAGGTGTGTAAGCGCTTCTCGGTAGTTGTGCACTGAATTAGCTCGTGAATGATATCGGCTGAATTTCTCTTCGGTTACTTCAGCCGAATTATTTACACGATTTATTCATGATTTATGGTGCGCCAGGTTTCATATTAACCAACACACAGCTGCTTCATACGACAAAAAGGTTAATAACGGCATAGTTCTAACGCTTTTCTAATCGTGCAAATTATCGTAATCGTAATCGTAATTTTAATCTCCAAACTTTCATTCATATCGTACACTGGCGCCAGCCAGTGCTGGATTTACCTATAAAGCTAAAAAAAAATACAGCTTAGGGCCTCACAGTTTGCATGTGCCACAAGTACAATTTAAACATTTTGGGGTTTTACATATTTGTGCGTTTTACGTATTATGTATAATTTTTTAATGACTTGTGTAGCAAATTCCATCTCGCCTGAGTAAATGCATTTATTTGAAAATAATTTCAATTTTTCACTTTATGCCTTGGTATGAAATAATTAATTTTTCCACCTCGCGTCTAATGTTTTCCGTCGTTGACATTAGAAGACTAAACTTCAGCATATATAATATTCTCGACCCATAAATCACAACGCAGGAAGAAATATGATAAATTGTCCCTTTAAGTAAGCTGGTTCGCTGTTGTTACCCGAGATTCCTAAATTAACTTGGGGACAACAAAACTGTGTCGGAAGTTTGCATTTGTCCTTTGAGATGATGTACGATGACAGAGGACAGAGTTTATCAAATGAAACGGCTTAAGGACTGGAGGAGAAAATAATCCGGTTTAATTAACGAACCAATTTTTATTCAACAGCGACTTCATTTTCATATGAGGGCGGGTAGCCAGTTCTCTCCCTCCCCGTCTCATTTTCATATCGACATCTACCGATTAAAATATGTTACCAAATGCTGCCATCAATTACATCGATTAATTAAACTAAATTAAGACATTCATAGCCTTTCAAAATAAAGATAGTGATATATATATATATCGACAGCATTTAGCGCAGCACATTTATTAGTATCCAGAATTAATCGAAATACAATGTTCACTAATAACTTTTTTCTTTTCCTACAAACATTCTGCGTAATCTAAGTCTATATCTTCGGGGAATTCTCTGGAAATATATTTGTAAAGGACGATTACTCGATCGATGTGCTAATTTTTTCCTGTTTATACTCATAACTTGGCGACATCTTGCGGCTGCTGCAGAGTAAAACCGACTGATATGAACAAAAATTCACTTGGAAACGTACAATAATTATTTATATTAAATGAAAATAACTGCATTTCATAGCTGCCAAAGGCCTTATTGAATTCTAAGCTTCCAATTGAGAGTTATACATGTACATATAAATAAGTAAGTAAGTAAGTAATCTTTTATTAGTATAAGACAAACGCTCATACTTTACAACAATACATACAAAATGATCACAATATCAGTAACACTGTAAGACAGTTTAAACACAAGCAATTCTATATAATGTCTTATTTACATACATATACATTATACAGTATTATAAACAATAAACGATAGTGTCTTATTTACATACATAGGCCTATCTATAACTAAAGTTATGATCTAAGCCTTACATTCTAAGGAACATAAGCATTACTATGGTCTACAAAAAGAGCCAGTTTAGATATCAGAACAGGTACTAGAACCAGCATTAACCCAGTTTTTATACTTGTACAGTGAGCGAATGATGAAGGATTTCTTATGTAGCAATGTATTAAAGTGCGGTAATTCAAAAGCATGTCCCCTTTTTCTTAAGTTGAATTTATGAAGGTGCTCTGCAGGCAGTAATTGGTGAAGACAGTGTTGGGGTGACTGGATGCTTTTGAAGAACTTCAATTCAATTTTTTCACAAATCTTCTCTAAAGTTAAACCATCACCACTAAAGAGGTTACTGCGCCAAATATTTATGGTAAAGTCGGTGGTGCTGATGATTTGTTTATTGAGTCGTGAGTAAGGCTTCCTCGGTTTACTGGAAGACTTAAGCAATGAAACACCATACATGACTTTTTACTATACTTTAATGTCTGAAAATAGTAGCATTATTTGCAGAGCCTAAACTTTGCTTCTGCCACTCTGCAATACCTCTGTTGTTTCGCGTTGCTTTAGAACCTTCAAACTTCTCCAATCAAGAGTTTAACGCACGTGGAAATTGAAATGACTTTTGAAGAGGAGAGTTAACGTAAAGTCATTGATTCCTATTCCTATGGCTCTCCATAACCTCTCATCCTCTGTGTCTTCTTTCCCTCCTCCGCCTCATCCTCCCCTACCTCCACTTCCTCCTATCAATCCTCCTCTTTCACAATATCCTCCTCCTCCTCCTCACCCTGTGACTCCTTCCCTAGCTTCTCCTCCTCCTCTTTATCCCTTCCCCTCATTTTTATTCCCTTTCCTCCTTCTCCTCCTCTACTTTCTCCTGCTCCCCCTCTCCTCTCCTCTTTCCCCTCCTCCTACTCCTCTTCCTTCTCCTCTTCCATCTTATCCTTCTTTTCCTTCTATTTCTCTTCCTCCCCCTTTCTCCTCCTCCTTCTGCTCCTCCTCTTTCTGCTACTTCACCTCCATCTCGTCCTTATTCTAATCTTTCTCCTCATCCTCTTTCTGTTATTCCCTCCTCTAGTCCTCCTCCTCCTTCTCCACTTCATGCTTCCCTTCCTCCTCTTTCTCCTCCCTTCTTCTTTCGGCTGCTTTATCTTACCCTCCTTCTCCTCATCTTTCTCCTTCTTTATTCTCTCAATCTCCTCGCCATTTCGTGTTGCGCACTTCGCACGAATATAGTCAAAAGACATCACATCACACTCCGAAAAGACAATGACGTTTGGCTTTGTTACAGTTCCAAACCGCTGTGACGGGTAAATTGCAAATGCATGCTGAGCCAAATCAGATGAAGCAATATAATTATTTCAGAAGAAGATAGTTTAATGCTTAATGCTTCAGTTATATACTGTAGCTTGACCAAGTTTTGGAGGTGTGTAAATAGAGCGCTCTCACAAGTCAATTAACGACCCTGCACTTATATAACATCGGTGAACTGTGTTTCAAAGGTGTTTAAAAACAGCGCTCAACATTTCGACTCAAACAGGTGTCAATGATGAAAAGAGTGAGAGATTTGAAAATATCGTCGTCGTTCTTGTGTCGTTGTTATAACCATCTCATAACCTCCACCAATTACATCATCATCATCGTGGCCGTCATCATCGCCAACTCCACTACCAACGTCACCACCGTCAGAATCATCACCACAATCATGGTGGCAAGACCTTCTCTTCTATTCGACCTCTGACCCAGCAATGGACGGTCGTTCAGAAACCTCGAAGCCTCAACCGTTAGATCTGACACCGCCGCGTAACATAATAAAGGCGTCAAACAAATGTTTAATAAACACACCAATACGAGTCTATGAAATGTAAAATCTATTAGCAACACAATGTGTTTGTAATTGTAAATGTAATTGTAATCTATGCATCGATGGCGCACCAAAACCATGCCTTACACTCGGTGGTGCCAGCCTGAAACTTGGGTAAAGGAGGAGTGCTGCTCTAATTATCTTCGTTCTAACACAGCGTCGTTAAACAGCAACTAACCAACCAATCACTAGACCCAAACATCCGAAATACATGAAGATCATGCCAACGTCCTTGTGGCTTTAAGATGTCTTTAAACGGTAAATAATGAGACCCATTACGACACCTTTAAAACGCTTGTAACCGACTCTATATAAACTAAAAGTTACGTTAATTCGGTAGAATTGAGAATAAAAAGTACGTTGTAAGGATATTAAGTCAACGTCAACGGTGCTGGTTGCCGCAAGCTAACAAACGACACTTACTGATTAAGAACTAGGTTACCTGCCATTGTCGTTTTCAAGTGGTGCCAGTCTATAGCCTTAATGAGAGAGGAGGGCGACGCTAATCAACATCGTCATGATACAGTGGAATCCTGGCCTTAGACGAGGTTCTACGCGCTTTGTATTGTTAGGACGGAGAAATTGTCAGACAAAGCGGGAGTCTGTGAAGAAGTTGTTGATGCCTTGAGGTTGAAATTGTTAAGAAGTGGTTATGAGGAAGAGAAGATCAGACGACGAGGGAAAGTACTGGCCACCCGCCATCTTATGCCGAGGCAAAGAAAATTAAGTCGCTAACACCTCAAACCCATGGCTGCCTGTCAGGCTAGCTCAAGGAACTGCTCTTCGTCTTCATATGGCTATAACACGGCCGTTGACGTCGACCTTACTTACGTCACGAGTAGCAATCAAGAAGACATACCTATTTCTCTTGATTAAGATTGGATTCCAATAGATTAATGACATATCTGGAAATATATTTGTAAAGGACGATTACTCGATCGATGTGCTAATTTGTTCCTGTTTATAGTCATAACTAGGCGACATCTTGCGGCTGCTGCAGAGTAAAACCAACTGGTATGAACAAAAATTCACTTGGAAACGCCACAATAATAATTGCCATTAAATGAAAATAACTGCATTTCATAGCTGCCAAAGGCCATATTGAATTCTAAGCTTCCAATTTAGAGTTATACATGTACATATAAATATTTATGGTAAAGTCGGTGGTGCTGATGATTTGTTTATTGAGTCGTGAGTAAGGCTTCCTCGGTTTGCTGGAAGACTTAAGAAATGAAACACCATACATCAGTTTTTACTATACTTTAATGTCTGAAAATAGTAGCATTATTTGCAGAGCCTAAACTTTGCTTCTGCCACTCTGCAATACCTCTGTTGTTCCGCGTTGCTTTAGAACCTTCAAACTTCTCCAATCAAGAGTTTAACGCACGTGGAAATTGAAATGACTTTTGAAGAGGAGAGTTAACGTAAAGTCATTGATTCCTATTCCTATGGCTCTCCATAACCTCTCGTCCTATGTGTCTTCTTTCCCACCTCCGCCTCGTCCTCCCCTACCTCCACTTCCTCCTATCAATCCTCCTCTTTCACCATATCCTCCTCATTCTCACCCTGTGACTCCTCCCCTAGCTTCTCCTCCCTCTCCTCTTTATCCCTTCTCCTCATTTTTATCCCCTTTCCTCATTCTCCTTCTCTACTCTCTCCTACTCTCTTTTCCTCTCCTCTTTCCCCTCCTCCTGCTCCTCTTCCTTCTCCTCCTCCATCTTATCCTACTTTTCCTTCTATTTCTCTTCCTCCCCCTTTCTCTTCCTCCTTCTGCTCCTCCTCTTTCTGCTACTTCACCTCCATCTCGTCCTTATTCTAATCTTTCTCCTCATCCTCTTTCTGTTATTCCCTCCTCTAGTCCTCCTCCTCCTTCTCCACTTCATGCTTCCCTTCCTCCTCTTTCTCCTCCCTTCTTCTTTCGGCTGCTTTATCTTACCCTCCTTCTCCTCATCTTTCTCCTTCTTTATTCTCTCTATCTCCTCGTCACTTCGTTTTGCGCACTTCGAATATAGTCGAAAGAAATCACATCACACTCCGCAAAGACCATGTTTGGCTTTGTTACAGTTCCAAACCGCTGTGACGGGTAAATTGCAAATGCATGCTGAGCTAAATCAGATGAAGCAATATATCTCAGAAGAAGATAGTTTAATGCGTAATGCTTCTTGTTTTAGAGGTTTGTAAACAGAGCGCTCTTACAAGTCGATTAACGATCCCGCACTTATATAACATCGGTGAGCTGTGTTTCAAAGGTGTTTAAAAAGAGCGCTCAACATTTCGATTCAAAGAGGTCTCAATGAGGAAAAGAGTGAGAGATTTGAAAATATCGTCGTCGTTCTTGTGTCGTTGTTATAACCATCTCATAACCTCCACCAATTACATCATCATCATTGTGGTCGTCATCATCGCCAACTACACCACAATCATCACCGTAATCACGGTGGTAAGACGTTCATTTCTATTCGACTCCAGATCCAGGACTTTCTATTAACTTCAGATTGCGACAAAATGTTTGAAACGCGGCGTTCGTTCAAGAACCTCGAAGCCGCAACCGTTAGATCGGACACCTCCAGGTAACATCATAAAACTGCAAAACAAATGCTAAATACAGACACGAATACGTAGTGTATGAAATTTACAATCTATTAACAACACAGTGTGTTTGTTATTGTAAATGTAATTGTAATCTATACATCGATGGCGCACCAAAACCATGCCTTACACTCGGTGGTGCCAGCCTGAAACTTGGATAAAGGAGGAGTGCTGCTCTAATTATCTTCGTTCTAACACAGCGTCGTGAAACAGCAACTAACCAACCAATCACTAGACCCAAACATCCGAAATACACGAAGATCATGCCAACGTCCTTGTGGCTTTAAGATGTCACTAAACGGTAAATAATGAGACCCATTACAACACCTTTAAAACGTTTGTAACCGACTCTATATAAATTAAAAATTACGTTAACTCGGTAGAATTGGTAAAAACAGGTACTCTGTAAGGATATTAAGTCAACGTCAAAGGTTAGGTTGCCGCAAGCTAACAAATGACACTTGCTGATTAAGGACTAGATTAACTGCCATTGTCGCTTCAAGTGGTGCCAGTCTATAGCCTTAAAGACAGAGGAGGGCGACGCTAATCAACATCGTCACCAAACAGTGGCATCGTGGCCTCAGTCGAGGGTCTACGCGCTTTGTATTGTTAGGATGGATTGTACAAGTGTACATTCCCTTCTTTGAATGATATTGTTTAATTACAGCGTGCGTCGTTGCAATTCGATATATTTTCTCTAAAAATGGAGAAATTGTCAAAGACTGCGAATAAGTTGTTGAAGACTTGAGGTTGATATTGTTAAGAAGTGGTTATGAGGAAGAGACTCTCTCCAGGAAGATCAGACGACGAGGGAAAGTACTGACCACCCGCCATCTTATGCCGAGGCTAAGAAAATGAAGTCGCTAGCACTTCATACCCATGGCTGCCTGTCAGGCTAGCTCAAGGAACTGCTCTTCGTCTGCATATGGCTATTACACGGCCGTTGACGTCGACCTTACTTACGTCACGATTAAGATTAGATTCCAATAGACTAATGACATCTTTGATATAAGAACAATGCAATCGTTTGGAATCTTTCACGTTTACTCTAGAAAGACTTTGCGATACCAGATGGGCATCTTGGAAATCACTACTAAACCGGATGAGGCAAAGAGTATTCTTTTATCACTTGATACGTTCGAATTCTTAGTTGTTTTAATATTCACCACCACCACCACCACACCACCACCACCACCACACCACACCACCACCACCACCACCACCACCACCACCACAAAACACCACAAACCACCACCACCACCACCACCACCACCACCACCACCACCACCACCACCACCACCACCACCACCACCACCACCACCACCACCACCACCACCATTGCTACAACTGAAAGTACAACTACAACAGTTACTACTACGAGCAGTTCCAGATTTACACTTGGTGAGGACCTAAGCTGCATGTATCTAAAGCTTGGAGGTCCCTTGTTAGAAACTTACACTAGTAGGTCTCACAAAACTTGATAACACATAATTACGCACTTTTACTTATTTAATAATGAACGGGTGTCACCTTTGTGCCACACACACGTTTTGTCCGCTCTGCGTAGTATGAGCCAACTACACAAGCCATTTAAAAAGGTTTTACAAAAAATATATGAATACAGTACAAATAAAATTTAAAAAGGCCCCAACCCAAAAAATTCTGAATTGTTATGTTCCTGCGGTTGCGAGGCCTTAAGCTGTAGCCTTATTAGCTTATGCCTAAATTCGCCACTGCCTACGACAATAACAACTAATACTGCGACTGCTAATACTATTACTATTACTTCTAAACTACATACCTCGTATTCTATACAATGACGTCTACTGAACGATTCAAAATTTAACAGCAATATTCCATATATTATTTCTCAAATCTTTCATTATTCTTTCCTTTATGCTAGCTTTCAATCAGTGTAACTTGTCCACGGTTGCGGTTTGTCAACCAGTACATGATCAATAATAAAACGAATAATGATGATGACTATTGGATTGGATTAGATGTCATAAACAGGACAGAGCTACGTTTTATCTTTTTAACAGACAGAATAATTGTACGAATTTCAGTATTTATACAGTCTCGTAGGATCGACTTAAAGGTGTCTGAATAGACATAGCTTTGATAATTTTTGTTGAAAGAAGCTAGTTTATAATAATAGAATAAGCACAGAAGAGTAGAGTCGGATTAATTACTAGGGGCCCCGTGCTTACTAATTGGACATGGACTGACGGGATACCTTAAAAACATGGCAATACAATCAACTTGGAGTAAAGAATTGTAAATTTTGTGTGTCGTGCTGCTCAAATTAGTAGTCAATTGACACAATGCAACTTTAAATATTTCGAATGACTGTTACAGTTAGGACCAGTAGAAATTCACGGCAAAAGAAGTGCAAAAGTCACGGCAGGATTTTGTTTAAAAAATGGGCGAAAATCACGGCAAATTGACGGCATGAAATCACACTTTTACTTGCTAAGATCCGACCAAAGAAGAACGCAAATAACAAAGAAACGACGTTGGTGCCATGAATAATGCCAAAGAAAAGCCATTGCAAACGTCCTGCCTCAAGTGAGTCACTGACGCCAACGTTATGGAGTGGCATTGTTACTTTATTTTAATTTATTGCAAGTATGGATTACGGAATTTACTGAATCTACGTATGAAGATTGACGTCATGATTTTCACAAGATAAGTGTAAGTAAAGTAAAGAACTAAACAACCAGTAGCCGTAGACACATGGCCAACGAGTCACTCAACGACAACGACAACGAGTGATTATTGTTATCATTCCAATTCGATATGAAAAATCCCAAGATCTTGGATAAATCCCAAATACTGGATGCTCTGAGGGCAACAATTAAAATCACAGCGACATTACAAAGACATAAGCGATCATATTTATGATTACAGTGCAATTAAGGTTACGATTACAAGCGAAGTTACAAGTGGTACCACAACAAACCAATATGCTGTCTAATGCCGCCTTTGTATATCATCGCTTGACCCAGTTTTATGGGTGTCTAAACAGAGAGCATCCCATATCTATATAATATCGATAAGCACTGTTTCAAAGGTGTCTAAAGAAACGTCACCGCGACACATATAAAGGCGCCAAATAAATGTAACATATACACACGAATATGTTGTCATGAAATTTAGAATCTATTAACAACACTGTGTGTGCTTCTAATTGTCAGTGTAATTGTAACTTCTATTGAGCACGTGACAACTGAATGACTTCGATAAGGACAATAAACGTCAGAAGTAATTGATTCCTATTTCTGTTGCTCTTCATAACCTCTCATCCTACTTTTCTTCTTCACTCTTCCTCCCCCCTCTGCTCCTAATCTTCTCAATCTCTTCGTTTTGTGCAATTTCTAAGAAAGTCGAAAGACATTACACCGTGTGGAGAAGTACCAAGCTAATCGCGTGCCTAATGCCAAATTTATATACCGTTGGTTTAGATGGTTTTAGTGGTGTCTAAATAGTGCGTAATTTAATATAATAATAATAATAATAATAATAATAATCTTTAATATTTCAAACTGACAATTACGCAGTATGATTACAAATCAGTATGAACGGATGATCACCAGTTATGACAGGAGTCGAATTTAACTGTATACGGCAGCCATGCAAGGCGCCCTTCACGTCCTACACCTAATTTTAACAACGCGCCATCTCGCGAATGATAGGCTGAGTGGACCTATGAGAGGGTTGCGGGAAGCGATCCCGCTACCTACTGCTCTTCACGCCAGTGATGTTACCACTACTCTATGCTCCCTCCCCATATTTGGATATACAACGTTTCAAAGGTGTCTAAAGAGAGCGTTCAACCAATCGACCCAACCACATCTCACTGTTGAAGTAGAGATTTCAAACGAAAAGTGTGAGAGATCTGAAATTTTCATCGTCAATCAAATGTCGTTGCATCATCACTGTCGTGGTCGTCATAATGACCAACTCCACCAGCACCGCCATCACTACCGATACCATCATCATCACTCCCACCGTCATCACCAAAGCACCACTACTCCCCATCGTTACCACCACCCCTACTCCTATAGCCCCCCACAACTACCATCCCCCACAACTCTCACCACCACAACCACCATCACCATAACGACGGTGGAAAGACGCTCCACTCCTCCACGACCTTCTATCTTTCTCCTCATGATCCACCTCCTCCTTCTTATCCGCATTCCTCTTCTATCCTCCTCCTCCTTCTCCTCTTTTCCCTTCCCCTCCTTTTCCTTCTCCTACTCCTCTCAATCTCCTTCTCACCCGCTTCATTTTGCGTCATTTCGAAGATAGTTGAAAGACATTACACGGTTGAAAACACACACAATGACATTGTAGGAAACCACGATCTTGAACGAATCGGCTCCCGATTGCAACGTTAATATATTAAGTTTTAAATTAGTTTTAGAGGTGTCTAAAAAGAACGCATTCCATGCTTATATAATATCGATTGGCAACGTTTCAAAGGTGTCTCAAGAGAGCGCTTAACTTATCAAGTCCACTACAGTACGTCTCACTTATGAGGTCGTTGCCTCAAAAGGTATTATCACCAGCCTCATCATCATCAATTGCATCATAATCCTCGTAGTCGTCATCAACATCACCTCAAAAGTCATCACCAACAACACTACATCGCTATCACCACCACCAGGCCAACGTCAACGCCCTAGTAGCCTTAAAATATCGCTAAACGGTGAATAATGTATAACGACACATTTAAAACGCTTCCAGGTCTGTAGTCGAGGGTATACGCGGCTATGCAGTGTTTACTCACCTCTAGAGACCGTATACTCACCTCACAAAATATTTATATTTATTTATATTAAAATACGGTAGCGTATACTCACAAAATACTGTATCTTATACTCACCTCTAATTTTTCTCGGAATAATAGCAGGTAGCGTGAACTCACCTGTAATATTACCACTACAGCCCTGCTTACGGCTGCCAAGGCCGTTGACATCGACCTAACCAGGCCGAAGTGGAATAATGTTTCGTAAAAGGTCAAGTCAACGTCAACGCTCATAGTTGTACATATAACTGTAGCCTATATAAATTGGACACTCGTATATTTTCTAAGTGATCGTAAATATTAGAAAGCGGGAGCAGTGCGTTGGGTTCGAATCCTAGAAGTTTTTCTTCTTATTTGTTGTGACGAGATTGAAAGCATGAAATGTCGTTGTCCAGATACAACGAACTGAGATCGACATTAAACTGCGACGATACCACCTAGGAAAAAACGTACAGCGCCAGTAGCATCTTGGGAAAAGGAGAACTATGTCAATGGCAAGCATTTCTATTTCGAAACTACTCAATGTTGATTAGAATCAAAGTTGGCGCCTCGTAAATAATGCACTAAACATAAAACTCATGGATATCGAAGAAAATCCAACTGGATTCATTGATGTAACTAATTTATTACGAAATAACCAGACTGCGCTTAGACACCTCTAAGTTTGATTCAAAGAATTTTACTTATATACGTCTTTCTCAGTCCAGATTAATAATTGTCTGGTGTCGACCTAAGAAGCCAGTAAACTGTTCAAATCCATTACTAACCTATCGTTGGGAAACTGATGAGGTAAGGTAAAGAAGACCGTCTTGCATACATTTCGTGGTGTTGTCGATGAAAGACTATTTCAGCCCTTTAACGAAGCCATAAGTCTTTTATTTATAGAATCATAAATATATTCGAAAGAGGCCTAATCACGTGTAAAGATAACTACATAATTTCTAAGTGACACTAAATAATAATATACAGGTGCAGTGCGTTGGGTTCGACTCCTATAAGTTTTCCTTTTTATTCGTTGTGACGAGATTCAGAGCCTTGAAGAGCATAAGACGTCGTTGACCTGGATATAAGACGTTCATTCGGGCAAAAGTTTATTCATACAATCACATTAATTTTAGTACAACATTGTCACCTACTCGCGTTATTCATGTTTTTTCTAAGTGATCACAATTATCAGAAACGGGTGCAATGCACTGGATTCGACTCCTAGAAGTTTTCATTTTTATTCTTCCAATGAACCAGATACAACGAACTGGCTTCAACTTGAAACAGCGACGCATAGCACCTGGGAAAAGAAACAGTCATGCTGGGCGCCTTGGAAAAATAGAATTATGCTATTAGCATGCATCTATCACTCGAAGCAGCTCCTCCTCCTCCTCCTCTTCCTCTTCCTAATACACCTACTCCGTCTTCTCCTCCTCCTCCTCCTGCTACTCCTCCTTCTCCGCCTCCTTCTCTTTCTCCGTCTCATCAACTGCCTTCTCCGAATCCTCTCAAGCCCCTTCTGACCCGCTTCATTTTGCGCCATTTCTAAGAAAGTCGAGACACATCACATCTTAGAAATCTTGCATTAAACTAAAAGACACGTATAGGAGAGAACTGACGGGTTGTTTAATGCGATCCTATTATTATATCTTCGGTTAAACCATTTTTAGGGGTGTCTAAAGAGAGCGTGGTCCGAGTCGACGTCCGCCCCTGGGTATGTTTTTGAGTTGATCACGCTATTCCAGTATCTCTGCTTTGTCATAATGAAGTCGATTTGAAATCTTCCTGTGTTTCCCGGTCTTGTCCAAGTATATCTCCTCCTTTTGTCCTGATCAAACCATGTGTTATTAATATATAGTTGCCTTCTCTTGCAGAATTCTACGAGTGTTTCTCCTCTTCCATTCCTTGTTCCCAGCCCAAATTTCCCCGTAATCTTATCTTCCCTACCCTCTCCTACCACTGCATTCCAGTCTCCCATTATCACCGTGTAGTCCTTTCCTTTTGTCTCCTTGTCCATTAATTCTTCTATTTGGTCGTACATTTCGTACATTTCCTCAATTGTCTCCTCTTTATAGTCCGAAATCTTACATGAAACAAAACGCTGTAATTCAATCTGCTGCCTAATGCCACTTTTATATACCGTCAATTGATCCAGTTTTAGAGGTGTATAAAGATATCGCTCTAAATAGTTGTTCAACGGTTCCTATCCCTATATAAAACTACGCTGTGAAGGTGTCTAAAGAGAGCGCTCAACCAATCGACTCAACAAGGTCTCACTGATGGAGCTGCAATGCTGAGGAAAGTACTCTGTAAATGTGTTTCAAATAATAAATACAAATATACTTTTCAAAAGTATTTGAAATGCAAATACAAAACACATTTTCAAACAGTAATTGAAACAGAAAATACAAATACACTTATGTATTTTGTATTTCAAATACAAAATAAATGCAGCCTAGCCTAGACCCGCAGTTAAAAATGTCTAATAGTGTGATCATGCTGCAAAACACAATGTCAGGTTGGGAAAGTTTTCAAAGGAAAAAGTCATATTCTGGTTTAACAGCCACAGTTTCTCAAAATGTGTATCAGACAGTCCACTGCGCCGTGGAGTAAATATCTGTCCACCACAACTGAATAAACGTTTAACGGGTGCAAACAATGGAATGACCGTATTGTACCTAATGAAAATATCCCTTAATACTGGAAAGGATGTCAATGATTCGAGGTTTCGTGAAGGGTCTTCACCATAAATTGCAGAACCAGCTGGATGGACGTTGTAGTTGTAAAAGTTGTTAAGATCTGCATTGTTCATTGGTTTCAGAAGATTGTGTTCCCCAATGTTGATAGTTGAAAGATGAAAGACATTACACAGAGGAAAACCTTACACACAAAAAACGTTTGGACTAAGTCAACGTAAAGCTATTGCAAACTTTATAATTTATATTATTGATTGACCCAGTTTTAGAGGTGTCTAAACAGAGGTGTCTCAACGTTTCCTATCTATACAACTAAGTAAGCAAACAAGCAAGTAAGTAAGTAAGTAAGTAAGCAAGTAAGTAAGTAAGTAAGTAAGTAAGTAAGTAAGTAAGTAAGTAAGTAAGTAAGTAAGTAAGTAAGTAAGTAAGTAAGTAAGTAAGTAAGTAAGTAAGTAAGTATATTCTTTATTTGACCAGTTGACATAACGCACTCTGGTTTACATACATGTCAGACAATTACAACATAATATGACTTTTTTTTATTAGGATGCTGTATATTATACAGCATCCTAATAAAAAAAAAGTCTCTCTCATTTGACCATCAGCCTTAGGTAATGTCCGATTGTGAGTTCTTGGTCGCAAGGTACATCCAGTGTTCTTTATGGGTGGTAATAATCCACGCAAAACATGTCCTGAATTACTCAAAACATGACAAAAAAGCCAGGAGGCAGCTTTGTTACATAAGTAAATTAAGTAATCAAAAGTCGAGTTATCACTATGGAGATATTCCAGTCGAATCAACTTGTTCATAACCGATTAAAGTCTATTTCTATTTTGTTGCCCTCCAAATCCACACCATGCCGGGGCCACATACAACAGTCGGGCAACCATTGTGGCTCGTACCACATCATAGAGTTTAATTGTGTTGAAATAATACTTAATGCACATAAGGATTGCTTTGCCTTACTGCATAATCTGTATAAATATGCTGCTCAAAACTAAGGATTTCAGAATTCTTGACCTCCAGAACATTTAGGCTGCTTACTCTTGTCACACCAGTAGTTACTGCAGGCAAGTCAACACACCCCCTCGGTCTTATTATTATTATTACATACGTTTTATTTTAGTTTAGTTTTAGGTTACAGTTTGGTGCCCATTTGGCTACGTACTCTAGCTCTGTTTTTACTGTATCTCCAGTTTTTTTGCTTACTTATTTACTTACGCATGTAAATGATGGGTAACAATCTTCGTTATGACACAGCATCATTAGGCAAAATACTACCTACCTAACTCGTGCCTTGAGTGTGTCCTCTGAGAAGTTTACTACTTAGTGGCCATGAATTAGGTCACTGAAATGCTCAGCGCATCGCTTAATGCTTCGTTACGAGACAGTGGCAGATACATTTACACGTATAATAATAAAAATTCATAGTACATCGTTATCCAGTTTTAACGGATCAACTCCCAGGTGTGGATGGAAGAACATCGAATGAAAGCTACATTTACTACCTATAATAATGTTGATCCGGGAGTAACTAGCTATGAAACAACCTTAGCTAGCTGTTAAAGTGTGAAATAACCTAACAACGAATGAGCAACCTTAAATATCTACGAAACGTCATTTTTATATATATAGCTCGGTTGAAACGGATTTAGAGGTGTGCGAAAGGCGTAATAATGTTAGTATTAATGTCTACCTTACAGTTCAACGGATTCAAACAGTTAAACCTTGGGACAACAATTCCTGCATTGCTACATCACCGATGAAATTTTTTCACATATCATAATTATATTCACTACTCCCATCATTAGCAGCACCATCACCATAATCACGGCTTCTGTTCCAGTAATTAACGAATTCCAACTTCCTTGACATGCAGGCCAGTGCATTGCAGGACATTCTATTAACTTCTGCTGCTTGGTGACAGAGGGAAAATGTTCGTAACACTGTTTTCGCTCAGAAACCTGGAAGCCGCAACCGTTAGATCGGACACTACCGGGAAACATACAAAGGCGCCTTAAAAATGTTATTTACACACACGAATACGTAGACCATGAAACTTACAATTATTATTAATCCAAACATTTAACGTCGTCTTATGACATCAACGGCCGTTGACGACAATTCATAAATGCAATTTACAGAAAACAAGATACTTATAGCGTCCGAAAGACACCATTTCACTATTTTAAATATTTATTGACTTATTTTGCGCCGGTGTCTAAAGCACTAGACATCAACGGATCGCTTACTAAAACTATGCATTATACTCCGTGGTGCCAGCCCGAAGCATGCATAATGAGGGATGGGGACGCTAATCTTCTTTGTTCTAACACAGCGTCGTTAAACAACAACTAACGAACCAATCGCTACACTCAAATACGCCAAATACATCAACGCCCTATTAGCCTTAAGATGTCGCTACACGGCAAAAAATTTGACTCTATTACGATATGACACCTTTGAAACGCTTTCAACCGACGCTATATAAGATTAAAATAGATTTCAATCGCTGGATAAAGTGTCTATGTGACAGTCGTTAGGTAAGGCTATTTGCTAACGTCAATAACCAAACAAACGAAACTAACTGAAAAACGACTAGGTTAACCGTCCCAGCCACAAGATATCGTTCATCATTGGATCCTTATACATTCGCAGCAGTTGCCATATATTCAATGCTCTTCTTGCGAAAATGATGCATTAATACTGATCCCGTAAATAGCAACACCCTTATATGAAGCATTTTAGAACAAATCAGGCGCACACAATTCATTTCGAATGCATTGATTCTTACCTCGTCCTCCTTCTAAATGCTGCAGCTCTCATAACCGTTTAGAAGATGGTATGATGAGGTCGACGTTGACACAGAAAAACGCCTATAAAATCGCTAGGTGGTGTCCTGTTTCGAATTGTAAAGTGTGCAGTGGACGTGGACGGCCATTTCTAACCACAAGATGTCGATAAACACTGAATCCTGATCAAATGTCTTACGTTTGTGGTTTTCCTTTGATTCTTTTCCATGGCCAGCCCCACCCACACCTGGAAAAATGATCTGTTAAAATTGAAATTCATATAATATTAATTTGTCTTATTATACAGGGTGGGCCAGTAGGAATGCACCAACTTTGACGCCTTATAACTTGAATAATTTTTATCTGAGCGTCTTGTCCAATATATCAGATTGAAGATAATTATCCATTTTTTGATTCTGCAAAATATCTACGAGATAATGTTACGACTTTATGAGATAATGCTATTAATATTCGATGTGCCATTTTCTGGCCATAAAACTGCAAGAAAAAACAAAAGTCTGAAACTGAAGACGTCAGTTCTAAACAGTCACTTAGTACTAACAATTAATATCTTGAGTGAATTTACCATCAGTCAAACAAATACTCAATAATGTCCACCACGTGCTCGGACTCTTACTCGTCCCTGGATTGTTGTCTTGGCTGGAAATTAACTCTTGGACTTGTGCAATGTTCGCTGCTGTGCGCGCAGAACGTTTGCGACCACAGTTGCGGCTGTTAGACGTTCCCGTAGCATCAATTTGTTTAATCAATCGATCTAGAGCATATTTATTCCATTTTCTAGAAGGGAATTCTATCATCATCTGATGTGCATTGTATCCTTTTTCTGCTCTTAAAATTCGGATTAAAATTCTATCCTCTTCCGCGAGCGGCGTCATGATGTTCAATATTTACATTCAAAATTGAGAGGTGTGCGCCGCACCGAAATTTTATAACAGTGGTGCCGTATATCAGTGCAAGATTTGACACAGTAGTAGAGTGGATGATTACTTTCAATTTAGTATATTGGGCACGATGTTCGGGTAATAATTGTTCAAGTTATATCCATTCAAAGTTGGTGCATTCCTACTGGCCCACCCTGTAGATGTATATATTAATTGCCACTACAAAGTTAGTTCTAGCTTCAGTTTTAGGTCATTTTAAAAGTTTATTAAAGAATAACATCTAGAAATGGGCTTAAAGGTATTTACTGGCACTGGCTATCTTATCAGTTCCATCACCATTCAATTAGAACCACTCTGGCCTTTGTAATGACAGGCGCTTTGGTCAAAGTAGTTTTAAAGAGTTCAAGATCACGTCGTCTAAAAGCGTTTAAAGGGTGTCATAGAGTCACATTATTTACCGTCTAGCAATCTTTTGGGGCGTAGCGGTTGGTTAGTTGACCTGCTTAACGACGCTGTGTTAGAACGAAGATGGTTAGTGTCGCCCTCCTCCTTTATGCATGTTCGGCCTGGAACCACCGATTATAAGGCATGGTTATGACTTTTATGCACAATATGGTTAATAATAAAATCTGTTGGGCTAATTACTTAATTACGGTTGGTTTTGATACGCCATCGGTTGATGCCTCGTGCGTTAGACAGCAGCGCAAAGGAAGTAACTAATTACAATTACCACTGCAAGCCCACGAGGTTCATAAATTACATATTGCTCCTAAGCCTGGAAATGGACCCTGTGACTCTATGACACCCTTTAAACGTACAGTTTTGATGGAGTTGCAAAGTTTACGGTTAATAGAAAGTCCTGCGATGCACTGGCCTCCATGTCAAGAAACCTGGAATTCGTCAATTTCCAGGCTCAGGAGCTGATTAGAAATGTGGCAGTGGCGGTGGTGGTGATGGTTATGACTACCACCATCATCGTCAGGTGGTAGTTGTAGAGTTGTTGATGAAGAGTGCTCTCTCTTTAGACACCTTTGAAAAGTCGCTATTCGATATTATTTTTTAAGTGCATGCGCTTTATTTAGACACCTCTAAAACGAAATCAATCCATGATATGTAAACCTGGGATTACATCCGATTGCAATATTTCCCAAGTGCGTCAGATTTTTTACCGAAAAGAGGCCAGACGAAGTTGGTATAATAATAATAATAGTAATAAAAAAATAATAATACTAATATAAAAATACATAATAATAATAACCATTGGTCCACCGTCTAAGCTAATCTTGTTTTCCTCTTGTAACATACTTTAGCCTAAGCTGATTGTAACCTTTTCTCAGCCATCATAACCAACCCAAACAATGTTCTGCATAAGTTATTACCTCCAGAGAAAGCTGTTGTATACTCACTGCGCCCCAGAGCACACAATAGAATTATACCTAATGCCGACTCTTTAGCTCGTAAGACCTTTGTCATTCGAATGTTATACATGTATGCTTAAATTAATTTTATGAACTATGTACACCAAAATGCGGTTAGCAGTTGGTTTGAATAAAGGATATACTTACTTACTTACTTACTGTTACAGAAGGGCATGTGGGCAATTATTATTATTATTATTATTATTATTAATGAGCTTTTATATAGCGCCCCTTCAAGGTTATCTACTCAGGAGCGCTCCTAGTCCAACCACGGCTAAAGAGAGTAGTTTTTAAGTTTGCAAGAAACAAGGTAGAGTGAGTCATAGGGACCAGGCGAAGTGCAACAGGAAGGCCATTCCAGGTTGCAGGTCCAGCGACCGAAAAAGAACGTCGCTGCGTAAAGGCTGTCCGCGTGCGAGGGACCAATAGCTCGGCCTGGTCAGCAATGTACTCACCAACGCTTTAACGAGTTTCAGTGAGAAAAAAATTCCATTCATTCAAACTGACAAACGCAGTAAGATTACTTTGAAAGATGAAAGTACAATCAAATCTTAATAAAACACACGGTTTGGCAGCCATGCAAGGCGCCGCCCTTGAGGGGGTTACGGGAATCGATCCGCGAACCTAATGCTCTCCTGGCCATGAGTGTTACCATTACTCTATCCCCCTCCCCAAAGGAGGAGGGCGACGCTAATCCGCTTTAAGAGAGCGTCATTAAACAGCAACTGATCAACCAATCAGTACACTCAGACATTCGACATACATGAAGATTATGCGCTTGTCAACGCCTACTAGCCTTGAGATGTCGCTAAACAGTAAATAATGTGACTATATGACACCTTTAAAACGCTTTCGACCGGCACTATATTTAAAAAAAATTGCGTTTTACCGCTTGGTTCAACACACCACACGATTCTATGACACGTCGACGTCAACGGTCCTGGTTGCCGTAGGTAACCAAAAGAAAACTAATGGAAAACTAACTGATTAACCACTATCGTTTTCGGTTGGTATCAGTCTATGGCCTTGACGAGAAAGGAGAACGACGCTAAACATGTCACAGTGGCATCTCTTTTCTTAAATTGTAAAGTAAACCGAAGGCGTACGCGACCCTTGCAGCCACATTCGTAGCAATTCCAATATATTTGTCGTCTTCGCTCCTTGCTCTTTCGTGAGCAACACCATCAGTAACTACAAAAATAATCCACTAATACTGCGATCTCGTAGATATATTTATTAAGCGCCACTATATAAAAGTAAAGCATTAATCTAAAGTGCTGAGAAACTGTGTGGATGAGCATTTGTTCAGGGTCTTCAAAAACTAATAATGTGCCTCAACCAGAACATATCCATGGTTGAGCACAGAAGCTTCGCTGTGGTCGAAACTTTCTCGAATTAGTTACCTAGCATCTTACGACATGAGCTTCTTGGTCTTTCTGTACTCATTTTTTCGTAAGCGTTTGAAAACCATTTCACTGGTGATTGTATTTGCAATACACACATACAATAGATACATAAATATACATACATACACATTCATATATACACAAACATGCATACATACATACATAAATATCATATATACATGCATACATACGTATATATATACATACATACACATGCATTCATACACACATATATGCAAATATACATATTTACATACATTCATACATAAATATACATGCACACACAATGGATTCTCCTCCCTATCAATGCTGACTTACCTGGTTTCGACCTAGCAACGCTGAGGTCTGCAAACTTGAATTTCAATTACTCTACATTTCCCGCTTACTTTGATCCCTAGTGTAACAGCTTCGGTTTATAAACAGGTAATGTAAAGACGGAAGGACGTAAGAGTGTAATCGATAACAAGTAACCGACAGATGTCGTAACTTCAGCATATCTAAAAATAAATACACTATTTAGACACCTTTGAAAAGGCACGTTAGAGAGAGATAATAAAGTAATTCGTCTTTTGCCTTTAATTGAAAAACAACCTTTCATGGCCAACAAAAGAACCTCTAAGTTCAAAAAAGAATTGGAAAATGAAAACAGAAAAGAACCGATATGGTCAAGAAGAGCCTTTGGGCCAAGCAGAAAAGGAAAAGAAGCAAAATGGCCAAATGGATAATAATGCATATTTATATACGTGTGTGTATACATAAATATATATGTTAAAATATTAATCTATATATTATAAAAGATGAACTACAACCACATGTCAATCATCGGCATCTCAACGACCTACCAATGAAGGAAACAAACGATGAGAGAACCGAAAGAAAAAAAAGAAAGAAAGAAAGAAACTGAAAACAAAGAAAGAAAGAAACTGATAATGGAAAGTTACACGAACATAACTGAAACATATCAAAAACTTTAAAGACTTCAACGGCCTTTGTAGCCATAAGATGCGTTAAACTTTATTTTAATTTTATTCTGGATATTTTTATAGCGCCTCCCGAAGTCAACTACTACTCAGAGGCGCTCCCGACTTCAGCATTGATACTGTGCCGGAATTTTCACGCCAAAGCGCCACGAGCAATTGCGAGTGAAGGACTTGCCCAAGGTCCGTACGCAGCGGCTAGAGTGGGGTTCGAACCTGCAACCCTCCGGTCACAAGGCGCCGAAATTACCACTGAGCCACCACGCCCCACCATTGGGAATAATAATAATTATAATAATAATGCGTTTAATTCAGGCAACACGTCTTCAGGCAGCGTTACGACAATTGGTTCGGTTTCGATATTTATCGGAATCCTACTTTACATTCGAGCAACTCTGCAGTATAGTCCAATTAAACCTTTTCTCAGCCATCATAACGAACCCAGCAAACGTTCTGCATCAGTTGTTACTTCCCGAGAAAACTGTCGTTTACTCAATGCGCCTTAAGGCACACAATAGATAATTTATACCTAAAGCCGACTCCTTAGCCCGTAAAACTTTAATCCTTCGGATGTTTATTTGCTTATATTAATTTTGTCAACTGTGCACACCAAAGTGCGACTAGCAGTTGGGTTTTTAAATAAAGGATATACTTACTTACTTACTAACTTACTTACTTGATCGACTTTTCGTTGTCCTAAGCTTGCCTTTATTCGCATAGACTTTCGCAGTGAGAGCGCCTCTGACTGGTGGTCACTCGGTAGAGGCGCTTTATAAGTATTGAAATACAATACAAAAGTTTAACCACATCTTTGGGCATCAAAGGCTATTAATAACATCAATAAGAATCCAAAACAGGCCAAGTGAAAAACTATTCAAACTCTTGCGATCAAAAAATATATATACCATCGGATGAATAAAACTTAAAGGTGTCTAAGCTTGGTAACTGTGTACTAAATGAGCTCTAGAATGAACAAGACTGAATTTCTCTTCCTTAACTTCAGCTGCATAATTTATGCGCTTTATGCCTGAATTATATCGCGCCAGTTTTGACACTAAGCAACACACAGCTACTTTAACCGACAAAGGCGTTAGATCGGACACCACCGCGTAACATATAAAGAAATGTCAAATACACACGCGAATAAGTAGTCGATGAAATTTACAATCAATAAAGAACACTTTGTGTGCTTGTAGTTGTAACAGTAATTGTAAATTCTATGTCGTTGCAGTTAGACGGTAAATAAAGTGACTCAATTACGACACCTTCAAAACGCTCACAACCGAAACTATACATACTAAAATTGCGTTTCAACGCTAGACAGTAAACAGTAGCCGCTAGACAGTAGACAGTAGACGCTTTTGACAGTAAATGTATTACAAAACGAAGTGTATAGGGTAGTTAAACAAATTACTAAAGGTCAAATTTTGTAATGATGCTCTTGTGTATTAACCTTAGTTATATCCATTACATATTGGTTATTTGAGAACCTATATAACCGTTTCTTTTCAATTGCAAGTATATAATGAGAGT
Source organism: Allolobophora icterica (assembly GCA_963556255.1). Classification (NCBI taxonomy): domain Eukaryota; kingdom Metazoa; phylum Annelida; class Clitellata; order Crassiclitellata; family Lumbricidae; genus Allolobophora; species Allolobophora icterica. The sequence continues at coordinate 85,628,913 of OY744605.1, read as the reverse complement.
GTGATGCTAGTAAATTACATATATAACACATTGATTAATGAGTATCTATATTACAACCATCCAACATTTGGTTCTTGGATGTCGCATATGGTTTGATTTGGTTTATGTATTGGAGTAAAATCAATATTATATTATATAGTGCTGTATTATTGTGTTGCAATAAAGGAAATATACATGTAATTGTAACTTGAATGCATAGAAATCAAACTTGAGACAATTATGCTCATATAAGCTTTGTTAATTAATAAAACTTATAGTTGAATGTGTTAGATACCTGAACAATTTCTTTAAAAAAGGAACTTGGTATAACCATATGTTTCATTTAATGTGCATGATGTATGTGAAATTTATTACTATTTCATACATGATATGATTGTAGTGGCAGATATTGAACTGAGGAATAAGAAATAATCAATTAAACATTTCAAAGATAAAATAAGAATATAATGTAATAATTATAATTATATGTACTGTGCATCTGAAGTTGTTTAAATATTTCTTGCGAGTGACAATAGTTGGGAAGTACTGTTTCATTTGTATCAAAACAGTTTAGAGCTATGTGTTTTATAAATAACATTAGATATATTGCTTTAAATGATGTGACATTATTGATATTGTAAGCTTATGTTTGACACCTTTAAATGGTGTCTTTCGGACAGTATAAGTTTATCGTTTTCTGTAAATTGTATTTCTGAATTGTCGTCAACGGCCTTTGGTGTCATAAGACGACGTTAAACTGTGGAATAATAATAATAATAAAACGCTAGATCGCATCAACCGCAACATTTTAGGACTGGAAACAGCAGTTGCTGAGTGTAATTTGTGAGAATTAATATCAATTGTTTAACGACATATTGCGTCCGTAAGGTCCGTTGACGTCAACCTAACCATACCCAATGATTTCGTATCCAAGTAATCGGTCGGTAGTAAATGAGGATTCAGAATTTAATTACATCTTATGGTAATAAAATCTGAATACACCAATTGGTTGGCCAGCTTCTGTTTAAGCACTCAAAGATGAATAGTGTAGTTCTCCTCCTTTTTCCAGGCTTGGGACTGGCATTAACAGAGCACCAGCAGCGCGGAAGTTATAATATATAACAGTTCTTAGTTTGTTGCTGCTTAAAGACACTGTGTTACAACAAATATGATTAGTGTCGCCTTTCTCCTTTTTCCAGTCTTGGGACTGGCACTACCACCGGTAAGTTAGATACGGAGTTTGCAGCAATTGAACGCAGTCTATAGTTTATGCTGAAATGTTCTACATGAGTTTATAAAGTGTAGCCATCTTCTTCGGACTAGAGACATCTTATGGCTACCAGATGAACCAACCTCACGAATTTACCACAAAAAAATTAATGGACTTTTTAGAAACTGCTGTTCTGTAGGATGAACGAAGATTTGCGATGAAACGATCGGACTATCAACAGAGAGTTCAACGGAATCTTATGACCGTTGAAATATTAAAAGAATATCACACAGCTTCAGTTCATGTTCCATATTTTGAACTTGTGATTTTTATCATTTATTCCGTTTTGTTTGATATTAGGGATCTCCGTATTTTTACGTATAATAGAAATGTGGCTATTGTATCGAAAATATAAGAAAAACTGGATTCGATCTGTTCAAAAGGTTACAGAGTATCAAAATAAACAGCTGAATAGGCAGTGAATGGTAGTGAAACTGAGACCACAAGAACATTTCTATTTTGCCAAGTGGAAGTGCAAGAAGACATTGTTACATTGTTTAATATATTTATTTTATATCTGCCAAGGCCGCTGACGTCGAACTAACCGCTCCATGTTCAATAAACAGAAGATCTAGCGGTTCCCGCATTTTCGTATAAATAGAGACGGTTGAAATCGTTTTAAAGGTGTCTAAAACACAGATTATTTAAAACACCTAACCAAGCCGAAGTAACGAGAAGGCTTTAAACAATTTCATTTAAACCTCTCTCATCCCATAAATAGCAGTATATCTGATGTGAAGCAGATTCAAAGTGGGTAAAATTGTATAAGGTAGGTTTTCGCTTCTACTATACTTGGGCGCCTCCACCATGTGGTGTTACAAGCACAGTCTACAAGTCGAATGCAACATCCATTAGAACTGCAAGCGCGCGGTATGTTAGAGGATTTTTCTTCGATTGATCCGTTTATGATTAACGTCGCCCTCCTTATTGTCCAGACTTCTGACTGGCACTAGCAGAGTATAAGGAAGTGGCGGAGTTGACATACGCTTTACTTTACTTTTACATTGTTTAACCCATTAGTGCCTAATGTTCCACAAGTGGAACATTCCGCTAAAAGTGGCGGCAACAACCTGTACTTTGTTTTTTGCTGTTGTATGCTACATTATATTATTGGTCTATGTTGGTGTTTATAGTTTCGTCTATGGTTTACCAAGTTGAGCGATAAATAAGTGTTTTTTTCAAATTTTGTAAGTATGTAAACGTTCAATTATAAAATGTCATTTGTTTCAATCGCCGGAAAAAAGATGTAAGCTATCCACAACTGTTAGATTTGTTGTAATTTGATGATTCCTGTTTTATGAGCACTCTCCTTTCAGCATATAATGATTTACAATCACTGGTTTTATATAAACACCGCATGTCTGACATGTTCCACTTGTGGAACATTGGGCACTAGCAATACCTTGGCTGTAAAGACAGTTACAGTATAGCCTGCCTGCTAACGTACCAGTCCATGCTGACTAGCAGCTAAATATATATTTTGAAGTGAGCAAATATAAAGTATAGAAATGGATATGTAGCACAGTTGCTGTACTATTTGCAACATTGGCGAGTCTCACAACAACTTAGTGTGGATGAGAGCATGATACCTTATTACGGACACCATGGGTGTAAGCAGCATATCCACCACGGTAAGCCAATCCGATTTGGCTTCAAAATGTGGAGTCTGAATGCATCAACTGATGGATACTGCTGTCAACTCGAGCCATACCAGGGTGCAGGTTCAGGGATTAAAATTTTGCAGCTTGGGCTTGGTGGATCTGTCATACTTGATCTGGTTTCAAAGCTGCCTCAGGATCTACATTACCATAATTTTATCTATGCAGATAATTTCTTCTCATCGCTGAATTTAGTCGACCACCTCACTCAATCATCTATCGGCTACACTGGCACAATTCGGGAGAACCAGACCCAGAAATGTCCTGTGATGGCAACCAAAGAGTTGGCCAAGAAGAAACGCGGGGAATTTGATTTTCGCCAGGATGCAGCAAACAATTTTATCCTAGCCAAGTGGCATGACAATGCCGTTGTGAGTGTCATCAGTAACTGCCACGGCATTGACCACTCCGAAGTGCAACACGGTGGTCGGCAAAGGAGAAGAAGCGTTTGACTGTTACAGTTCCGGATGCAGTGCACCAGTACAACCGCTTTATGGGGGGCACTGACTTGATGGACAGGAACATATCAAACTATCGTATAACTATTAGATTGAAGAAGTGGTGGTGGTCGGTATTCAGCTTCCTGTTGTCATCGTCAGTCGCCAATGCTTGGTGCATCCATCGGCTAATCAAAGCTGAGAAGTTGGACTTACTCAACTTCACTAGACAGATCGCCAGAATTACTCAAAACGACCAGAGATAGGCCAACCATCAATGGTGTCACAGCATGTCATGCGTAGTGTTGTGCCGGATGAAGTTCGCACATCAACTGGACATTACCTGGTCAGCAGCAGCCAGAACCGCTGCAGAGTTTGCCAGAAGAACACGAAGCGTGGCTGCGGTAAATGTCACATCAATTTGCATGACACTTGCTTCATGATTTTCCATAGCAACTAGACCTATAGCTTGTTACAGTCATGCCAAAGCTATGAAAACAGTGTAGTTAACAGTATTATTGAACATCTATTATATACTCTGTTGTGATCATACAATTTTTTTGATCAATGCGATGTTGAAGTTGCATATAACAAATAATGGGTATTGCATGTGCCCAATGTTCCACAAGTGGAACATGATTTCAAAACCATATTAGGACAAAACTGCAGCAACCCATTCAAAACTGAAGCTATTTTTCGTGTTCTGGCATGGGATTTTACCTTAAATTGTGTTTGAGATCAAAAAAAAAAAGTTGGGCTGTCGCGGTCGACTCCTTCGATCGCAACGACGAACCAACGAAGGAACTATTAAAAGATCTTTATTTAAAAATAAAGTCGATTAAGTGTAGAGTAAGTCAACTCGTCTATCAAATATCACAATCGTAGACAGCACACAGGTTGGCTGGTCTCGATTGAACGTTATACGATCAATGTTTCAACGTTTACAAATCTTCGTCAAAAGGCCCTTAATGTACATCAGGTCTATCTTATATAGAGTTCTCCCGGATCCCAGAACGTTCTGTGACGTCACTGTACTTTTCCCTGGAAAGTCCTACTGAACACGTATATCCTTGTTGCATGCAACGAATTAATGTTGACAGCTTGCTGCAGAATTTTCCGTGCGTTGTAAACAAGCTTGTTGACGCGTCGGTTTTCTTCCCTTGATGCATGCACCCGCGTAGACCACGACATTCCCTCCGCCCTCAGATGATGACACGTCTTCAGCACCATCCCGAACGGGTCATCACAATCAAGCCGGGCCTCCAGACTCCATCTCGACACAGCATATACAAACAAAACAAAACACATCAGTTAGTCAATTTATCTATACAATTTGCGGGCTCGATCCTTGTGTGTCGGGCCATTCCCCCCCTTCACCATCCGAGTCACAACCGAGAGAGGAAATCAGCCACCGTGTTCTGACGTCCAGGACGATATCGAAAGTCCACGTTAAACTCTTGCAATGCTAACGCCCAACGAGTCAGTTTCGCACTCTTAGGGCTTGCATCTGTGAGATAAGACAAAGGATTATGATCTGAATAAATGATTATCTTTGATAAGAATATCCATGACTTGAATCGTTTAAGTGCCCAAATTACTGCGAAAGCCTCTCTCTCAATTGTAGACCAATGCATCTGTGTATCTGTAAGTTTAAGGCTAGCAAAAGCAATTGGTTTTTCTTGACCTTCTTCGGTCCACTGAAACAAGCAACACCCGACCGCGGTGGCACTTGCGTCAACACTTAAACCAAATTCCTTAGTGAAATCAATGGTATGCAACTGTGTAGCTTTACTGAGATCATCCTTTAACTTATCTAGTGCTTCTTGATGCTTTTGCTCCCAAGGCACCTTCGTAGGTATGTTATCTCGTGTCAAATCAGTTATTACCCGTGCTTTTTCAGCTAAAGCAGGTATAAAATTTCGAAAGTAACTGAAAAAACCCATAACCTTTCTAACGTCTTTCTTTGTTGTTGGAGGATGGATATCATTGATCGTAGCGATCTTACCTGGATCAGGTTCAATACAACCTGACCCTACTATATGGCCAACAAACTTTATTTTGTTTTGTGCAAAATTACATTTTCTTAAATTCAAAGTGAGTCCTGCTTCCTCAATAGTTTGCAAGAATTTCTCTAGATGTTCTAAATGGTCATTCCAATTCATTGAATTAACTAATTTCATTTGTAGGTATACTACATCTGCCTTACATCCTTCTCCCTGAAAACCAATTATATTAATCCGTTTAATCACGGGTAAGTTTAGTGACTCAATTAATTTCTTATCAATACAACAAATTTCTGCTCCTGAATCAGATAATGCTGGCTGAGAAGGGAGTTCTTCAATCTGTACATTGATATACGACCTCTCGTGTAATCCATCAATACTATTCTCGTATACCCTTACAGCAGTTTCCAACCCTATTGGTTTAGAATTATCCAATAAATTCCCTTGCTTTACCTGTTCAGGTATCTCATGCAACACGTTGACCTTCTCAACAAATAAGTCGGTCACTTCTTCAGTTGGGTTCCCAGATATACAAGTACTCACCTTTTTAGAACTTGGTTTGGTCTGGCACTCCCTTGCCCTATGACCCTTCTGATGACATAGGAAACAGAGACCCTTTACCTTGGCCTCCTCCTGAGACACCCTCGCACCTATCTTGGCTTCACCCCTTATTTCCGGTTTGGGAGACTTGGGTTGAGCTGTCTGGTTATTGACTTGAACATGTGGTTGACCTCTCGTCCAATTGTTATACTTCGGTGTCGGATGACTATGGCATACTAAGTCATTCCCACCATCATGCGACGCTACATAAATGTCAGCCGCATTAGCTATGTCTTCACAGCTCAACCACTCCTCTTTTTCTTGGGCCAAGATATAATCTAAACAAGCCTTCGACAAGGACTCCTTAAGCCGATCCGCAACCAATAAACTTACAAGTTTATCAAACTCATCAGTTATCTTTCTACTTTTCAAATAATACATAAGAGCCACACGCAATTTGGATGAATAGATCGTAAATGATTCGTCCGATGCTTTGTGCAACGACCAAAATCGGGCTCTAAGATTTGAAGGGCTTATCTTAAACTCCCTTAGCAAAAACTCCTTCAGGAATTTGTAGTCATGGAGCTGTGCCTCAGTAAGGCGCATGGTTAATGCCTTAGCTCTTTCACTTAAAATGGCTAGCAATAATTTTGCTCTAACATCTTCATCCACCTCATACACATTAAACAAACCATCCAAGTGATCAAAGAAACCTGGAATTTCTATAGGGTCGGAAGGAAATTTCCAAAGAATATTCTTAAGGGCATCACTATAACGCTTAGTACGACTTGCTAAAGAATCTCTAACATTTCGTTCTTCCTGCTTTTCCTTCCTCTCCCTTTCTTCTTTCTCTTTCCGTTCCTTCTTTTCTCTTTCTTCTTTCTCTTTCCGTTCCTTCTTTTCTTCCTCTCTCCTCTTTTCCTCCCTTTCTTCCTTCTCCTTCCGTTCCTCCCTCTCTCTTTCTTCCTTCTCCTTCCGTTCCTCCCTCTCTCTTTCTTCCTTCTCCTTCCGTTCCTCCCTTTCTCTTTCTTCCTTCTCCCTTTGTTCTTTCTTTTCTTCCTCTCTCCTCTTTTCCTCCCTTTCTTCCTTCTCCTTCCGTTCCTCCCTCTCTCTTTCTTCCTTCTCCTTCCGTTCCTCCCTTTGTTCTTCATATTTACGGATTTCGAACTCCAGACGGCGCTTCTGCAGCTCGTAATCCACTCCTGTTGGAGATATTGGACTACCCTTAAATTCCTCTTCCTCTTTTCCAATCTCCATGGCCCATTCTTCCATTAATTGATTTCGATCCCATGACATAACATCATCTTCGTCCCTTCCTGCCTTCATAAGATACACCCTAAGGCGCTCAGACGACATTTTGCGAATATTCGCTTGCATCTCTGTTGTCAACGCTTCCATTTTTACAAACAGTCAGTCAACAACAATCAACAAAAAAAAACAGACACCACGCGGCAAACCCGCCACCCAAAAGGAAAATTCCACAACCCAAAGTGCAACTATGCAGTATCCAAAGAAGTACACTCGCCAAGTACGCAAAAACTATACAAGCTCACGCAAGTCTGGCCTCGATCACAACAATGGATCAAATTTCAAAGAAATAATCAGCAGATATTGAAAGAGAAATAATGGCTGCCTCCCACTCGGCTGCAACTCCACTCTCTTTTCTCCTTCTCAGCCACGACAACACCTAGGATCTTACCCGTATGTTGACTGCTGTCTTCTGCTGTCTCAGCCGAACGACGCACTTCGTCCGTCCGACTGTCGTATGCCGATTCACCCGTCTCCCACGGTAGAAAGGCGTCTCGATCCGCTCGCTGTCTGGAACAGACCGTCTCTTGATCCTCCGGGTTGACTCCTTCCTCCGCCGGCTCGCGTCTTCTTCACCGGATCCAACACCGATGATCCCACTTCTGACACCAATAATGTCGCGGTCGACTCCTTCGATCGCAACGACGAACCAACGAAGGAACTATTAAAAGATCTTTATTTAAAAATAAAGTCGATTAAGTGTAGAGTAAGTCAACTCGTCTATCAAATATCACAATCGTAGACAGCACACAGGTTGGCTGGTCTCGATTGAACGTTATACGATCAATGTTTCAACGTTTACAAATCTTCGTCAAAAGGCCCTTAATGTACATCAGGTCTATCTTATATAGAGTTCTCCCGGATTCCAGAACGTTCTGTGACGTCACTGTACTTTTCCCTGGAAAGTCCTACTGAACACGTATATCCTTGTTGCATGCAACGAATTAATGTTGACAGCTTGCTGCAGAATTTTCCGTGCGTTGTAAACAAGCTTGTTGACGCGTCGGTTTTCTTCCCTTGATGCATGCACCCGCGTAGACCACGACATGGGCATTAATGGGTTAATGTACATTATGGCTGCCAGTCTGCCACTACCGTTGACTTCGACCTGACCAAACTGGATTATCTAGCACTGACCGCATTTTCGTTTGAATATGTAGCGTGGGCTCAAAACGTTTAAAGGTGTCTAAAAGGTCTGCTGTTATCCGTAGTCTAGCGACACCTGGTGACTCCCAAGGCCTCAACGGTTGAAAATAGACATTACCCAACAACTTAACCGCCAATACAATGACTTACAATGGATGTTTACTTGAGCAGTTGTACCCAGACTCTGTGGTTCGTAACGCGGTTCCGGTCCGCGAGCGACTGGTCACCGGATCACGGAATGGTAACCAGAATCACAATTGCTATTGTACTCATAATAGTAATTATTTAATCGTATACAGGGTTAAACACAGCTGAGCAGACTGAGCACATGACACGGAGTTCATACGCATTAAACAACTAGTTTAATATTGTCCTATGAATCATATTTGTTCGGATTACTTTGTAATTATTTAATAGTTATTTGTATAGAGTATAAAACATAAACGGACCGTTAACACGACACAATGGTCATACATAATAAAGAGTTATAAACAGAAGCACAGTTGTTAAAACAGAAACAATATTATGTAATTTAAATTAAACATAACATCTTACATAACAGTAAGGTTCATGGGCGTCCGTAGGGGGCGTAATTTGCGCCCCCATGGATTATGATTATAACAACAGACCCAACACGATTTTCAATGCGAAGAAACGCTTAATTATTTAGGTAAAGCCCTTGATCATTAGTCATTTTTTATTTGTTTCTATGCAAATTTTTTCTATCCAAAAGTGTCATTCCCCTCTACATTTGTTTTTCCCCCTCGTAAAATTTATTTTGCCTCTTTTGACCGCAGGGCCTACTTACGCGTTGGCAACTTTGAAGGATAGACACTGATTTTGGGATATTCGAAAGGAATTAGCAAGGTAAGGTCTTCCTGAACGGCGCTAGGAGCATAAGATGTTTTAAAAAAAAACTAAAAACCTACTGAATCCTTAGACAGCGCTTTAACTGTCACTTTTGGGGTGGAATCAATTTTAAACCTAGATTCCGATGTCTGGATAAAGCATGAGGTATTGTCTTCAAACTGTACTCGATGCAATGATTAGCTGCACCACGGACAATTTTAATCCAGCTATTTCTGCTTCTAGCAGTTTTATTTTCGTAATGAAAACTAAAATAATTATCTATTGTTTCACAAGAAATAAAAGGACAGCGAAAAAGCAGTTGTAAATATGTGAAAAAAACGAAAATAAGATGGTGTTTAATGAGATAGAAACATCAATGATAAAGGAAAAAATTAATGATAATTTATCGTGTTAACCGTTTAAACCCATTTCAAAAAGTCTTGGCTGCTATTAAAGCTATAATATTGCGAGTAGCATTTTCAAGTGAGTTTTTTTATGTCAGCTGACTGTAGTTTGTAGCAGCCACAAGATGTCGCTAAACGACGAACATAAACAGCGAACGAATTATCACATGATCTAGGCCTAAACAAATCGTTCTTAATGACTCTTTCTATAGACAAATCCTTCCGACGTCAGAAACTTAATCCCCGTAAAATCATTTACATCATAAAAAAATAACTAATTCGACGTCATTCCACTAATAATTCTTCTGCACTAGCGTTATACGTAAACACCTTTAATTACGATCGCTAAACGCTATGAATTTGAAAACCTCGTTTAATCGCTGACTGGTTGGTGGTGTTTGCTTGCTCTGTGGTATCGACGTAAACGGCCGAAGCGGACACAAGGTGTCGCTAAACAATGAATCTATAACTAATGATGTTCTTAGGCTGATTTATTATACAGTATCCATACAATGTTGGTTTCAATGTTCACTGCACATTTCTACCTGGTCAACTGTATATCTATGCCTATGAATGACATCTAGGTAGTTCGGGTGTGTTAATTTTGTCCGAATGCCGTACATCAATTGGAGTCTCTGATACAAGGCTGTCTGGTTGATCATGTTACATATCATCTATTAAAATAGCAATATGGTTTGACCTGAAATGTAATGAAAACTTTTCATTAATTATTCATTTACTACAGGAAAGTGATTTTCTATACACTAAAATTCAAATTCAACTAAAACTCACTTTGAGCTGATTTGCAGGCAAAATGAGGCATAGCAGCGACTCATAGCACTTGGAGAAATAAACAGCAATAGGCCTACTGTGCGCCTGGGGAAAGTAACCACTGCTCGAGAAGAATTTGCATTGATTGGTGTTAAATATACATCCAACGGAATTGTCGATTATATATTTTTCCTAAATATGAGTTAGAGGTGTCTTAGCGGAGTATAATATTGTCACGGTCAAACGTCAACGGCCCTTGAAGTCATAAGACGTCGTTAAACTGTTTGAATCCAATGAAAGTCAGGTAGTCATCAACAACTCTGGCAGCCGCAAGGTGTCTTTTAAAACGTTACTGTAATGCTAGATTAAGACACCTCTAAATCACTTTTAGCCGAAGCTATATATACAGCAGTTTAGAGCGTTCGCTAGTTACTACCGAGTTGTAACGGCACGATGAAACCTGTTTGGAAACTCTTAAGGTCGACCTCAACAGCCATGGCAGTCATAAGGATGATAAAGTCTATTAAAAGCGAATAACATGTATCATGAATTTATCTTATTATTAATGTATCTATTAACTGACGAAGCTATATCAATTTACTAAATCGCATTTAATATCAGAAAGCCGCAAACACAGATATTGCAAAAATCTTGATAATTGAGGCAAACGACATTGGATGCCATAATATTTGCGTAAACTGTTGGAAAACTGTCCAGATCAGTCGATATCTAAGCTTTGTTGTCAACTCATGGTGTAAATTAAGGTTGATGTCAACGGCCCTGGAGGCTACACTGTGCTAATCTTCCCGGCTAGCAGAGCGCAACGATCGCTGACCAGGTTGATTTGAAACTGAAACGCAGAGTTCCCGATGTGTGTTGAAGCCCCGTTAAACATTTTGGACTACTATGACCAAAGGACCAGTCAGTATCAGTAGGCCTACTGCCACTCTCCATTTTCAGAAAATAATCCCGTTCTTTCTAGAGAAAAATCCCAAGATGGTCCAAAAAATCGTTGTATCTGGTTCATCGGATTTGCCCGTGGAACGCCTTCACCGGACGCCCTCTGACGACCTTTTTAGCCTACCAAGTAACTGAAAACTTTAACAGCCAGACTGAGACTCAGAATCAGACGATGCCAAGACAAATTCCGGTTTTAAACTGCTTACATTGCGACTTTACGACCATCTGTGCGGATTTAATAATTCCGTAACAAATCGGAGCTTCGGATTCTGAGGTAACATGCATGGATTACGGAATCTAAGGATGAAGAATGACGTCATGTTATACACAAGATAAGCGTAAGAAAGTTAAAGAAGTAAAGGACCAGTAGCCGTAGACACTTGACCAACGACTCACTCAAAAACAACAAGTCAACAAGTGATTATTGTTATCATTCCATATTAAATATTATGACTGCAGACCTTAGTGAAAGAAATCCCCAGATTGCTATGGAAATCCTCAAATCGATCTGAAAAATCTCAAGATCTTGGATAAAGCTTTAGGAGTAGAGCCCTGCGCCGACGTCATAGTGTCGGCGGCGGCGCGCCGGTCATTTTTGATCGGCGGCGGCGGCGCGCCGACGAACAAAAATCGGCGGCGGCGGCGGCGGCGCCCACAAAATGTCGGCGTCGGCGCGGCGCGGCGTGCCATAGTCAGAAACATGAGTCACCATGTGCATCCGCAGGAATTTTTCCGGAGGGGGTCAAAATTTTTCTAAGGGGCAAATTTTTTTCCAAGGGGGTAAAATGACGTTTTTGCATGGAAAATCTATTCACAAATCGAGGGGGGCAACTCCCCCTTCCCTTCCTCTGGACGCCCATGTGAGTCACTATAAGATTTGAACAGCCGTTGGTCCTGTGACCAGTCAAAGGGCCAAGTTCTCTAAAGCCACTCCATCACGCTGAAGCTCAACTACTTACAAAGCGATTGAGAGAGAAGACACCTTCAGACATTTGCCTTACAAATATGAACATCCTTAATTACACTGCACATCTGTATAGGTATTGGCAAATTGCAATCAGATGAAGCAACATGCATTTGCATATTGCATGAATACACTTGCATATGCACTGATACAGTGTAATCTTACGGCATCCTCCCAGTTAGAGAGACTGCTGAAGCCATGAAGTGAAATGTAAATATAATACGTTTTCCTATGGTAATACACTGGCTGAGTGGCCACACTCCTCTTAATTTTTCAATGAATTTACCAGGTGGTCTGCTGCCCGTTTGAATTAGTGCCATGGCATTTAAAGTTTCACATATAGACCATTGTTTGCATCCGACTTAACTGAAAAAGACCATTCCTGATACTATATGTACTAAGTCAAAACCTGTGTCAACTGATACTGTCAAAAGTATCAATCAATTATACGTTCCCTTCTGCAGGATTATTACTTAAATGGCATATCTTGATATTAATAGCAGTCACAAACTTCTCTAATCTTACAACATTAAGCCAAAAATTTACACCATTGTAATAAGACCACAGACATCAAAGATAACAGTCAATAAGTTATAGAAGCTATTCAACATGAAGATAACGACTGAGGGAATGCTGTAGTACTGCATTGCATATTGCTTTTCTTGTCAAGGTATTAAGGAAATGGCAACAGGAACAGGTGTATCAAAACAATGGTTACTTGTAACAAGATATCGCTTTAAATGACTGTGTGTATCATGGCACAAAGACAAGATCATCAAAGTATAAGGAAAACGAATTTAGTCAGGAAGACAATGCATTCTTGGTATCAAGATAAAGACCACAAACATTGTAATCAGTTATGTTCACTCTTCATCTTCTTCATTAACACACGAGTTCCTACCAATCAAAGTGCCATTTCTGAGAATAGTTTGCTTATCTTTGCAATATCATGCAAAACATGAAAAATGCAACAATAACAATTAAGCATATCAAACTGGCATCGGCGGCGCGCCGACAGATTGTCGGCGGCGGCGGCGGCTGCGCGCCGACAAACAAAAATCGGCGGCGGCGGCGCCCACGAAATGTCGGCGGCGGCGGCGGCGCGGCGCGGCCGGCGCAGGGCTCTATTAAGGAGTGGAAGTTCTGAGGGCAACAATTAGAACCACATCGACATTACAAAGACAAAAGCGATTATAATTGTGATTACAGTGTAATTTAAGGTTACGAACCAATTGAAGTTACAATTACGTTTAGAAACAACCCGAACCAACCAATCAGATGTCTAATGCCACCTTTGTATATCATCGCTTGACCCCGTTTTATGGGTGTCTAAATAGAGCGTATCCCATGACTATATAATACAAACTTACAACATTTCAAAGGTGTCTAGAGAGAGCGCCACCGCGTAGCATAATAAAAGCGATAAACAAATGTTAGGGCTAAATTTACACACGAGTACCACATGAAATTTATAATCTATAAACATGATTCTAATTGTTACTGTCAGTGTAATTCCAACTTCTATTGAGCACGTGACCATTGACATGACTTTCGAAAAGGAGAATTAACGTAAGAGCAATTTATTCCTATTTCTATGGCTCCCCATAACCTTTCATCCTACTTTTCTTCTTCCATAACCTCTCATCATACTTTGTTCTCCATTCCTCCTCCTCCTCCTCCTCCTCCTAATCCTTACGCGCTTCATTTTGCGCCATTACAATGGAAGTCGAAAGTGGAAAGTTTACACCATTGAAACCTTACATAAAACTAAAGTATTGGACAAGAACGCGAACTAAACTAATCGCCTGCCTAATGCCACCTTTATATATAATTATCTCAAGTAGTTTTAGTGGTGTCTAAATAGAGCATAATGTAATATGGATTAACAACGTTTCAAAGGTTTCTAAAGAGAGCGTTCAAACAATCGACCCAACCACGTCTCACTATTGAAGAAGAGATTTCAAACGAAAACGGTGAGATCTGAAATTATCATCGTCATTCAAATGTCGTTGCGTCGTCGTCGTCATCATGACCAATTCCACCAGTATCGCCACCACTACCAATACCATCATCATCACCCTATCGTCATCACCAACAACACCACTACTACCCATCGTTATCACGACCCCTACTTCAATAGCCACCACCACAACTACCATCCCCCACAACTTTCACCACCACAACCACCATCACAATAAAGACGGTGGAAAGATTCTCCACTCCTCCACCACCTTCTACCCATTCTCGTCCTCTTTCTCCTCCTGATCCACCTCCTCCTTGTCCACATTCCCCTTCTCATCCTCTATCCTCCTTCTGCTGCTCCTTATTCTCTTCCTCCTCCTCCTCCTCCTCCTCCTCCTTCTTTTTCTTCATCTCCTCTTCCTTCTCTTCTTTATCCTCTCAATCTCCTTTCACCCGCTTCAATTTGCGTCATTTCTAAGATAGTTGAAAGACATTACACGATGAATACCTTACACACACAAATAGATTGCAAGCAACTACGGTCTTGAACGAATCGGATGCCTATTGCGACCTTAATATACCACAGATTAAATCAGTTTTAGAGGTGTCCAAAGAGTTCGTATACCCATCTATATATAATATCGGTTCACCACATTTCAAATGTGTCTAAAGAGAGCGCTTAACTTATCTACGCAACTACGTCTTACTTATGACGTCGTGGCCTCAAATAGTATTATCACCAGCCTCATCATCATCAATTGCAGCATCATCCTCGTAGTCGTCATCATCATCACCTCATCATGTTTTCCCCTCACTCAAGAAGCCCAATCTTGACACAAACCTCTGCCAAAACTACCGTCCAATCTCTAATCTATCATTTCTATCTAAAACCCTTGAACGCCTTGTCTCTCTTCAACTTCTTCCCTATCTGGAACAATCTGGGCTTCTACCTCCCTTTCAGTCAGGTTTTAGGGCTCACCACTCCACTGAAACTGACCTTATTTCCTTGCTTTCTGAAATTTATTCAGCTGTTGATAGGTCCGAACTCACCCTTCTGGCACTATATGATGTCTCTGCAGCCTTTGACATGGTGGACCACACCATTCTTCTACAGCGTCTTGAGACCTCTTGTGGTCTGAAGGGCCCCCCTCTCCAGTGGTTCCGGTCATACCTGTCTGATCGCACTCAGATGGTTATCTCTGGTGAATCTAGAACTCTGTGGGTCCCTATTAAACTCGGTGTTCCGCAGGGCTCTGTTCTGGGCCCTCTCCTCTTTATTTTGTACACGGCTGGTATCCCCTCTCTCTTCCCCATCCATGGGGCTTCAGGCCATCTCTTTGCTGACGATGTCCAGGCTTATGTCCATGGGCCTCCTTCCTCTCAACTTCTTCTTGTTCAGCGCATCGAAGCTCTTTCTCGTGATCTTCATACCTGGATGTCTTGCAATCGCCTCTCCCTCAATTCGTCAAAAACCCAGTTTATCTGGTTTGGCACTCCTCAGCAACTTAAAAAACTCGACTTTGCTGTGCTGTCTCAAAGGTTTCCGCTTTTCACTTTCTCGTCTAGCGTTCGTGATCTAGGAGTGACCCTTGACAATTCTCTCACCTTTACTGAACACATTTCCAAACTCACTCGCACTTCCTATTTTCACCTAAGGCGCCTTAGAGCTATCCGTCGCTCTCTGTCATCTCCAATTTTCACTTCAATTGTCCATGCATTTGTCTGCTCTAGACTTGACTACTGCAATTCCCTCCTCATTGGTCTTCCCAAAGTCCGTCTTGCTCCTCTTCAGTCCGTTCTCAATGCTGCTGCTAGATTAATTGCCCGTCTTCCTCGATTCTCTCATATCACCACCTTTATGGCAGAAGAACTCCACTGGCTCCCGCTTTCTGCCCGCATCCAATTTAAGGTCCTCATCCTTGTCTCTAAGGCTCAGCTTGGTTTCGCTCCAAAATATTTATGTGACTTATTTCATCGCCCTCACTCTGCGGCTTCTCTTCGTCCTCTTCGTTCATCTGACCGTTTGGACCTCCTCGTTCCCCGTGTCAGGACTTCACTGGCTCAATCTAGGTCGTTTGCTTCCATTGGCCCTGCTCTTTGGAATGGGCTTCCTCCGTTTGTTCGTTCTTCTATTCTCTCAGGTAGCGTCTCTTCCTCTTTTACCTTTCTTAAAACTTGCTTTTTCTCTCGGGGTCTATCGCACTGGGAGCGCTTCTGAATGGCCCTCCCGCTAGAAGCGCTTTATAAATATCCGAATACAATACAATACAATACCTCCACAGTCATCACCAACAACACCACAGTCACCACTACTACCATTGCTACCACCACCAGGCCAGCGTCAACGCCCTAGTAGCTGTAAGATGTCGCTAAACGTTGAATAATGTATTACGACACATTTAAAACGCTTCCAGCCGACGCTATATAAATAAAATTGCGTTTTATCGATGAATCCACAGGATTTCCAGTATGGTAATGTTATATATCGGAGTCAACGGCCCTTTCTCGCGTAGGCAAACAAATGAGACTTATTGGTTAGCGACTAGGTTAACCCATCTGTCGTTTTCGGGTGTGCCAGTCTATATCTTGTATAAGAAAGGAGGGTGCAGGTAATTCTGAACAAGTGAGCTCTCATTCCTTGAATTGTAAAGTATACAGAAGGTGAAAATGACCCGTGCAGCCACAAGATATCGTTCATCATTGGATCCATACACATCCGCAACAAATGCAATCTCTAGCTTTCAATGAGCAACCCCAATTATGGATGTATTGATTAAGCGCCACTAACAAACAAAAAATTATTAATCCAAAGTGCTGAGAAATTCTGTGGACGAGCATTGTTCATAGTCTCCAAAAAGTAACAGTAGACAAGGATATCGGCAAATAAAAACGACTAACATTATCTACCGTCTTATGTCCAAATGCAGTACCCTTTCGAGAAAACTGAAGTTTATTTTCGAATGATTATGAAAATTATAAGACAGTTATATTATTGTACTCTTTGCGGGATTGGATGTTTCTGAAAATAGGTCCTAAGACCAAACACTGCAGACTGATATTATATGACATGGGCACATCATATTACTAGGCATGATTAATGTGCTTTTTTGCTACCTCATGCTCTTTAATACGAACAAAATCAGCGATGAAACGATCGATGTCTGAAAAGAGTTCAACGGCGTCTTATGTATACTATGAGTCTATGACCATTGAAGTATTGCAGGAATATTATGCAGCTTCAGTTCATGTTCGATATTTTGAACTTGTGTTTAACGACACTGTGTCATATCAAAGATGATCAGCATCGCCTCCATCTCATGGCTAGGCCTACTACGAATCTATGACCGTTAAACACCTGCAGGAATATAACGTAGATTCAGTTGATGTTAGATATTGTTTACTTGTGATTTTTTTCATTTGACCTTTATGTTTGATGAGTGCAAGGATTTCCGTATTTTTCACGCATTGTAGAAGTGTTGCTACTGTATCGAATCATCGTAAATATTAGAAAGCGGGTGCAGTGCGTTGGGTTCGACTCCTAGAAGTTTTTCTTATTATTTGTTGTGACGAGATTCAAAGCATGAAATGTCGTTGTCCAGATACAACGAACTGAGATCGACATTAAACATCGACGAATAGCACCTAGGAAAAATACGTACAGCGCCACTAGAATCCTGGGAAAGGAGAACTATGCCAATGGCATGCATTTCTCTTTCGAAACTGCTCAGTGTTGATTAGAATCAAAGTTGGCGCCTCATAAATAATTCACTAAACATAAAACTTATGGATGCTGAAAAAATGCAGCTGGATTCATTGATGTAACTATTACGAAATAACCAGACTGCGCTTAGACACCTCTAGTTTTGTTGAAAGAATTTTACTTATTTACGTCTTTCTGCGTTCAGATTAATCCTGATCAATTGTCGCCTTAATAAACCACTGAACTGTTCGAATCCATTACTAGCCAATCGTTGGGAAACTGATGGTAAGTAAGGTAGACGCATAAAGTTTCGTGGTTTTGTCGATGGAAGAAGTTTCAGCCCTTTAACGAAGCCATGAGTCGTTTATTTATAGAATCATAAGTATATTGGAAAGACATAATCTCGTGTAAACATATCACTAGGGCGTATACATTACTACATAACTTCTAAGTGACACTAAATAATAATATACAGGTGCAGTGCGTTGGGTTCGACTCCTAGAAGTTTTCCTTTTTATTCGTTGTGACGAGATTCAGAGCCTTGAAGAGCATAAGACGTCGTTGACCATTTTGGTCGACCAATGCGGCGACCTTCAGTTCATCGTCCACCTGGCGAAAGAGATGGACATCATAGACATCTTGGTAGGCTGAAAAGGTCGTCAGAGGGCTTCTGGTGAATGCTGGTTAAAATCTATTTATAGTAGGCCTCTAACTTGCCATGTGTTTAAGGAGGGTGAGATAGAGCCCTACCTGGTTCGCTCAGTGGAATGATGCAGCTCTTGTTCATTGCATATCGTAAAACACCGTTATACGTAGCTCGCTAGAATTACGGGGCCGTATAAATAGCCGTTATTAGACGATTATTACCGGTACACTAAGTTGTTGTATTACTACCAGCATTGTTATATAACAGAGTTACATTTACGTATGTAAAGTAATTATAATAATAATCTTCTTTATTGGTTAAAGCTGAGAGGTAGAGATAAGTGTCCAGACATCGAGGCTCCTACAGGGATAGAAATAGCATATTGTGATGACATCTCTAGATTAAGATTAACTGCATCCACCGGACTAGTCAGGACCGTCTTCAAAGACAATCTGCATCTTACACTTGAAGGGAAGGTAATAGATAGAAAACAGGTGGACCTTCTAGAATCTTCTGGAGATAGTGATCCATCTGCGTCAGTAAGAGTCTTCCATTGGCCAAGAATAAATATGCAGATTTAACTAAGGACAACCTTCCAGTAACTTAGCTAATGTCAATCTGGTAATCTAAGGTATAACGCTTATGGGTTGCTGACCAATCAGGAGTATACCTTTACTATGGACCTCAGAGTAAGCTAGGTTAAGGAAGTATAGAGGGAGCAGTCAGCAAGAAGAGTCAGTGGTCGCGGAAGGTCGAGGCAGAATGTAGCTTAGACTGCGCAATCTGCATAGGCTGACATGTCTAGGTTAAGCAGACACTATAGGCATTCTACTTATTAAGAGTTAGAATAGTAGTACTGGTAGTCGTCGCATTATTATCAACTGTGTTATTGAACATTCGTCTGCTACTGAACTCTGAATGCGTATAAAGAAACATTCGTAATGATGACAATAAAGAAACCATACAGACAGAACCAAAGTCTGTTATATATCGTAGACAGCAACCAAAGGCTGTTATAGAGAAGAGTAATAGCTTCTGGAGCACCACGATCCAGAACTGTTATAGTTACAATCACGATTATGATTACAATAACAATTGAAATTACCGTAACGATTCAATTACTAGGATAATTTTCATCATATTACAGTTATGAAAGCCAGAGCAAGAATCGAAACCAAAAAGACATTACAAAGACAAAAGTGATTACAATCATGATCACAGTGCAATTAAGGCTACGATTACAATTGAAGTTACAATTACATTTACTGAAACAGAAAACGGCTGTAGTTACTCGAATGACTTGCCACAGCCCTGAGCAACGTAAAGTCATTGTTTCCTATTCCTATGGCTGTCCATAACCTCCCATCCTAATTTACTTCTTTGCCCTCCTCCTCCTCCTCCTCCTCCTCCTCCCCTCCTCCTCCACTCCATCACCTTCTCCATCTCCTCCTTTTCCCTCATCCCACTCTTACCTCTGCTTCTTCTCCTCTTTCTTCTCCTCCTTATCCACCTCCTCTTTCTCCGAATTCTCTTCCTACTCTCTTCCTGTTTCTTCTCATCCTTCTCCTTCTCTTTCTCATTCTCCTCTTCCAAACTCTCCTCCTAATCCTCACAATCTCTTTTATTTTACGTCATTTCGAAGATAGTCGAAAAACATTGCACCGTCGAAATCTTGCACGAATCAGAATACGGGCCCAAGGAAAACGAACTTACAGCCAATGCGCCTTTTTTTATAATATCGTCTGATTTAGTTTTAGAGGTATTCCACACGCCCATATAATATCGATCAAGAACGTTTAAAAGGTATCTAAAGAGATCGCTAAAGCAATCGACTCGTTTTGCGCCACTGATGAAGTAGTTGTTTTAAATGAAACGGTGAGAGATCTGAAATTATTGTCGTCGTCGCCCAAATGTCGTTGTTATCATCATAAGCATAGTCGTCATCAATTACATCATCATCGTCGTAGTCGTTATCATCACCAACTCCACCAGCACTACTATAACCTTCACTACCGACACCATCTTTATCACCACCACCGTCATAATCAAGATGATAGAGACAAATGCTCGACACACGGTTTTCGCTCAGAAACCTTGAAGCCGCGTAACATTATAAACGCGGAAAACAAATGTTGAATACACAAACAAATACGTAATCTATGAAATTTACAATCAAAAGACAAATGTAACTTCTATTGCGCTGATGTTTAATTTACAAGCCATCAAACCAAAACCACGCTCGGTGTGTCAGCCATGAAGTGCGACGCTAATCACCTTCGTTCAAGCACAGCGTTAAAAATACAGCAATCACACACATCCAAATACATGAAGACCACTGGCTTCCTCTCTCTGCACGTATCAAGTTCGAAATCTTCATTCGGTGTCGAAAACACAGCCCCTAGATACTTAACTGATGTAACTCACCGGCCTCTTTCTGTCTCCTTGCATCGTCCACTTATTGAACAGACTGGATATCTTAGTTACTCATAGTAGAACAGCTATGGCGCAGTCCCGATCTTTTGCCTTAATTGGTCCCTCTCTCTGGAATGCACCGTCTCCTTCTACTCGCTCTCAAATTTTAATAGGTAACCCCTCGTCTTCTTTTGCTTTTCTCAAGACTTATTTCTGTTCTCTTGGCCTTGAGAACTTACAGCGCATCTGAACGGTTCACCATACAAAAGGCGCTTTATAAATGTTGAAATACAATACAATACAATACAAAAACGTCAACGCCCTACTAGCCTTAAGATATCGCTGGACTATAAAATAATGTCTCCATTACGACACCTTTAAACCGCTGGCAACCGACTCTATATATAAAAATAAAAATTTCGTTTTGACGGTAGGTGTTCCAGGTTGTTATAATATCGACGTTGACGGCCCTTGCAACCGTGGCAAAAGAAATAAAACTAACTGATTTACGACCCGTGGAGCCAAAAGATATCGTTCAACTTTGGATCCTTACACATTCGTAGCAATTGCAGTACAATACGATGCTTTCTTTCCATGATGTTTCATGTTCATGGCAACTCCATCCATAACTGAAAATGGTAATCTGGAAGAAACTTCGAGAAATATGGGGCTTGCGTAGATCTGCTAAAGCTTTGGAAGAGATTTGACAAAGTGCAATCTCCATTTGTTTTCTCGTCAGGTGTTAAAAGATCGGAGAACAGCGCAAGAGTTGCAACACTGGACTCAAGTACCACGAATAGTGTTGCATTGTTTTAAGTCCAGATCTGCTGAGACCACGATCAACGTATGCTTGTAATGTCCTTATTAACAGGATGTCATTAAATGAAACATCAGCTGCAGATCAGGCAGTAAACCAGGATTAAATGCAAGGACGTAGCCAGACTTAAATTCAAGAGGAGACAACTCCGGGAGACATCCAGGTGTAGTAGGGGTGCGGAGGTATAACCCACGGACATTTTAAAAAATCTAAAACAAGAGGTGGCAACTGCCTCCTCTTGCCTCAATGTGGCTACGCCTGTGGTTTGGAGTTAGTAAATGCATAATTTTAATTTTTACATTATTTAATTTCGGGGGTGTTTAAACACCCAAAACACCCCCCTAAATACGGCTTTGATTCAACCGTTCTTTAATCGGGGATTGGCCGCAGCCAAAGATAGTATTACCCCAGCTACTTCTGTTTCTCGTACTGTTATTATCCTAGCGAACCCTAACATACTTATCTATTCTTTCACAAGAACAAAGTGCAAAAAAATTGTATAAATTTAAAAACGAAAAACAGATGGTGTTCAACGAAACAGAAACGAGAACGACAAAGAAAAACTGCCTGAAATCATGTGAACAGTTTAGACCCATTTCAGCCATGCAACAGGGAGAGCCTTTACTAAGGTAGTAGAGCGTGTATAAGGAGCTAATGACAGCTGCAGGAAACGTTTAGTGCGGTTAATTACTGCAGCAAAGAGGATGACCCTTGGAGCCAAAAGATAGGCTCAGTGGTAAGTTCGACGCCTTGTGACCGGAGGGTTACAGGTTCGAATCCCACTCTAGCCGCTGCGTACGGACCTTGGGCAAGTCGTTCACTCGCAATTGTTCGTGGCGCTTCGGCGTGAAAATTCCGGCACAGTATCAAATGTTGTAGTCGGGAGCGCCTCTGAGTAGTAGTTGACTTCGAGAGGCGCTATAGAAATATCCGGAATAAATAAATAAATAAATGGTAATCCAAAGGTTACCAGACCCACGTGATCTTTAACCCTTTAAATCTGCTATGACCAAAGGGCGAAAATCACGAATGGCAAATTAATTGCACAGACCGATTGATTAGGATTGGATTCCAATATTTTAACAACATCTTTTGGCATCAGATGCCATTTACATCTATAGGAAAATTGGCATGATGGTTAAGCCAACACCTTTCGAATTTCCGCGATCAAGCGAATATATAGCATCAAGTAAATCCGAGTTAAAGGTGTCCAATCGCTGCTTGGTAATTGTGCACTATAAATTAGCTCGTTAATAAAATCGGTTGAAGTTTTCTTCTGTTCTTTCAGCCGCATAATTTACACGCTTTTTGTATGATTTATGGAGCGCAAGTTTTTACACTAACCAAGACACAGCTGCTTCAAAAGACAAAACTTAATAACGGCATAGTTTTAACTTTCCCAAATCGGGACTTTGAACTTCGTTGGTTGGTGACGGGAGATTTCACTTCGACGGAGTTATCATCGCACCCTGATGTTTTGCGTTCTTTGGCCCCAGTCTTTCGTGCGAAAGACTTTAGGTCTAATAGCATGAACCCCTCATTCTCAATTTGCCCAGCGACCGCAGGGGCGGCGCTAGGCCTACATCAGGGCGCGCCAGGGCATATGCCCTGGTAAAAAGCCTATGCCCTGGTCGATGCCCTGCCAGAATTTTTGCCCTGTCCAGAATTTGTTCGGGCATATTTGTTATATCCTGAGATATAAATTCACTTACTTCACTGAAATGTTAAAATTTGCTGTACAAATGTAAAAAAGCGTTCAGCTACCGGGGGCTTCGGCCATCTGACCTCCTGACTTTAGACATGTATAATAGTGCTGGGGGCGATTAATGGCAAGCGCGGTAGCGCGGTCTCATATGGTCAACATTTACGCTCACGCTCTCCATAAATCGCCCTCTGCACTGGTTACTTGACTGCCCTGGCTATGCCCTAGTTACAAAAAGTGTCTGGCGCCGCCACTGGACAGACGGACAGGCAGAGTAGCTACACTACGATGGGTTGTCTCCGTATAGGCACAATCAGTGGCCAAACTAATCAATGGCCCGTCTCCCAAGCTTCTCCCATATTTCCACATTAATGTTTGAACATCTTCACTGGCTTCCTCTTACTGCCCGCATCCAACTAAAGGTACTTATTCATATCATATATTTGCCGATCTTACCTGAGACTTGCTCCTAAATTCCTCTGTGACTCATTACGTCTTCCCGCCTCAGCTAGCTCCCTTCGCCTTATTCGTTCCTCTGATCGACTTGACTTATTTGTTCCCCGAGTGAGAACGGCGAAGGCCCAGTTTCGTTCCTTTGTTAGTATTGGCCCTTCATTGTGGATTCAGCTTCCTCCTTCGATCCGGGCTGCAGTACTATCTGGTGGTCCTGCCACAGGTTTTCGTTGTCTTAAAACTTGCCTTTATTCCTTAGGACTTTCGCACTGGGAGCGCCTCTGATTGGTGGGCACTGGGTAGAGGCGCTTAATAAGTTTTGAAATAATACAATACAATATATAGCCGACACTTCTATCTGCAGATCTGCTAATCCTATTCATAATAGTACCCGGAGTCAGTCGCTAAGGAGTTAGCGACTGACTTGATGAGTTAGCGACTGACTTAGCGACTCAGTCGACTAAGTCGCATGCTTATCGGTTGACTAAGTCGCTTAGACTTATCGACTGACTTAGCGACTTGCTATCGACTTCTCATGTAATCTGGTATGTCATACCTGATTATCTAACAATAAAATGCATTTTGTCCCGCATACTTTACTGAGCGTGCCATCATTTCCGTGAACATTAGATGGGACCCATATACTGGCGTAAACTTGTCCAACATATTGGGGGATTTGGTTATTCATTCTACACTTGTTGCATATGGTGTAAGTATATCTCAATTTATTGGGGGAGGGCACGTGCCCCGGCTCCCTCCCAGAGAGGGACTCATATGAACTCTATACCGGTTCAATGTGGGAATATGGGTCCTACATGGGCTCAGCTTCATATGCGCATGCCCGATGACTGTGAAAATTAATGCTAATGTGAATTTGTGACGCATTTGAGTGTTTATAAAAGGAATAAAGCATACCACTAAGTCCAAGGCAGTGATATTTCAGTTTTGAAAATAATTACAGTTTCAGTTTTAATTCAGTTTTTGGCTCGTAATTCAATACAAGTTTCAGTTCCGAAAAAATTTCAGTTTTTATTACAGTTTCAATTCTGAAAAAATTTCCGTGTTCGTTTCAGTAACTGGAAAATTTCAGTTCCGGTAGCTACATAGATAGGCCTATTTTATGCATTGATAAACAACAACATGGACGTACAATTGATTATATGTTATTAGCTGTTAAGAAGTAGAAGCACTGTTCTGTCATTGTTTACCTGGAAACCGCGATTAAAACAACAAGCAAAATATTGTGAACGAAGTCGCTAGCAGTCGATAGCTTAGCGACTGGTTTCGACTTGAGGGCTTAACGGCGGCGGCGGCGGCGGATGGCGGCGGCGCCGGGGACTAATTCATAACCCACATGTACTTCGGATTGAGGGGCATCTATAAGGTAAGATACTCCTTAAGATGTCGTTAAACGCTGGATAGTACAGGCCTTATTAGAGCTGTAACGACTTCTAATTAAAGAAGATTAAGTGTACCTATGAGAGAGCGGAATCAACGCGTAACTGAGCTTCGGAAGTTTTTGACCTTAATGGCAGTAATGTTCGCATCTCTGAACGTTCGTATGCAAGATAAGATTGACGTGTCATCGGTTCCAGTAGCCACAAGGTGTTAAAAATTGGATACTTCTAATTACCACAAGCAAAAGAAGGTACGTTAAATGGCGTCCATGGCCTCAGGGCGTAACTTTGCAGGACTCATGTCGGATTTACGCACAAGCTAAACGAAGCTACAGCTTAGGGCCTCATAATCCGCAGAGACCTAAAAAATTCTGAATTTTTTGTGGTGCGTTTTTACAATGATAAATAAATAATCAGTAAATGCATTCATTTTGAAAATATTTCGAATTTTTCACTTAAAATGCCTTGCTATTAAATAAATAAAAGGCATATATGATTCCAAGTTGTGTAGTGTTTTAACAAGCTTTCCCCAAGTCTAAAGCCGCTCGTTCCCCATTATAATTTCCCATGGAGTGTAAGGCCACCTCTGGTTCTTTTGGGATAGAAATTACTACCTAAGCAATTTTTGTTCCTGTCCTTATTTCGTGTTCTTATTTCGGACGGGTTTAATTCCTATGCCTGCATAAAACAAAATCGACTCTTCTTTCGACAACTCTTACGAGCAGATTAAGGCGTGACTTGCTTGTACCTGTCTTCATTTTAGAAATCACGATTAAGAAAACCGATTAAAACGCTCAATTACCACGATACATTCACTTGCAAACACAATACGACGGTGTCTGCTTACAGGGAAAGGCGAACAGATAAATATCCGTGGTTATGAATAAAAAAAGCCTCACTGACCGCTGTAGGCCCCTACTATGACCCACTTTGCCAGCGCCTAACTTACTTACTTGCATAACTTCTGCTCTAACTTTTCATTGTGTTTGAATGACGTATGTCTTCTGAGTTGAGAAGACAAACGCGAAAATCGCCCCCATGGCAACGTATTGTCTTCGGAGCTGTGCTGTGATTGGCTGAGGGCGGTTTCTCTTGGGCCGAAAGTGCTTAAAATCGGCCGATTTGGAACTTGGTTACCATAGCAACCCATTGTGTTCGAAGCTGTGCTGTGATTGGTTTCTCTTGGGCGGAAGCCCATAAAGGGGGCCGAGTCGAGTAAGTCGCTCAGTTCCATCAACGCTGCAAGGAGATCGGAAGAACAACAAGATGGAGGACTACGAAGATCTCGAACTGGTAAGTTTGACCTTATGCTGGCCGAAGACGAGCTTTCTTTGGCAAGCATAAGAGTTAAACTTACAAGAGAACTGGGCAATCATAGGCTTTAGGTTAAAATTTACATTTGATTTATATTTTAAATATTAGATTTGTAAATATCATATTAATTAGATTGAAATAGGATTCGTTTAGATTTATCGGAAGATTTTTAATCCTGTAGGCCAATGTCTCATCAGATTAGCTGAGACACTGGCCTGCAATGTTTTAGATCTGAGTGTAAGTCCCTTTATGGCATTTCTCTTAGGGCAGGGTTTTGGTTTGTTGTTGGGTGAGCAGGAAGAAGAACTGGGGGATGATGTCGCAGTGAGAGGAAGGTCGAGGTCTCGCAGCGCTCGGCCGAGAGCATCGGCAGCAGCAGCGGCGACCAAGGACGAGGATGGCGAGGGATCGACGACTCCTTCGCGACGAAGACGGAGACGCCGCGGACGAGGAAGCCGCCGCCGCCGACGCAGCCACCGTCGACGAAGCCACGGACGCCGCCGCCGACGACGACGACGACGCCACCACTAGACCCCGTCGGGGGCCTCCGTCGGATCCATCCGTCGGATCCATCGCTCGGCTGGAGATAGAGAAGATCCGAGCGACCGTTACAGATGAACTTTCGTCTGCGGTCTCATAATTAGATCGATGAAGTCTATTAATGTTCGATCAATAAAAGTTGAAAAAAGAAATGAATTGTCTTGTTCCTTCTAGGCTATAGAGTTTTTGTGATTTTAGGGTATCCTGGATTTTAGGCTGTCCTGTAGATTAGGCCTATAAGCTTCAGCGTTAAAGAATTGTAGGCTATTGATTCAGATTCAAGCAAGTGATCAATGTCAGCGACAGCACACACATCTAACACAATGAAGCCCTTCACTCTGAAATTAGCTGAAAGACCAAGACCGAGCAAACGACGCCTTCATATGCAGATAACCAGAGCCCTCGAGCGACATTTCAATTCTGAAAATGTGATAAGGTTTTACAAATTTAATATCTTTTCCAATGTGAAAGATAGCCCAAAAATAGTCAACAGTCGTTATATTTGAGGCCATAACCTCTAATATAACGTTTACTCACAACTTCGCTTCTCTAGTTCTCGTCATTAAGTGCATTGTAGTTGTAAAGTTTGTGCTAATAAAGATTACTTTATTGGGGACGTTGACGTCGAAGTTGGTTTACGTCATAAATTGCAAAGCAAGTGCACAGACATAATAATATATTATGCGTTGGATTCCAATAATTTAATGACATCTTTTGTCGTCAGAGGCCATTTCCATCCTTACGAAACACACCATCGCTTATATTAACTGCAAATATTCACGATCAATTATATATATCGTGAGGTATATCCGATTTAAAGGTGTCTAAGTGCAGCTGGATAACTGTGCACTAAATGAGCTCCGGAACGAAATTGGCTTGATTTCTATTGATTTCCTTCAGCTACATAATTTACACACTTTATATATGATTTATGGAGCGCCAGTTTGGACACTAACCAACACACAGCAGTTTGAAACGATAAAAGCTAAAAAAACGCATAGTTATAACATTACCAATCATGCAAATTATGTGGATAAGGGAGTGGAAAAGAATTGCAAACTACTTTATTCATGAGTTGCTTTAAGTATGAAGTCTTATTCGACTGACAATATAAATAAGTATATATCTTTCATTTCGTTAAACTTTGGAATAATATTAAATATTAATAATTAGCAATATGAGGCCACGTGTATTAGGCCACGCGAAGAGTAAGAACTGTTCAAAACAATTTTAAAAACATATATTATAATAATAATAATAATCTTCGTTTAATATCTTCAAACTTACAATAACGCAGTATGATTACAAATCAGTATGAACGGATGATCAAGTTATTATAGGAGTCGAATTTAACTGTACACGGCAGCCATGCAAGGCGCCCATCACGTCCTACATCTTATTTTAACAACGCGCCATCTCGCGAATGAAAGGCTGAATGGACCTAAATTTGAGGAGGTTGCGGGAAGCGATCCCTCTACCTCTTGCTCTTCACGCCAGTGATGTTACCACTACTCTATGGTCCCCCATAATGTAAATTCATAATACATGTTATTAAGTTTTACTAGATCAACTCCCAGGTGGGTGGAGTTGATCGTGAAACAACATCGAACGAAAGTTAACACATACTTTTGCGTTTGCTACCTTATTATGTTCCGGTGTTTAACTACATCCTATGGCTGCCATGGCCGTGGATTCAAGCAGATACGATCGTTTTAACTAGCGATCAAACTATATACCTTGGGCTGGAATGATTTAGAGGTGTCTTAACGCAGTATTATAACCGATAATCTGCATATTTCAGGGGATGTCGTTCCAGAGGCGTGGTGCTGTGTTGGATATGGCTCGGTTGTAGAACTTGAGATGAGTAGTGACTGGGTTGAAAAAGACTGAGAAGAGGAGGTTGATATTATGGCAACAAGGCCGTTGACGACGTCAAAAGTTAGTTCACTGTTCATATATCACTGTTTTTCATTTCCATGAAGTGTACATGTATTTGTCTCAATCTGCCCGATTCTGTCTGTCTGTCTGTCTCTGTCTCTGTCTCTGTCTCTGTCTCTGTCTCTGTCTCTGTCTCTGTCTCTGTCTCTGTCTCTGTCTCTGTCTCTGTCTCTGTCTCTGTCTCTGTCTCTGTCTCTGTCTCTGTCTCTGTCTCTGTCTCTGTCTCTGTCTCTGTCTCTGTCTCTGTCTCTGTCTCTGTCTGTCTGTCTGTCTGTCTGTCTGTCTGTCTGTCTGTCTGTCTGTCTGTCTGTCTGTCTCTCTCTCTCTCTCTCTCTCTCTCTCTCTCTCTCTCTCTCTCTCTCTCTCTCTCTCTCTCTCTCTCTCTCTCTCTCTCTCTCCTTCTTCTCTGATATGATTGGCCATAACAACACAGGCGACACCTCACACCGATTAGTAGTACATGTATATGTAGCAATACGAAAATGCTACACAACATACGCTGTAGACAAAAGTTCCCAAGGTCGACCGCGCATCGCTTCAAACCGCCTACTATTTGCAAATGGGAAGCCCTGTCTACCACTTATGCTTTTACCACCTTCGTCAGCTCCATCCAATACTCTCTCTCCTTTCATGCTGTCGCTACTTTAATATGATCTGATGACCGGAATGCCAATTAGCAACTGGTGTAAAAAAAAGATATTTAGTTACTTACTTAATTCACGCCCTCGGACTCCTCCATGCCATGTCGTGGCATGCACCCTTCGGTCAGCTGCCCATGAACTCCTTACTGTCCTTCGCACTGGCGTAAACTTGTCCAAAATATTGGGGGGTAGGTCGTTCATTATACACTTGTTGCATTGGGTGTACAGTCCATCTCAATTATTGGGGGCACGTGCTCCGGGTTCCCCCCCCCCCAGAGTTTGTGCCTATGGTCCGTCGAATGCGTACGGCTACAACTCAGTCCAGCAGTTTTGTCTATGTTGCTCCCATCATCTGGAATCGCCCTCTTGAGCTCCTCAGTTTGTCCTTTCCACACTTTCGCAAGCCGTAAATTCTCTATGATCAGAATGAAATGGTTTCACTGGTTCTAGGCTGGAGCGCCACTGGTGAGTTTATTCTTGAAGTGGCGCCTTATAATCATAATCGTAATCTCTAAATTTCAAAAGCGCCACTTGAAGGCCAAACGCAGGGCACCAGCCTATTCACGAGCGCTGTCAGCTAACAATTACAATTACATATATATAAAGGAGGTTCGTATGCTATCATATAACGTCAACTTTCGTGGATCGCTTTACCAGTTACAACCTGATGCACGAAGTAGTTTATAGGTTTAATGGATGGCTATTCAGACGAACTTTGTTGTGCCATTGTTAATTACTTATTTTGATGAGCTCTGGCTTACTTCAGCCTTGGACGACCAGGTAGTTGTAGACCAAACTCGCAACTTATTCTGGTTTTTACTGTGATATTTTTATCTATCTGTAAACACATACATCCAACCATACGATGTCATACATACATATGTACACACATATATGCACATACATAGTTACATACACGTATATATATCTACACTTCCATATACACATAATTATATAAATAAACACATAATAGGACAAAGTAGGCGATTGGTTAGAGCCTTGTCTCGCTGATAGACCTTCAGTCACCAGTTGCTCAACGCCATCGATTGATGCTTCGTCATTAGATAGTGGGGCTTAATAAATACGTAAAAGTAATAATAACAATAAAATACATACTTATGTAAATATTATTATTATTATTAATGAGCTTTTATATAGCGCCCCTTCAAGGTTATCTACTCAGGAGCGCTCCTAGTCCAACCACGGCTAAAGAGAGTAGTTTTTAAGTTTGCAAGAAACAAGGTAGAGTGAGTCATAGGGACCAGGCGAAGTGCAACAGGAAAGCCATTCCAGGTTGCAGGTCCAGCGACCGAAAAAGAACGTCGCTGCATAATGGCTGTCCGCGTGCGGGGGACCAATAGCTCGGCCTGGTCAGCCGAGCGAAGAGCAGATCTCCGCAAGACCCCCGAGGTAGAGCGACACAACTCCCGCAGGTATGGGGGAGCAAGTCCCTCTAGACAACGCCTAACCAGTGCAGAGACCCTATAGGCGATCCGCAGCGGGAAAGGGAGCCAGTGCAGAACATCCCGCATATAAAGAGAAACCTGGCCAAATCTGGGGATGCGACCAATAAGACGTGCGGCTGCACGCAAAACCCGGTCCAAACACCCAAGGCATACATACATACGTAGGCCCAACACACGTATGTTCGTATATACATACGTAAATACATACATTTATGAGACGTGCATACGTACATCATACGTACATGTATACACTGTTACACGCCATCCGTGAGTAGTTGTATACGAATGTAGGTAGAGGATCGCCTGCAACAGATGAATAGAATAGAGGTGAAATGAGAGAAGAAAATCGAGGAGTTTCTTAATTTCATGCTGTAAGTGTGCCAACAGAGTTAATAATTTAATTTTGAGAAGGTTGAAGCAAAGGATGCTTATAAAATTACGCAAAGAATCTTATAAAACTAAGCAATTGAGTGATGGATAAGGATACAGAACTAGAAGAGGAAGCATTCATTGGACCATCTATCTGTCTATGTGGCGCTGAGAAATTTCGATGATTGACATCATATTACATTAGGGGCCTACAGCGTGTGCTTAGTAAGCGCCCAGGTCCGTTTTTTTGTAGCCCTTGTTTCTTGTTTTGCTGAAATGATGAACTGGTTGTCTCGTAGTCTGACCCAAATCATTCACGAGGCTGGTCTAGAAGTACACAAGTCGTAGATCTGCGGTGTTGACGAAAGCCCGACTGAATTCGCTGCGCTTCAGGGAACACGAAAGCCGTGATTTTAAACGAAATGTATGACCTAAATCATCCAAATGCCACTGGTCTAAAAGTCTGGTCTGGAACTATATTCGTCTGGTCTAAAAATATCTGGTCTAGAAGCGCGTAACTTATTTTGGGATGCTGACGAAAATCAGACTAAAGTGCTTTCATGGAACGCAGAAGCCCTAATTTTCAACGAAGCAGCAAACTGTGACACAAGCTACTCAAGGTAATCACAACGGTTACCATTGTAATAGGCCCTAACCCTGTGTAGCCTTTGAATGGAAAAAACGCAGGTGGTTGTTACATCCTGATTCAGCAGTATATAATATCCTACAGAAGAATGATCGAAGAAGATCCGACTGAAGAGATTGGGTTCGGTTCATCATCCGTTGCTGAGAAGTTTGCATTTGCAGTCAGTGGTTGATGAAAGCAATGCCAAGTCTCTTCACAATGACCGACGCCAAGAACACAGCTTCCGAGACTCCTTGGGTGATCACCCAGGTATACGAACGCAGTTAATTACATCATTATTTATTTTATTTATCCTTTTCGTTTGTGACGCGATATAATATTATATCCACAGCACACTGAAAGAGTAGTACATTTATTAGTTAACACATTTTTATTTAGGAATATTTATTTGTCTCGATATTAACGTGCATTTTTCTTCTTGCTCGAGAAACATTTAAACAAATATAAAAGCAGACATTCAGAGGCGTCTAATAGTTGAAATAGGCCTAAGACATACTTATAAGTTTGCTAAAAATGATACGCCTGAACTGGATTTAGACTCATTCGACAGAAAAGAATAAATCAGGTTGAATTTGTCATACTTGTGGGGCAGGTGGCAGCAGTTGATCCGAAGCCACGAAAGACCAAAAAGAAGATCGTGATCATCGCCGTTTCATCAATAGTTGCAGTTGCGATCATTCTGACGGCCATCTTGGTTGGAATGTACCTGTTCACTGAAGGACAAAAAGAAATCCTAAAGGTAATTCATTTTGAATCCAACAACCTCTTCTGTCTGTCTCTCTCGGTGTGTCTTTGCCTATGCGACCAATAGACACCTCTCTCATGTTCACTACCTTTTGAACACAGCTATTCTGTCCGTCTATTCATACCTCTATCTGTTCGTTCGTAGTTCGTACGCCTTCGGATTCATGTCTTCCACATTTACTCGATCCCAAAAGAGAGTGCTCGGACAACAAAACATCACACAAACAAGTTTTAAAAGGCGCTCACGGGTAATTTTAAAAGAGATGAATTTGGTAGAAAGAATAAATTGATCTAGCATTGATAAAAGACGTGACGTATCTGGTTGCACAGAAAAATCGGATTCGGAAAAAATAAAACTGAGAATCACTGCAGACAAAGAGAGAGGCAGAGCAGAAAAACAAATCAAGCATAGGCCTACATTTTATTAGAAATTTGTTTTCTTAAATAAGTTTTTCGTAAAAGTGATTTTTTAATCGGTGTCTCCTGAAACACGTATATCTTGCAGTTCACTGTGGATTTGAACAAAGATACGAAGGCAGAAGTTACAGCTGATCAGAACGAAAACGTCGTTCAGTACCACGTACAGCATACGAACTATGAGATGTGGATTGTTGACGATTTCAATCGGGTATGATACTTTTAAACTTAAGTGTATTTAACTCATAATCATCATGTCGTCGTCGTCGTAATCATCGTTATCATCACTGGTGATGTGTCTCACTCCGTAGCTTTTCGATTCTACAACTCTTGCCCAATCGTCCTGATACCGGTCTGATCATAGATACTGTATGCGTGTATTTGAAATAATAGTGTATTCCAAATTCATTAAAAATTGCAAAGAACTTCTTGATTTTATTAACATGACGCAGTTTTTACGTAAGCGATTGACTTTCTGGCGACATTAGCTTCAGGCTGCATTTGAATCCGGAGAAAATTAGTTTAAATGATTTAAGCTTACTGTCAGATGGGTATTTGATAATAGGAAATGAAATTTACTACTTAGTTGTCATGTAGGATATCCAATTGCTGAAAAAACAGACAAAAACTGCCACCAACTGTTACGCAGTTCCACTGAACAGAACAACAGCCACAGATCCATCAAAGATCAAGACTCCATCGAATGTCGACGGTCAGGTAAGTGACTTCATGAGCTCAAATAAAGCGTTGTTCATACCGTATGACATTATATGATTGGCGTGTGAAAAGATTTTTCACGTGCGCAGCCATTCCATTTGATCTCGAATTCCCTATTTCCGTTAAAAACAGTGTGGCTCTCAGCTTTATGGATTCCAGTATTGGGCACTGTAATCTCCAAACTTCTAAAGCGCCACTCGAAGGCCAAGGGCAGGACACCTGTTTCTATTACGCTGTTTGTGACTATAGTTGTTTAAAAAGACCGATTCAATTTCATTTTTTATATCTATATAAATAAAGAAGAAACTCTGTCTGTCTGTCACAGATCTTAGACCGCGATGCATTTCTACACCTTTGGACCTGTTCACTCCAAACCTTCACTACTGTCTCGGGGTGGGCATTACACACACAGTGTGAGGCTTCGCGTCCCCCGTTTTCACCGCTTCCATGGTGTCCCTGCCAAAAAACTCTCCCAAACCCCCACTTTTTACAAATTGGAGTCGACCTATTTTCATTCGCCAGATGGCGACACCCGAGAAGATTATTCTCTGTCACCGGCACGCATTTATAAAGATTCGCCCTATGGCGCAGCCGTAGGGATTTCACTTCACATTAACTGATGGTGATGGTGATGGTGGTGGTGGTGGTGGTGGTGGTGGTGGTGGTGGTGGTGGTGGTGGTGGTGGTGGTGGTGGTGGTGGTGGTGGTGGTGGTGGTGGTGGTGGTGGTGGTGGTGGTGGTGGTGGTGGTGGTGGTGGTGGTGGTGGTGGTGGTGGTGGTGGTGGTGGTGGTGGTGGTGGTGGTGGT
Source organism: Allolobophora icterica (assembly GCA_963556255.1). NCBI lineage: Eukaryota > Metazoa > Annelida > Clitellata > Crassiclitellata > Lumbricidae > Allolobophora > Allolobophora icterica. Next base: position 85,593,936 of record OY744605.1, on the reverse strand, counting down.
GGTGGTGGTGGTGGTGGTGGTGAGTAAAACTTATAACCCCGGGCAACGACGGGTAAACCAGCTAGTTATATAATATAGCAATGCTGTATTGCCTTGCAACAAACGAGTAGGACTAGGCCTACTGTATAATTATGTGCAATCACTAAATCAAATAACTTCACACTCCTTGAAAATAGCTTCTATTATTAATCATAATTACAGTGTCAATAACACTCACAAGACGGCTTCAGCTTCATCATTGTGGGGTTTGCACATGATAGGATAAACACCACCAGAGTCTTGGACTCTCAGTCCATAAGTTCAGATGGGCCCCGAAAAATGTTTGCGCCTAGGGCCCCGTTTTCTGTAAATGCGCCTATGAAGGGAATTAGGGCCTACCTTTAAGGTCAGTGCAACAATTGAAACGAAATGATTTCACTCAGTCAACGTTTTCTACAATTTGCAGCAAAATATTACGGAAACACTCTATTTTGATGTGACGAGCACTCCAATACCGGATGCGTCTTTCTTGGGAAAGACGGCGAAAGAAACATGCAAAGGGACCTCAGTCTACTGGATGTATCCAAAATGCAATGAAAGTGAGTCTTCATAAATCTTTTGTACGGGGTGGTTTCTCAAATCTAGGAATATGTGGAATAATGGGAAATTTGTAGAATAACAAATAGGTTATGTCGTAATTCTGATCGTAAACTCCGAATCTATAAAGCGCTAGGGCCTACTCCAGAGCTAAAGATAGTGAGCGTAGAGGTTGACAGAGGTCTTGGACCGCGCAATTTGAACCGCACAGACTTACCACGATCTGACGAGAAAACCGATTATCGAACGGAATGATTTTCAGACATTTATGGGATACGGTTACGTTGGTCGACCGGTTCTCTCTTGGCTGGTGGTGGGACACGCTACAGTAGGATAACCCTTCGCACAGGATATCCAATTGTCATTAACTGGATGTTTTGTCGAAGAAATCTCTTCCTTGTTAAGAGCAGACCGCTCAAAATCTTTTCAGTTACTTAGCTGAGGGTCTAAATTGTTACATCAATTTTGTTTCTCTGCAGAACCAAATGCAACGAAGAGAAAGAAGCGCGATTGCTGCCACTCTTGCAGCTGGTGTTACGATAACTGCTTTTATTGTGACCCATATTATGATTATTATTGCGGCTGCTATCGTTGCAGCTGCTATAATATCGTCTTGATATAGCTAAACGACCGACAACATGAAAGATCGGGATACGAACTGTCGATCCCTTAGATTTGTAGTTTCAAAACAGTATAACCTCTGGATTTTTTATAGACTCACATTGTGGTTCTGTAAGAATTAAAGAGTAACCAGTAACTGGCAGACGACATGAAACGATCAGGATTCTATGCGTCCAAAGAGTCCACGCTCTGAGCGTCAGATTCTTAGGCTTCTAGTTTGAACGATTTATTTGATCAATTCTAGTTTGCTTTTAGAATAATAGTTTGACTGTAAGACTAACAGAATTTCATTTTGCTGATTCAGATACGGAAAACTGTATTGCCGGTATACAGACGTCGATATTTTCAGATGGTGTGTCTTAGCGTGAATAATTTTGCACGATGTAGCTTATGCTTTCTAATACGCTGGTCGATCGGTTCTCTCTTGGCTAATGGCAGGACACGCTACATTAGGATAACCCGTTGTAGGCCTACAGGATATCCATTTGTCATTAACCGGATGTTTTGTCGAAGAATCTCTCCATTGTGGCTGATCGACGCCACTTCGGAGACCTTAATTCTCCGTTGCATCATTGAATCTGATATGTCCCGGTCACATGCGGGTTAAATTGAATGTGAATCATCTAAATCTATTCCTCGACTCCTTAAAATGAGAACACCATCCTTTAATAGGTTGACAAACTAAAAGACTTAATTCTGATCAAGATGCAATGCTATCGCTCGGGCACCCACATAGCCGTCTCCTCTTTTCAGCTATGGCCTCTTCCTCAGACCATTGACAAGGACAAAGTCGTGTGTCCTTTGACAAACCGTGAGGTTTCAATTTAATTTAAATTCTATGTTGAAAATACTCCAGTTTTGTTGTGAAAAAAGAGCCTCGGGTTGGGAAATTATACAGATTGCAAAGTATACAAGGGTTGATCAAAATGTTAATATGTTGCACATGAAACAACTGACAACTCGTGAGATATTTCAGTTTCCTTTTAAAGACCAGACCCCTCCAAATCTCTTCATTTACTTAGCTGAGGGTCTATAGAAGAAGAGCTAAGGGGGAACGTCCCACCCAACAACTACAACACTGTTCAAGTACACTTACAAATAGTTACATCATTTTTTTTGTTTCTCTGCAGAACCAAATGCAATGAAGAGACAGAAGCGCGACTGTTGTGAATATGATTGTGAATGTTGTTACAATTATTGCGATTATTGTGAGCCATTGGATGCTTTTCGTTGCCGATGCAATATGTATGCATAGCTAAAGGACAGACAACATGAAAGAGCGGGATACGATTGGTCGATTTCTTAGAGTTGTTGTTTCAAGGCTGTATAACCTCTGGCTTTTTTATAGACTCACATTGTGGGTCTATAAGAATGAAAGAGTAACCAGTAACTGGCAGACGACATGAAACGATCAGGATTCTATGCGTCCAAAGAGTCCACGCTCTTTGCGCCGGATTCTTAGGCTTGTCGTTTCAACGATTTATTTTATAAATTCTAGTTAATAGTCTCACTGTAAGACTAACAGAATTTCATTTAGCTGATTCGAATGCGGAAAACTCTATTGCCGTTACAAAGATGTCGGTATTTCCAGATGGTGTGTCTTAGAGTGAGGCAAGAATTATTTTACATGATGTCGCTTATGCTTTCTAATATGCTAATCACATGCTGCTTGCAGTCTTCACTTAGGTTTCATTCTGATTAAGATGTTTACATACTTAGCCTATGTATAACTTCAAAGTATGTATTTCTATTTATGAACTCTCCATAGTTACTGTATGCAATAATAGTGACAGTTGGATCAGTATTGGAAAGCACTTGTGTGGAAAACATTGCAAAAGTGACCTTGATGTATAAATGTTGAAATAGTCGACATGAATTGAAATTTGTTGCCTATTTGAATTTGCAAAATAAATTCCATGTAACACTGATACACGTTATTGATCTGTCAATTACATTTCTGTCTTGGAACAAATGTGAACACTTACGACTAGATAGTTTATTGTAAAATCTTTTACCTTCTTGCCGCATTATTACTTTTAAACGGGAACAAATATTCAAACATCCTTTAACTATTTCCTCATTCGTCTAGCGAGAAATGAGACTTCCCAAAAATTATAACATTTATTATTTACACTATGTACACATTGGGAATATACACTTCCAAAACAATTCACACACGAAAACAGGAAAACGTATGGTTTATCCGATCTAAGATTCAACAATTCTAAAAAATTCATAATGGAGACGCTAGGCACTAATGGGTTAAACATAACTATCCAGTTCCAACAACAACAACGCTAATAAAGCAAATAAATTGTCTCATGAATAGTAAAAAGTCATTCAGAGGGACAACTTAAAATATCTGGCTGCGTCCAACTATTAGTTCCGTACTCTCTTACTTCCAACTATTTCATATGCTGTTGCTGACCTCGCAATCAAGCTCATCATACCAGAATGGCTTGATCATCATACCAGAATGGTTGCAGCAATCCGATTAGGTTCTGCACACAGAAATTTCAGCCGCATTATGAAGAGCATGAAGAATAATCCCATTCAAGTTTTTCGACGGTGACCATATGGCCTCGACCATGGTTATTTTTCAATGAATAGACCGGGTTAGATCCTCCACCACCGCTGCTCGTTTGAATGGGTGCCACGCCATCGAAGGCCCTCGTGTACGGGCCGTGATAGCCCGAGATTAAAATATCTGAAATAAGCCACCATTGGAGACGCTCGCACTTAGGGGCATCATGGGACGAACGCTCTAACCGATGTATGATTCTATTTACGTCAAATTTTGTGTACCACTGCGCACAGAGTGTGAAGTGTATTTGCTACAATCAAGGAAGGTTTTCTGCTATTATTAACGTAAATTTTTTTGACCGTTGTACCAGTTTCAACCTGCATTATCAAGGCAAACGTACAGGTCTTTATGGACGACAGTTGTTTTGACGAGATTTGGCTTACATCAACCATTGCGTGACCCGGTAAAGCGTATTTGCTACAAACCTGGGATGTTTTCTGCTATCATTAACTTTAGCTTTTTGGACCGTTGTACCAGTTTCATTCAACCTGCCTGACTTAGGCACCGACTCATTGGGAGCCTTGGGTGCGAATGCACCCAGACAGAAAGTCTGGCACCCAGAAGAAATCGGAATTAAATTCATTGATTGTTTGAATGACTGCATTGCTTATTGAAGCACCACACAACAGACAACTAAAAATTATCACAGTTTCGCCTATAGCATTTCAAGTGCTGGCGTCAAAAGGGTAATCCAAGAGGGTTAAAAGTCCCGCTACAGCCTGGATTACCCTCTCACATAAACAGCTTACAGGCGGCCAGTTTAAATATTTTCATTTAAATAATCTGACAACTTGAGAAGTAGGCCTACAACTGCAACATAAATACCAACACTGCATGATCTCACAGCCAATACATAAATTATTTATTTTATTATATAATTTTATTATTTAAAATAATAAATAAATAATAACACTGGAACGTCCGAACCTCACCAATTTCCAATACTTTTTCTAACCTCGTAACCCTTGACAAGAAAACAATGTTCTTTTTCAGAAAATCACTAAAACTCACCTACCTACGGGGAGGGGGAGGTAGAAGGGAGGGAAAGGGAAAAGGAGTAGGGGAAAGGAGGGAGGACCCATGCACCCAGAGACAAAAGCAAAAGTCGGCGCATATGCTGCCTGCTTAAGTCTTCATGGACGGTTAGTCAGACGGAGTTTGTTGTGCCACGGTTAATAATTACTTGTTTTGATGAGCTCTGGCTTACATTAGCCTCGTGCGACCAGGAGCTGGTAGACCACACTCGTAACTTACTTCAGCGCTCTTCTGATGTATTTATACACATACACATAATACATGCATACACATGGCTATACATGTGTAGTGTAGTATAATGTGTAGACCGTAGTGTAGTGTAGGGTGTAAACCCACATTGGGAACGACAAGAGACGGATTAAAGAAAGAGTGACAGACAAATAGAAAGACAGACAGACAGAGTAATAAGGACAGTGAGCCCAGTAGTGAATGATTGAATTTCTGGCCTACAGGACCCCAGAAAGGAAGAAACCCAGTAAACCCTTAACCCTTACACTACATATTCCACTAAATATGTAAAAAAATACCTCTGGTTATCCAGTCGACGGTATACCCTTGATCAGCAATTTGGTCATCGACCGAAAATAGGGAATCTTCATACACATGTTACAAGCATCTGAAAACTGTTCTTCATCACCGTAGTTGAGTATGGAGAGCCTCTGAGTTGGTATCCTGGAGGGACGATACATAGGCCCTAAGTCCTCTGAATAGATTAATCAATAGTTCTTAATGTTTGCCTGTCTTCAACGTAGGCCTACACTTATGACTTTTAGGGAGAGCATTTTAAAAAGAATTGCACGGTATTTCATTGTGTCTAATGGAAATTAAAGCAAAATACTTGGTGAAACTTCTCTTACATGTAGGCCTAGGTCCATGTGACACCGTTTTTACGAAACTTCAAGTAGTATAACACGTTAATGCAAAACGTTATTCGTACAATCACGTTTAATACAACATTGTCACATACTCGCATGATTCGTGTTTTTCTAAGTGAACATAATTATTAGAAAACGAGTGCAGTGCGTTGGGTTCGACTCCTAGAAGTTTTCCTTTTTATTAGTTGTGACAAGATTCAGAGCCTTGAAGAGCATAAGACGTCGTTGACCATTTTGGTCGACCAATGCGGCGACCTTCAGTTCATCGTCCACCTGGCGAAAGAGATGAACATCATAGACATCTTGGTAGGCTGAAAAGGTCGTCAGAGGGCGTCCGGTGAAGGCGTTCCACAGGCGAATCGTACAATCAGATGAACCAGATACAATGAACTGGCTTCGACTTGAAACAGCGACGCATAGCACCTAGGAAAAGAAACAAACAGACGTGCTCTACGCCTAGGAAATGTATTATTATGTTATTAATATGCATTTATCACTTGAAGCAGCTGTTTGCTGGTTAGAGTCGAAAATGGCGCATCAAAAATCATCAGAAATCGTGTAGTTTAGTTCGGTGAAGGATTCGAAGATGAGTCCAGACGATTTTGTTCAAAGAAAATACTTTAACATTCAATTTCCATGCTTCGCTTAGACACCTTTAAGTTGCATTTACAAAGTTATATTAATTCCCTAAATCGCATTTTGTAACTTAATTAATAGATCTAGTTTGAATAGCCGTTCGCTTTGCATTTAACGCAGTCTAGAACACAGATCTTTGTTATTGAGGTCAACGGCATTTGATCTGCGTAAGCTGTCGCAAAGCTGTTGGAAACCTGTCCAAATTAGTCGGTATCTATTCGTTCTCGGCAACTTATGATCTAAATTAAGGCGGATGTCAAACGGCCCTGGATTCCGTAATGTACTAATCAAAGAGTGGACACTGGAGTAATGATTATAATTAATTGAAGGGCTTGCAGCAATAACCAGGTATGTCGGATTTTTTGAGTTTTGGGAAAATGGCTTCAAAGATTTGACACTTCAAACTGTTGTATCTAAGCCATTTTACGAGATATCGACAAGCTGTTTGAAACACCGTCTGAGTTGTTATTGTCTTTCACGAAATTGTTACATAATGCAATGCAAAAGATAACTTTAATGTTTTTTTCACGACATTTTCCTTCATACCTGGTTATTGACACTCAATAACCCAACATTGCCTGCTGTTAGTCGACATACCTTATAGTTACACCAAATGGTGACTAGCACACATTACAAATTAATCGTGCAATAAAAAGGTAAGTCATCATAGCTACTTTACAGTAAGGAAAAAATAACGCAAAATCAGTGAATTGTAGAGTAAGTAACAGTCAATAACCGGGTATGTCAAATAACCTGATTATTGCACCGGTTTTAATACAAAGATTACTAGAAAAAACGACAATTTTTGTTATCATACCGGGTTATTGCACTGGAGTAATGCTGCCGGCTGCTAAATACCATATGTCGACAAACTGTTTTATCCAAAAGCCAATTCAAAAATAATCGGATTTGCACCAAATTTGCAGGGTATATAGAATACAATATTCCAAGCACGCTGGCATACTTTTTCACATAAACCAGGTATGTCGACATACCTGGTTATTGAGGCAAGCCCTTCAATTGTTAAAATGGGTCGATAATTAGGCTACTCCATGGAAATAATTACGTATTATTTTGCTAATGTCTGACTGGCGCAAGGATCAAGCAGTTTCTGAATGGAAATCAATCGTAATACTAAACATACAACAACAACAACAACAACAACAACAACAACAACAACAACAACAACAACAACAACAACAACAACAACAACAACAACAACAACAAATAATAATAATAATAATAATAATAATAATAATAATAATATTATTATTATTATTATTATTATTATTATTATTATTATTATTATTATTATTATTATTATTATTATTATAGTAAAATATAAAAAAATAAGTTATAATTTCCATCGAGTGTACTTCTATAAAATAATTAGAAGAAAATTTAATCAAGTGTATAAACAAAATGATCACTCTGCTCATCAACCAACCGATTCAGCTAATTAGATACGATTACCGATTAATTAGACTAATTAATTAACCGGTTTGGTGTGTCCACGAAGCGTCGACTGAATGTCCTTGTCGAGTGTGTCGTAGACTCTGACGAGAGCGTCGTTGGATCCGGTGATGACGTAACGATTGTCAGGTGCTACACAGATGGTGTTGATCGGTTGCGAGTGAAGATGATCGACCACTTGTAGGAAGTCATTCCATTGCCATCGCTTCTGTTTCGGTGCCTTTGCTGTCACAAAGGAACATCAGCCACATACAATATATCTGCGTCTCTCTGTCTGTCTCTCTGTATGTCTCTCTGTGTGTCTCTCTCTGTGTGTCTCTCTCTGTGTCTCGCTCTCTGTGTCTCGCTCTCTGTGTCTCGCTCTGTCTCTCCCTTTGTCTAAATTAGTAAATAAATCAATAAACCAAATAAAATTTTAAACTTAGTAAATAGATGAAGAAATGAAAATGAATGATTGATGAATAAACAATTTTTAAAAAATAAGTGAACAAGATAAACATAAATAAATAAAATAAATGTGTGAATAAATAAATAAATAAATAAATTAATAATAAAGGATAAATGGTCGTACTTACCATATGCTTTGAACTGGTTCAAGTCGAGGCAGACGAGCGCTCCCTGCTCAGTTCCGGCGGCCAACAGACTTCCACTGAGAACAACGGCCTTAGTCGTCAAGAACGAGAACCTCAGAAGGAACCTCGATCTCGACTGATCCACATCTCGACCCTGCCCGAAAAGCTCTGCGGCCGCAAGAACAGTCGCCTCGACCTTTTGACCTTCGACGTAAAGGTCAGCAGGGTTACTGAGGAAGTGATCGTCGTCGCAGGCATCCTTATCCGAAGGGACTTCCGCCTCGAGGTCCTCCTGGCCTGGTCCGGCTTCAAGCTCTGCAAGACACCACAGAGCCAGTCGTCGTTTCGACGGCTGGACGAGAACTGCGAATACGAGGTCATCGGAGATCAAGACGTCATCGTTCGGATCAGTGACTTCATCGTGACTGCGGTACTTCTTCAGTCTTTTACCGGTCAACACATCGTAGGCCACAACTGTGCATCCTGCAAGAAAAATTGCAAGACAATTACTGGTCACAGCTGTACATTCTGCGACAAAGAGGACAGTTGCGAGAGAATTACCGATGAGAACTGGGCATCCTGCGTGAAAAACTAAAAGATGTCTGTGTCTTATTTTGCCTGGTAAGAGTTGTACAATGTACATCCTGTGAATAATATTAAATAATACTAAATTAGAGGTGGGTATCCTGAGAGAAAATGCAAAGCAGTGCCGTTTTAGAGTTGTGCGTTCATTAAGAGTATTTCAAAGAAATAACAGCTGCTCTGACTTTGCATCCGAAAAAAAAACCGCAGAGGGAATTGAAAATGAGAAAACTAGAGTTGTCTTGCTGTCTGTATCAATGTTTGTTTCTTCGTCTCTGTCCATGCCTGTCTGTCTGTCCCTGAGTCTTGTTGTCTTTATATCTGTCTGTGTCTCTCTGCCTGTGTCTTGTTTTGTCTCGGTATCCGTCGGTGTGCCACCCTGCCTGAGTGCCTGTGTCTCCTTTTGTCTCTGTCTCTGCCCGTGCCTCTCTGTCTGTCTCTTTGTCTGTCTGTCTCTTTGTCTCTCTTTGTCCGTGGCTCTAAGTCTGTCCCTCTATTTGTCTGTCTCTCTCTGTCTGTGTCTCCTTTTGCCTCTGGCTCTGTCCGTGCCTCTCTGTCTGTCTGTCTGTCTGTCTGTCTCTGTTCATGTCTGTCTGTATGTCACCGTGTGTATATCTGCGTTCATCTGACCTCTTTTCCTTCTGCGTAGAAGTAGGTAGGTTTGTCTGTCGGTCGTGACGGCGCAGAGGTCAGCGAAGGTCAACGGAAAAGACTTGATGACGTCAGCTTCGCCCGTTTGACCATTCCACGCCTGCAAAGAAATGCGTCATCACCATCGTCATTAGTCTGACGTCATTCCTGACGTGTTTGAATTGCGTCATTTTCGTCGGAAACCTGTCTATCTTCTCATGAGTGGATGGATGGATGGATGGATGGATGGATGGATGGATGGATGGATGGATGGATGGATGGATGGATGGATGGATGGATGGATGGATGGATGGACGGGTGGGTGATTGGATGGATGGATGCGTTCATTCATTCACCAATCCAACCATTAGATGGATAGATGCATAGGTGGATGAATGGTTGAATGAATGAACGAATGAATGAAATGACTTGTGTTTGGACAAAAATCGACTAATTAATCAGATCAGAACTCTTTTGTTCACATTTGTTCGTAAAATTATCCAATAATTTTTTTTAATATACTTCTATTAAGACCAATAGGGCCTAACTTAATTGTTATTGAAGTTAAATAAACAACCCATTACAACCCATTCCAAAAACAACAACAACAACAATTCTGGTAATTATTATTTATGGTAATAATTGCAATAGCACTAAGAGTAGTTGACCCTAATAGTAGTATTAGTAGTACTAGTAGCAATAATAATTATAATAATAATAGTAATAGTAAGAGTAATAGTAATAGTAGTAAAAATAATATTAATATTAGTAATAGTAATAGTAGAAATAATAGTAGTGATAATAATAGTAATAGTAATAAAACGACGGTATTTTATGATAATAATTCACCTACCACCATGCGGTGCGTTTTTCCAGTTTCCTCTCTATAACCCGATAGTCGTCCTACACCGATTACGATGTCACCGTCTAACATCAGCCAGGTCTTGATGACGTCACCTGGTCACAGACAGAAAACGTATCAAATACATCAAAGGTAACGCAGCCCGCGTGATAAGTGCTTGAAATTAAGAAATAGATGAATAAATAAGAAGAAAAAAGGAGCAGATCCTAAACACCTTTTTACGTTTGCGATTCTTTATATAAATGTCTGGATCTGGTCATTGTAAACAGATAAGTTATTAAATTTGTTTAAATAAAATATAAGGAGCATCGAATAACATACCGTAGTGGACCTCATGTCAGCCAGGTTGACTGCCTCGTGGTAAGACAAGAGCATAAGACAAGAGCATAAAAGACTGCAAGGTATTATACTGTAGGGGGAAGCAGCTATCAAACAACACCGAATCTTGGTTATTTGCATGAAGTTAAGACATCAGCAAAAAGAAAGGGAAACCAAACAACCAGAACGTATACGAGCATGGAAATTGAAGGGAGATACTACTACCTGGTGGTCTACCTACAGGAAATGCAGATACATCTTCAAGAAACAGAGGAGGTTACCTGGGAAAACTGAAAACAAGAATGATTGACACAGCAAAGAAAATATGTGGCATAGCAAGAGGCCAGAAGAGGCCAGAGCGAGATGCATTGTGGTGGTCATATCAGTCGAGGTCCAGACAGTAGTAAGGAGTAAAAAAGGTCGCTTTCAAGGAGTGGCATGGAAATCGAATGGATGCGAGCTTGAGTGCGGCATACAGGATAACACGCTGGGGACCCCAGACTCTCCATTGAAAGTCCAGCACTCAAATACAAGACAATCGAACACCGAAATAAATAAATAAAGGGATGAATAAAATTTGACTGGCGCCACCAACCGACGTCTTTTGGAACATGTAGTTTTGTGACGTTGAATCGGTCGTCGTGTGTCGCCACAATCGGGCGCTTGTCCCGGTAGCCAATCACCATCCGCGACACTTCCGAGTCTGCCAGACCGATGTCCATGAAGGCGACCTCTGTTGCTCTTCGCATGAATGCTTCCTCATCGGATAGGCCCTCGCTTGAGTGGTGGTCCGGTTCAGCGGATTCGCTCCGGGTGAAGTCCATAGCCAGCGGGGTCACAGTCAGGTCAAAGAGCCGCAGGTATTCATCGGCACCCGTCGTGTAGACCATCAGAGGATCCGCCTCCTCGATACAGTTCACTGAACCGCGGTGGGCACTGAAAGCGTGTCCGAGCACCGCCGACGGTACGTGATAGGCTTCAATGACTCCGCTCTCGTACCCCACAAACGCCGTTGCGTTATCCTTCGCCATTGACAGGCAACTTGGACTGCTCTGCTTCGACGTCGATTGGCCTCTAACGGATCCGTCCACTCCATGTATGACCAGTGAAGCTCGACCGCCTTCTGCCTGCGAAGTAAACAGCACGATCAAAAGCCCGATTTCTGTGACGTGGAGCGCAAAGACACGCTTCGATGATTCCGCGTGTGGTAGAGCAGCCGTGTCGTATGACTTCCTCCGATCCACGTCGTCTGAGGCGAGACACGCGATGTAGACGGAGTTTCCTTCAAGGAGCCGGAAGCATCCCGGAATGTGGCTGACCCTCTGAGGAATGCGCATGAACCCTGACGGCGTACGATGGGTCATTCGTTTGAAGTAGAAGAGCTTGCTCGAAGGGATCTCGCCCGGAGTTGCTCGCGCCGTTATCGTCACGTACAGGTGCTCCTTGAATACCTCGACGTGCGTGATCTCGTCGCTGATCAGACCCTCGCCCGTTAACCCGATCACACTGAGATCCACGGCGTCCATGACGATCAGAGCGCAGTCTTCGATCATCAGCTCATGGAATTTAATCTTGACGATGAGTCTCATGCAGTCCGAACTGACGGCCATCGGCTGGAAGATCTCCTCGGATCGTCGCCCTGCCAGGTCGGCGAGGTTCTGCGGCAGTTCCTTGAGCAGACTGCACTGGCACACAAGTTCACCAGTTGTTAGGCACCACTTGAACAAGAAGGACCGATGAACGTAGAAGAGGTAGAGCCTGTTGGCACTCAACTGGATATTCTCCAGCTCAACGCTGGCCCCAATCCGATACAGGGTTCGCATCACTGGAGTCAGTTCCAGGATCTCAAGGCCGTTCATCTTCCCCCAGACGATCCCATATTGCAGGGCATGGACGCCTAACAGGTGAGTAGGACCTTGGCGAGCCATTTTTAAACTTCTATCTCCCTGCGGAAGACCTGGATAGACTGGAAAGAGCATGATGCGGGAGGCGGTCACGAGAAGCGTCTTGGAGTCAAGCACCATCCGGCGGATGCAGTCGCTGCTCGCTCTCCTGGCGCCGGAGAATCTTCCGGCAATCTCCAACTGCAGCATCTCCGGCTGCTCGCTGATGGAGTCCGCCGCATCTCTTAGGACTCTCTCGATCAGCAGAAGATCCTCGTCCTTATCCCGGACCATTTCAAAGTCGGCCATAACCTCAGAAAACGGCCGACCGCGCAGTTTCGTCATCAGCCACGGTACATTGCACAGCACCTTGTTCTTCAGCTCGTCACGAATAATTGCTTCCGGACCCGATTGGTGCAGGAATCGCGGCAGCTTCTGCAGCTTCCTGCGGTTCTGCGGAACGAGCAGTCGATGTGTCACCATCCGGTTTGCACGCTCCAGAACAATCTTGCGTTTTCTCAGATTTAGTGTCTTTTCGATGGAACCGTTCTGGAAGAACAGGTCCGCGAGGACGCGGTTGCAGTAGTGATGGACCTCGTTGTTCTGTGCGCCGTCTTTCAGGTAGCGTTTGACGATGGCACTGTCGACGCAGTTGTCGTGCCAGTAGAAAACGGGGATACCATAATCGTCGACATGGACGAGAAGTTCGCCTAAGCGGAACCGCAGACGGGCGATCAAGAGCTGCGGACATCGGATGGCACTGCTCGCAGGATCAGTGAACTGGAACACTTCCTCGAGAACCTCATCATCACACGCCAGTGCGTCTTCCCACTCGACTTCACTCAGCCCTCCCTCGGACACGGTCAGGTAGCAGACGGCGTTACGCACGAACACCGGCCCCAGCTGGACTTCCAGACCTATTAGGAGCTTCCATACGGCGAGTTCCACGGTTGGAGGTATATCTTCACTCTTGACTGCGTAGCTGGATTGCCAGAGCGCTGCCTCCTTCGCCAAGAGACAGGCGTAGAGAGGCAGCGGGCTCTCCTTGATCATCCGCATCACTTCGCCCAGTTGGTGCTTCGTTAGTGTCCTTCCGCTGCGCTTCAGTCGCGACCGAACGATGTCAAGCGCGTCGTCATGGCTGAGTCGGTCTGGTTCCACGTGAATGGCCGATTCGCGGAAGAGTATCTGAAGGTTCCTCGAGACGAGCTGGTTGTTATTGGACGCTGAGAGGATGAGGTGGATGAAGGGCGGAAGGGAAAGGGGTATCCACCCGAGGGAGTGTGGCTCGCCACGGTCCATCGACAGCTTCTCGATTCCGTCAAGGATTATGAACATTCTCTCGTTGGCACTGACGTGCTTTCCGGCCGCTAAAAGCATCCTCGTGAAGTAAGTCCTCAGGTCAGTCTTGTGATCCAGCTCCTGCGGACGTGGTATACCGAACAGCTCTGCAACCTGGTAGTAGATGGTGACCAGGACATTTGTAATCGACATCGAGCCAGGCGTCGAGCCGAGAAATCTCATAACCACTGCAGTCCCCGGCCCGAACCAGTCCTTCAGGTGACTTGCAATCTGAGCCACGTACGTCGTAACGCCACTCCCTGGATCTCCACGAACGATCAACGTCCGGCCGGTCTCGACGCATGACCTGACCGTGACCTCAACCTTGGCGAGGTCATAGGAAGTATCCGAACACCTGCTGACGTGGTCGAGGCAGATTCGCGCATGCTCAATGACCTCCTCGCCCAGCCGGTCGACGAACAGCGCGGTCCGAGTCCGGTCGGTGAGAAAGTGAGCGATCATTTCCTTGCAGTCCTGCACAAAATCTCTGACGACCTTGTAGAGGTAGACCTCGTTCTCAGCGGTCATGAACGCCTTCTCCTCGGCCGTCTGAGGACCGGCCTCGAGGGTCTCATCCCAATCGAAGTTGTAGTGCCGGAGGTACGTCGGATCCTCGAACAACATGTATTGTTGATCCTCATCCAACTCGATTTCGTCGACGGCCTGGGAGGCCCTCCGTTTGAACTGTGTGTCCGGCTTCACTTCGACCTCATTCGGATTCTCCCAGAGCTCGGCTTCGTAGGTCCGGACCTGGTTGCAGACAAAGTTTCGACGGGCCGTGGCCATCGAGGACTTGAGGATCTCAAGGCGACCCTGCTTGACCCGATCGATGGCTCGCTGTTCGTTGCGGATGACGATGTCCACGTATCGCGGAGCCATTTCTTCGTTGACGCTGTACTCGATCGAATCGATGCGACGTTCGTAGCAGACGCTGTAACGCGTCTGACGAGACAACATCCCGTCACGAATCTCCTTCTCGATCACTAGAAAACCAGACACACATGAATGCAATCAGTCACGCAAATATATGAACCGTTACGCTTCCCTTGCTGCAGAATCGTCGTCATTTTATTTATATATATCATCAACGTCACCGTCATCATGACGATCAGTATAATATATGCTGTTGTTTTATAATACTCGATTCTATTCTATTTTCGTTTCATTCTACTCCGTTTTATTCGATTGTTTTATTCGGTTTTATTCTATTCTGTTTTATTCTGTCCTGCTTTATTCAGTCTTATTCTGTTCTGTTTTATTCTGTTCTATTTTATTCTGTTTTATTCTATTCTATCCTGTTTTAATATATTCTGTTTTATTCTAATCTGTTTTATTATGTTCCGCCTAATTCTGTCGTATTCTGTTCTGCTTTACTATTTTCTGCTTTATTCTATTCTATCCTGTTTTAATGCATTCTGTTTTATTCTATCCTGTTTAATTCTGTTTTATTCTATTCTGTTTTAGTCTGTTCTGTTTCATTCTATTCAGTTTTATTCTGTTCTGTCTTATCCTGTTGATTTCCATTCTGCTTTATTCTATTCTGTTTCATTCTATTCTGTTTTAGTCTGTTCCGTTTTATTCTGTTTTATTCTATTCTGTTTTATTCTGTTCTCTTTTCTCCTTTTGATTTCTATTTTGTTTTATTTTGTTTTATTCTATTTTGTTTTATTCTGTTATCCTTTTGAATTCTGTTCTGTTTTATTCTGTTCCTTTTTTTCTGTTCTGTTTATTCTGTTCTTTTATTTTTTTATTTCTATTTTGTTTTATTCTTTTTTTTATTCTATTCTGCTTTATTCTGTTCTGTTTTATCCTTTTGATTTCTATTCTGTTTTATTCTGTTCTGTTTTATTCTGTTTTATTCTATTACATTTTATTCTGTTTTATTTTGTTTTATTCTATTCTGTTTTATTCTATTCTGCTTTAATCTGTTTTATTCTGTTCTCTTTTGTTCCTTTGGCCTATAATACTGCGTCATCGATTAATGCCTTGTGCGTTTACACCGGCGCTATAGAAGTTGAAAGGAATTAAATGAGCATAGTAATTATTATCATCATCATCATCGAACCTGATAGAGCGAACTGATCGGCTACTTCCGAGGTGACGGATCCCTCGTCCTGGGCCACCAAGAGGATCTTCTCCATCGTGTCCCGGATCGTCTGCTCGACGTTGAGCCACTGGCGAGCAGCTGTCTTCCGGATCTGTTCGTTGTATACTCCATACTCCATTAGACCAAAGTTATGGATGCGGGCTGTGATCGGCTACACAAGAAAACGATTCACATTCGAAATTTACCTGATCTCATCCAATCCAAAGAAGTCCCATCTTGTCTTGTCTTGTCCCGTCCCATCCTATCCTATCAAATCATGATCAAATGGTCACGAGACTGAGGATTAAATCCTATCCAACATATTGAATTGCATTGGACTAGACTAGTCCAGATTAGATTAAATTAGATTAGACCATACTAGACTAGATTAGTCTAGATTATATTAGACTAGTCTAGGTTAGATTAAACTAGACTAGGCTAGTTTAAATGAGACTAGACTAGACTAGTTTAAATAAGATGAGACTAGACTATATTATACTAGACTAGACTAGACTAGATTAGATTAAAATAAATTAAATTAGAGCATACCAGATTGTGTCGCTCTACCTCGGGGGTCTTGCGGAGATCTGCTCTTCGCTCGGCTGACCAGGCCGAGCTATTGGTCCCCCGCACGCGGACAGCCATTATGCAGCGACGTTCTTTTTCGGTCGCTGGACCTGCAACCTGGAATGGCCTTCCTGTTGCACTTCGCCTGGTCCCTATGACTCACTCTACGCTGTTTCTTGCAAACTTAAAAACTACTCTCTTTAGCCGTGGTTGGACTAGGAGCGCTCCTGAGTAGATAACCTTGAAGGGGCGCTATATAAAAGCTCATTAATAATAATAATAATAATAATTACATTAGATCATATCAGACTAGACTCTACTAGATAAGATAAGATAAGATTAGACTGCATAGCGTGAAGGTTAGTCTATTCTTATTGAGGCACTGCGTAGATGCGAGACTGGCTCTCGAAGCAAGACCTCGAGGCGGTAGACTGCAGGAGTGGCGTTTTCGTCCAGCTGGTACCAGTCCTGCAGGAGGTCTCCATGGGAGATCTTGAGGTTGCCGAGAACTCGAAGCATCAGTTCGAAGAGGTCAACGGGAAGCGTCGTTGGCAACTCCTGGTTGCCATAGCGATCGCCGATCAGCACCTAGCAACGAAAACAACTACCTCAGTACCAGCATTATTTTCATCATCATCACCTAACAGCAACAACAACAACAACAACAACGTCGTTTAGCGATGATATCACAATGATCACCTAGCAACACCTACAACACCATTGTAATCAAACTCAAAAAATAACTTAGGTTTTCTTTGATAAATGGTTGACGACCTGTCAATCTAATTCTCACAGAGTTAAATAGAAGCAATTGGACTAAATTGGAATGGTCTGATCTGGACGGGACTGAATTGGATTAAATTATATTGGACTGGACTGGACCGGATCAGATTAGGTCAAGTTGAACTGCACTAGATTAGATTAGATTAGCCGTCTGTTCTTACGACGAAAACGGGTCCGACGGACTGTTGCCTGCAGTAACGGATCTGTTCGAGGTAGACTGGTAGGTTCTGTGGGTCGTTGGCCAAGTCGTCTGGCACTCCCCACTTGAGGTCGACCATCAGGAAGTCGAGGTTGTACTGGCGGGCGATGTGCTGCAACCTGGTCACCGCAAAGCGCATCAGCCAGCATCTCTCGTCCTTCATGTCTGCGCACCCAAGGAAAAAATTTATGTTGCGCTGTAGCAGGAGAATGGAAGATAGAGGAAGAAGGAGGATGAGAAAGTTAGTTAATTAAGGAATTAATTAATAAAAATAATAAACGTGTGAATGTACTTTCTAAAGCTTTGACATTGATTTCAGTTGAAGTTTATGTTTATCAGTTTAAATTAGCATTAGTGTCGGGACGTTTGATTGACAGCAGTGGTAGGTGTGCGTGTGTCATGCGTCAGTTTGCGCTTGGCTGAACACGTGTTACAGATGTTGCCTTGCACATTTAATTAGGTATTTTGTATGCGCTGAACTTGCGGCGCGAAAAGGACTAAGCTGATGGAGCGATTTGAAATACGAAGAGTGTAATATAGATTTGTGTTGAGTTAATATCAATACTGGTTTTCTTGTGCGCTGAGTTGAAAGAAGTATTTGAAAAGTTTTCGGACTGTGTTCGTGTGAATTGATAGCCACGGACTACCATAGTTAAATTACCTATACGCAGAGGTAGGGTAAAGAAAAGTGTAGACTAAGTACTTGAGAAGGAAGAAGAAGTGAAGATAAATTTGTAAGGAAGAGGGCAGTTGCGAGACAGAATTAATTTATTAAAGAAAAATGAATAATTGAACGAATGAAATAAAGAATGCGTGGACAAACTAACAAACGAATGCTGAATTAATGAATGAATGAACGAACGAACGAACGAACGAATGAACGAATGAAACCATTAGTAACCGGAGTAGCTGGAGCAGATGTACAGTCGGACGGTTCGTTTCAGTGTTTCCGGAATCTTGCTGAGTCCGCCAGACATCAGATCCCTGCGTTCATTGGAATATCGAAAGTAGTGTCCTTGCTCATCTTGCAAGGTCACGCCTTCGGACAAGAAGGACTCCTTGGACGGAGTAACACGCATTTCACCCACTGTCCGATGTCTCTCCCCATCAGCGATGACCGAACTCTCGCCGCTTAGCGAAGACTCCCTGCTGCCCAGGGGAGAGCCCGGCAACTTCAGCGCCTCCTCGTAGGCTTCGATCGCTGGCTGGTAACGGCCGGACAGTTCGGCCGCCTCGCTGGCGACCTTAAGGCCACTCCTTCGGATGAGCTGATTCATGTCCTCTTTGTTGAGTCGGTTCTTGACGAGATCGATGACCGCGCGTGGGTCGGTCAAGTCATAGTCGATCGAAAAAGATTCTCTCACAACCGTTTCTGTTATCGACCTAACCAAGGCATGCATCTTGGTCACAGGCGTGACTATAGTCCGGGCTCTGGGCGTGGTCAGAGCCGGGGCTAGGGGCGTATCCTCTTCGCTCTCCTCGGAAGGGGCGAGGCTCGCTCGATCAGCCAAAGACTGACTGACGAGACTCGAGATGAAGAGCTCAAGGTCGCCGATTGTGGCCTTGGCCTTAGGAGACTGTGACCTTTGCTCTGGTTGCGACTTCCAGGAGCGCATAGGTCGTCTGGTCAGAAGCTTCTGTTGGTCAGTCATTGCGGACAGCTGAGGGAAACGCAGCAACGACTTCTCTGCGAGCAAAGACAACGACGACGATGATTATGATGATGATGACAACGACGACGATGAAGAGGACGACGGCGACGACGACTACGACGACGACAAAGATGATGATGATGATCATGATGATGATGATGATGATGATGATGATGATCATGATGATGATGATGATGATGATGATGAGTATGACGAGAAGGAGGAGGAGGAGGAGGAGGAGGAGGAGGAGTTTAATCAATCCTATGTAATGTAATTATGTTGATAAAAATGATGATTATGATGATGGCGACGACGACAGATGTGATGATATGACGACAATATAAGTTTTCACATGAATTCGTGCAGATTATAATGCTTGTGTTTATGACTAACCACCCAGGCTTTGTGTTATTCAAGTAGTAGTAGTAGTAGTTGTAGTGGTGGTGGTGGTGGTGGTGCTGGTGGTGGTGGTGTGTGGTGGTGGTGGTGGTGGTGGTGGTGTGTGGTGGTGGTGGTGGTGGTGGTGGTGGTGGTGGTGGTGGTGGTGGTGGTGGTGGTGGTGGTGGTGGTGGTGGTGGTGGTGGTGGTGGTGGTGGTGGTGGTGGTGGTGGTGGTGGTGGTGGTGGTAGCAGTGGTGGTATTAGAAGTAGCATAGTACTAATAATAATAGTAGTAGGTAGTAGTAGTAGCTGTTCTTGATTTTGTGTCGTCGTTGTCGGTGACGTTGCTGTCTGTGTTGGATACCTTTAGACTTGGTGGATTTGCTGCTGAGGAAGGCGAGTGATTCCCGTCTTGCGTTCGATGATTGACGTGAGATGGGCGGAAGGAAGGTCGCTGCTTTGATCGGTTTCACTTCCTCTGTCTTCAGTTCGATCCTTCGACCCGACTGAAACCCGATTCGTCTCTGCCAATTCAATGCACAACTTAAGACACTGGCTCATTATGCACTCACTAACCGTGTTCGATGGTAGCGTCCGCTACGCACGACAACGCCACCACCGATCGGTCCCTCGTTGGTGATATATGATGCACGCCCGGCTATCACTCGAACCGCTGGGCTTAGTCATTTGAATGCATTGTATTAATGGATCTATGGATCGCACTCTGCATCCTGGTAATTTTCGCATCGTTTGTGTCGGGATAATTTTCATAGGCCTATCCTTTGTATCATGGTAATTTTCGTACCGTGTGCAGGCTGGAGGAGAGACTCGGGTCTTTAGAATGACATTGACCGTTACTCACAGGGGCTCTACTAATCTACCGACAATGAATCCCTGTTCGAAGTGCAATAAGTGGTTCAGAGGATAGCCGGACGTGCGTCATCTATTATCATCGAGGGACCGCTGCGTTGTGGCGCCATCGTGTGCAGCGGGCGCTGAAGCCTCTCGTCGTCCGCTCTTTCTACACAGCTTGGTCCAGATAATTATATGAACATGATACGATCTGTCAGCTAAGTAGGCCTATACGGGACTCCCGTTTTTTGGGGATCCATGTCTGTATTTGTGTGTGTGTGTGTGTGTGTGTGTGTGTGTGTGTGTGTGTGTGTGTGTGTGTGTGTGTGTGTGTGTGTGTGTGTGTG
Organism: Allolobophora icterica; assembly: GCA_963556255.1. Classification (NCBI taxonomy): domain Eukaryota; kingdom Metazoa; phylum Annelida; class Clitellata; order Crassiclitellata; family Lumbricidae; genus Allolobophora; species Allolobophora icterica. The sequence goes on along the minus strand of OY744605.1, from coordinate 85,573,082 downwards.
TGTGTGTGTGTGTGCGCGCGAGCGAGTTTATATGTGTAGGCCCGTGTGGGCTCCTCGGTTTGACCTCCTGGGATTCTGACCTGTCACCAGAACCAGTGATATTTTCGTTAACGAAAACTAAAATTAGAAGTAAAAATAAATGATTTCGTTAACGAAAACTAGAAGTAAAAGTAGGAATTATTTCAGCAAAAAGAACGAAATTAAGAATTGAATTAGGAATTATTTGCCGAACTAAAATTATGAACGAAATTAGGAATTATTTTCAGAAGTAAAATCATTTTACTTCTTGTGGCGCTTAAAGCCCTAGGTTTTAGGTTTGGCGGTTTCCCTCGTAGAATGAAGTGACCAACGACTGTAGGCGGTTCAAGTAAGCATCTGTCGGCCAATGGGCGTTGATTTCATTTTGGTTTACACATCTTACAAGCATAGGCTGCTGAATTTAATTATATGCATAGCCTAGGCAACATCGTCCGCTTTGTGGAATGGAGGCGAGGCGCAGGGACGGTCGGTCGATCGGTGGTAGCCCCCACCCTAGGCCCTTCACCCTCCCTCTGGCCTACCCCGATCAATTGACCACTTGTATATATAACCGAGCTTTGGGTCGTAAACCTGTATATAAATGCCAGCTGTTGATGCTGTCACCGTTGCCTTATTATACCCGGAACACTAAAGACAATAAGCTGTATTTCATATTCTAAGAATTTGCACCAGTATCAGATGCTAATATACAGCCTAAGGAAGAGAGACTAGGTCACATGCCAAATTATGCTAATGAACTTAGGAAATGAACTTAGGAAATGTCCTTTCACAATTGAGTCTTGGTTTGCAGTACTCATTCTAGTTTGAATTTCGCTGCAGCAGAGTTGAGCTTCGTAATTTCTTCACTTCATAGCCATTTTAAATCGCATAGTCGATACAGCTTATATCTCGTGTCTGTATATTATATTATTATCTTATTTCAGTAGTGGACCTTATAGTAGTATAACATTGTATTTCGTTAGTGGACATATATTAGTATCATTATATCGAACTATTTCCAAAGATGGATGGAGACTACGCTGTACCAACGACACCGACTTCAGGTGTTGCAGTTGGCAACATGCGAACATTTAAAAAACGGTTGTCTGATGGATCTACCAAGAGTTATAGCTACCCTTACGTTTCTGTAAGGAAACATTTTGAATTAACTTTTACAACCGACAGTGATAAACTTAAATTTGAGCAAAAATGTGAGGACATTCGCTTGGCGTTGGGAGTAAAAAGTTTGAGAGAAGTTCTGGTGAAAGTCATAATGGATGTTGACACCAATAAGCTCTCTTCTGCAACTCAACATCCGCAGCAGACACTCACGATGTCTTCAGTCACGGAAGAAGTAAGTGAATCAACTTCACTGACTGATCCAGCATCTGTCACAGCAGCAATATCAGCAGCTCCAGCAACAGCTTTGGAGACTGCACATGAGAATTTTGTTGGGCAGTGCTCCAGCATTGCCCAGTTGATCGACACAATCTCACAACATTCATCCACATGTGTGACGCCGTATTCAGTGAAGTCATGGACACACAGTGGTCATGTGCTGTCGGTGGATATGGAGTGTGCGAAAAAACACTCCTTTCAGTGGAGTTCCTCATCCACAATAGACAGCGAGCGGAAGGAATTTGAAGTCAACCACCGAGTGATGTTGAGCTACCTGGCCTCTGGTATGACACCCATACAGTACGAGCGCTTTAGCGACTTCAGTCGGTTTGGACTATTGTCAGACCTTTTCCGCAGGAGGAATATGGTTACATTTAGTGCCATTTCTGAGAACCTGCGAAAGCAATCTATATTTGGCGCTAGAGCGCAGGAGTCTTCACTGTCGCCTGATGGAGCTATCTCTATAATGACTGACGCACGACATCATTGTAGACGAAATAGTTATCACACCGACCATGTTGCTATCGGGTTGAAAACTCACAAAGTCGTTGATATTCAACACATTAACGGGAATGATGATAACTGTTCACAGCGTCACGAGGCAGTGGGATTCGACAGGATGTACGAGAGCCTGGATCTCAGCAACATTAAAGTTGCCCATCATGTGCATGATCGAAACATGACAATCAACAAGCGCCTACGTGAGAGGAAGCAAGCCAGGAATTCCAATGACCGCTGGCACTGCACCCGTCCTATAACAGCCGGGGTGAAAAAAATTGGGCAAGGAGCACAAAAAAACATTGGAAAAACATGGCATCCCGAGCTTTCTGACAAGGGTGCTGCCATTCGAAACCACGTCTATTGGTGTATGGACAATTGCAATGGAGATGCCCAAACCCTGCGTAAGCTCATAGAATCATGCATCCCTCATTTTCAGAACAACCACAGCAAGTGCCATGAAACTTCCCACTGCAAAGAGCCGGGGCATATGATTGAAGTTCGAATTGTTTCAAATGAGGCTGCAATTACAATGCTCCAGGACTTTCTTCGGTCGTTGGTAGTGTACAAGCACGCTGAAGATTATGTCAAAGGCCACGACACATTTTATGTGGAAAGTTTTAATAACGTTTGTCTGATCTATCTGGATAAACGGATACACTACGGGAATTTAATGTACGAGCTGCGGAGCAATCTGGCTGTCTTGGACTGGAACGAACACGTCGACAGACCATACACGTCTATATGCACGACTGTTCGTTCGAAAAACCCACGTCGCCAAATCGGGAAAAAAGTGTATCGGCGCAAGACCTACGTATTTGTTGAGAACATTTGGAATTTGTACATTGCCGTGTGGTCAGCATCTAAAGCAATATCGGAGTCTGTGACAGAAACTTCTGCAGATAAGGAGACCTGCCAGAGTGAAATCTCTTCGGACGAATCCGATGACGACCAATTAGGAGACAGTGAGAGCTTTTCAAATGAAAGCAATGCACCCTACACAGTAGAATAACCGTAAGAGCTGTGACAATATTGTATGATACACTAAAATCAAACATATCAGTGCTACATAACCATCAACCGTCATTACACATAACCACCTTAGCATTCTGCTGTCTACTCTGCTTGACCTCCCCGGATTTTGGCCTGGCATAGGACAGAGAGATGTGTGGCAGAGCTGATGTGTGGCAGAGCTGACTGCTATCACACGCGTCCACAGGTGGCGGATAGTGGAACGACCTCTAGAAATAGAGGTCAGCTGCGAAATAAGCAGGGTTATATCTGACGAATAAGCAGTCGCGGACCAACAGCGGCAAGGCTAGTAGGGCACACTGTAGAAAAAGAGTGGCATTTTGCTTGACAACTAAAAGCTGCAAATATCCAATAACAGCCTTGTGACATGGGAGCACATGACTCAATTTAAATAAGCCTGATGACCCTCTGCCTAGCGGGCATGTGTTCATCACCAAGACTAGGTCCACAGCGGAAAACTGTGGTTGATGCCACGAAGGGCATCCGATCTGTAACAAGATGCTCCAATCTGTATAAAAATGAATCTGTGGCTTACCCCCCCTCAACGAGGTCCTAATCCAAGCAAGAAAAAAAGAAGATTGAACGGACAAGGGACTGTGGCCATTGCAAAATTGATTTGACATAGCACTTATGAAAAACCTAGTCTCCGTAACGTGGTTTTCGTGTGGCGCCGAGCAATTGAGGGCAATTCAGGTTTAAATCCACCTCTGAGTAGGAATCTTGAAGAGGCGCTATATAAATTTAAAATGGGGGAATGTTATGTTACATTGAATCATAGCTATGACAGGTGTACATAAGCAGCTCACAATCGATAAAATTCTGCTTTATGTCAGAAAGTAAGTGTACAATAAAAATCTCTCTGTCTAAACAAAGTCCGGCGAATTATCCAAAGTATCAATGTTACTCCCACTTGTGGCCCATGTAAGGCGTGCCTGTTGGATTCGGATACAACGATCTCACTTTTCGCACTACGCAATCTGGCATTATTTCCCGCATGTGAAGTACACCGTTCGATTCCGTTAGTTTCTTGGCCAGATATAATGGGCTCGTCCACCCACCCAAGTTGCAAATGATCTTCCAATATTTTCCATAAATTACTCTTCGTATTGGACTGTTAGCTGCATGCGCTGCTTGTCCTCCGCCAAGCCAACCTGGAGATGCAGAACCCACGCACGGAGAGAGAAAACAAAGAGGACAGGCGCCTTCCGATTGATGATTTTCACCCTGCAGCTGCAAATGATCAGCTGACACTTGAATGTCATGACTGTTTTGAGCCTCAATTTCTGACTCTGTACTATTTCCATTGGACGCGACCAAGACCTCCTTCGAAGCGGCATCCATACAAGATTTTCTTCTCTTTGGTGGTTCCAACTCTGCAATTGGAACAAAGGCAGTTTCGATTGGTTGGAGATATATTTATAATGTCATCAACATACAATTAGCTCTTTCGACTTGACTTGAACGACAGCTTAGCTGGGTTATGCATATGTTTATTGTCTTATTACATATCGTAATAATAATAATCATGGTAATGTTAATAATTACATTTTTAATTGGCCATTTATTATCATTACTGCTGTTACTGCTGTTCACATCAGTTGTCATTATACTAACATTGCTGATGTTATTATTACTATGTATTTCTATAGCATGGTTTGAGCTAAATATTTGCAAGGATAATAAATGCAATTTAATTTAATATTTATAAATCTTAGTTCAATCTTATTTGCGCACGTATAGCGCTACCTGAAGAACAATAGGGCCTACTTGTACAGGGTTCACCACACAAAACAATTTATACAATTTCAGTATATATATATATATATATATATATATATATATATATATATATATATATATATATATATATATATATATATATATATATATACGCATCGTCTTCATAATTACCAATTTTTTCAAAATTCCAGTTGTTGTGAGCAAAAAATGCCCGTATGGCTTCCTCTTGATCGCCATCTACCACAATAGTAAGTTCGTATTTGTTCATGGCAATCTAATCGCATATAGAAACTACAGACTTGTTTCTCAACCCTGTAAGTATCTTCATAGCAATGAACTCCATAGTAATATGAGTGTATGGGGGGGTAAATTTGGATAATTGGAACAACTTGTATACATTCTAGAAGTACAGGTATGACCTCTAGCCAGCTTACCTGGCTTTCGTATACACAAATTAGTCGACCCACAGCTCGGTTATATATATACAAGTGGTCAATTGATCGAGGTAGGGCCTGTACGGGGTATGCCCTGTCGGGTCTAGTCTGCCCTAGCGATGCATCTCCATCCATCCGTCCGACCGCTAGAGGGCCAGAGGGAGGGTGAAGGGCCTAGGGTGGGGGCTACCACCGATCGACCGACCGTCCCTGCGCCTCGCCTCCATTCCACAAAGCGGACGATGTTGCCTAGGCTATGCATATAATTAAATTCAGCAGCCTATGCTTGTAAGATGTGTAAACCAAAATGAAATCAACGCCCATTGGCCGACAGATGCTTACTTGAACCGCCTACAGTCGTTGGTCACTTCATTCTACGAGGGAAACCGCCAAACCTAAAACCTAGGGCTTTAAGTTGAGACGAAGGCGAGTGCCAGTAAAATTGCGCGCTCCAAACAAAATCCATTGGAAAACGTCGGTTGGGATGAAGACGCTGCGCATACAATTTCTATTATCTTTGGTCTTCGTTGTCTAATAACTGTCCCCACTTAATTGCTTACCAACGACCTCAGTTTCATACGCCATTTTATTTCAGGTTTGATCGTTAAATTGTAAATTACGAGTTTATCGAGAATGTTGACCGGACGGAAGCGAGATAGCCCAATTTTGGGTTTATCATTTCGACGAAACTACATGTGCAGGCAGATCTAAATGCCAAGTACTAAACGGGGAAATGATGGAATTTGTGGAACAGCACTAGCTGGAGAAATACAAGCAATATAAGTCCTGGAAGGGGGATAGATGAATGGTAACACGCTGGCACAGCCTACGAGCATTAGATCTTGCCGACTGACTCGAATGAATTCCATCAGCGACTGCATATCGTTTTGGATATGGTTGTCCACACAGTAGGGCCTAGGCTACCCGATTTCGCTGATACTAGATAATTCTTCGTTTCGTATTAATGATAACCACACGACTCAAAATTCAAATTACCAGCATTGTAAGACTAAAGCTTCACCCCTTGTTTACTTCAAACAGTTTCTTCTTTCTCGAAACAGGTTTGGTGTGCTTCTCTCTGCAATCGTTGCATATGTACTTTTACACAGTGATATTTTCGTTAACGAAAACTAAAATTAGAAGTAAAAATAAATGATTTCGTTAACGAAAACTAGAAGTAAAAGTAGGAATTATTTCAGCAAAAAGAACGAAATTAAGAATTGAATTAGGAATTATTTGCCGAACTAAAATTATGAACGAAATTAGGAATTATTTTCAGAAGTAAAATCATTTTACTTCTTGTGGCGCTTAAGTTGAGACGAAGGCGAGTGCCAGTAAAATTGCGCGCTCCAAACAAAATCCATTGGAAAACTTCGGTTGGGATGAAGACGCTGCGCATACAATTTCTATTATCTTTGGTCTTCGTTGTCTAATAACTGTCCCCACTTAATTGCTTACCAACGACCTCAGTTTCATACGCCATTTTATTTCAGGTTTGATCGTTAAATTGTAAAATTACGAGTTTATCGAGAATGTTGACCGGACGGAAGCGAGATAGCCCAATTTTGGGTTTATCATTTCGACGAAACTACATGTGCAGGCAGATCTAAATGCCAAGTACTAAACGGGGAAATGATGGAATTTGTGGAACAGCACTAGCTGGAGAAATACAAGCAATATAAGTCCTGGAAGGGGGATAGATGAATGGTAACACGCTGGCACAGCCTACGAGCATTAGATCTTGCCGACTGACTCGAATGAATTCCATCAGCGACTGCATATCGTTTTGGATATGGTTGTCCACACAGTAGGGCCTAGGCTACCCGATTTCGCTGATACTAGATAATTCTTCGTTTCGTATTAATGATAACCACACGACTCAAAATTCAAATTACCAGCATTGTAAGACTAAAGCTTCACCCCTTGTTTACTTCAAACAGTTTCTTCTTTCTCGAAACAGGTTTGGTGTGCTTCTCTCTGCAATCGTTGCATATGTACTTTTACACAGTGATATTTTCGTTAACGAAAACTAAAATTAGAAGTAAAAATAAATGATTTCGTTAACGAAAACTAGAAGTAAAAGTAGGAATTATTTCAGCAAAAAGAACGAAATTAAGAATTGAATTAGGAATTATTTGCCGAACTAAAATTATGAACGAAATTAGGAATTATTTTCAGAAGTAAAATCATTTTACTTCTTGTGGCGCTTAAGTTGAGACGAAGGCGAGTGCCAGTAAAATTGCGCGCTCCAAACAAAATCCATTGGAAAACTTCGGTTGGGATGAAGACGCTGCGCATACAATTTCTATTATCTTTGGTCTTCGTTGTCTAATAACTGTCCCCACTTAATTGCTTACCAACGACCTCAGTTTCATACGCCATTTTATTTCAGGTTTGATCGTTAAATTGTAAAATTACGAGTTTATCGAGAATGTTGACCGGACGGAAGCGAGATAGCCCAATTTTGGGTTTATCATTTCGACGAAACTACATGTGCAGGCAGATCTAAATGCCAAGTACTAAACGGGGAAATGATGGAATTTGTGGAACAGCACTAGCTGGAGAAATACAAGCAATATAAGTCCTGGAAGGGGGATAGATGAATGGTAACACGCTGGCACAGCCTACGAGCATTAGATCTTGCCGACTGACTCGAATGAATTCCATCAGCGACTGCATATCGTTTTGGATATGGTTGTCCACACAGTAGGGCCTAGGCTACCCGATTTCGCTGATACTAGATAATTCTTCGTTTCGTATTAATGATAACCACACGACTCAAAATTCAAATTACCAGCATTGTAAGACTAAAGCTTCACCCCTTGTTTACTTCAAACAGTTTCTTCTTTCTCGAAACAGGTTTGGTGTGCTTCTCTCTGCAATCGTTGCATATGTACTTTTACAGCACGGAAATTAATAATTATTTGGAAAAGTAAAATTAGAAGTAAAATTATTTGAGAACTAAAATAGGAATTAGAAGTAAAATTATTTGAGAAGTAAAATTAGAATTAGAAGTAAAATTCAAGAGCTCAGAACTGAATTAGAACTGAATTAGGAATTATTTTTAGAAGTAAAATATCACTGCTTTTACAGCACGGAAATTAATAATTATTTGGAAAAGTAAAATTAGAAGTAAAATTATTTGAGAACTAAAATAGGAATTAGAAGTAAAATTATTTGAGAAGTAAAATTAGAATTAGAAGTAAAATTCAAGAGCTCAGAACTGAATTAGAACTGAATTAGGAATTATTTTTAGAAGTAAAATATCACTGACCAGAACGGATAATACGGCTATAATTGCGTACTTAATTTGATATAGCGCCGGTAATTAAGCTGGTCACCTTGACGCGGCTTTTGTGTGGAGCTGAGAAAAATTTCAAAGATTTACATTACGTTACGCTGTCGCTTCTTAGCTCTTTCTAGAAGTGTCGCTATATAAATTTCCAATTACGATTACAATATAGTCGTATTTCGTATTAGAATCATAGTGCTCTCAGAACTTACGCCTCCTAAGTAGAGTTGTCGAATTGCCGGGTCGTCTTGACTCCAGACTGCAAAAGGCAAACAATGCAGTAAACCATTTTGCTGTGAAAACACTTATTTAAATTACTTTGTATTTATAAACACTGCTCACCCACCGTATCATGTTCAGCCTTACTTCTCGTTTTTCCTAAGCTATTGGATTTGACCCAGCTTCTCAAAAAGCATTATAATTTTTGAATGCGATGTAAGCTGAAGCGCCCAAAGATGGATTGCCAGTGCAGTATCGTAAAGGTGCCACAGATGTTGCTTTGAATTGGATTGGAATGGAATGAACTGGAATGAACTGGAACGGAATCATAGGCGGAGACTTGGTCTTGGGTTTGGGGGGGACAGGCCGAGCGGCCGAAGGACGATCGCCGAGGCGCAGAGCGCCGAGCAGGGGGAGGGGTTTGGGGAGGGGGATGTGCCCCCTCCCCAACACGGAAAATTTTTGAATTTCTACACTGTAATGGTAGCATTTTAAGCTGTCATCGTAGCAAAATTGCTCTATTATTTCAATGCTGATAAGAGTGGATTAGCTTATCCTCATTGCTCAAGAAGGTCCTGAATTGCTGACCAGGAAACAATAGCAGAAATATTTTACAAAAGGTACACTCGGGTTGGGCGGTTGGTCGACCGTCGATGATCGATCTCTTTAACAATCTACGTTTGGCAATGTTTTGACACTTTTCTTGCTAACTGAATGCGTTTTAACAAACATATTCTACATGTTACCAACAACGTGCACCGCTGGCGGCGCTATGCACTCGATAGAGGGATGGTGGGAATGGGAAACGCAAAATTGGTCCTACACGGGTTTGGGGGACAGGTCGAGAGAGAGAGAGAGAGAGAGAGAGAGAGAGAGAGAGAGAGAGAGAGAGAGAGAGAGAGAGAGAGAGAGAGAGAGAGAGAGAGAGAGAGAGAGAGAGAGAGAGAGACAGAGAGAGACAGAGAGACAGAGAGACAGAGAGACAGAGAGAGAGACAGAGAGACAGAGAGACAGAGAGACAGAGAGAGACAGAGAGAGACAGAGAGAGAGAGAGTTGAAAACTGCTGAGGAAAATGCGATGATCTGGCCTACCTGCATTCAAAGCGCTTCTGAATTGGCAAAACAGGCAGATGAATGCCTCTTTAAGGCAGTCATTATAAACTCCGGCCATGTTCTGCGACCTTATTTTTCACCTGATCGCAATATCCCTCATAATCTCCGGCCACGGGCTCATAATTTCACAATAACTGATAAAAGCGTCCAAAACTTTATCTCCCGTAAGCTCTCGTATGCAAGAAAACTTATTAACAATTAACCCTAACTATATATATATATATTCACGTAAGTTCAGAGTCATATATACGGGAGTGGGGGAATGGGGCAGCATGCCTCTCCAAAAGCCTTTGTTGTCCAAATGCCCATCACGCCGCCTTCACGTGCACTGTTACCGGAAATGGTGGGATATCCCACGATTTAGGGTGGTCTCTATAGCCTACCCTATTTTTAAGGTAAAGGTGGAATTTCACACGTTATTTGCTTGGTGGGAAATCACACCCTGGATCATTACACCTTAGGGGTGGGTTTTAACACCTTCTTTGAAAGTGTAAAATCCCACCCTATGGTGGGATATCACACCATAGATCATTACACCTTATGGGTGGGTTTTAACACCTTCTTTGAAGGTGTAATATCCCACCCTATGGTGAGATATCACACCATAGATCATTACACCTTAGGGGTGTGTTTAAACACCTTCTTTGAAGGTGTAATATCCCACCCCATGGTTGGATATCACACCATGGATCATTACACCTTAAGGGTGGGTTTTAACACCTTCAAAGAAGGTGTAATATTCCACCTTATGGTGTGATAGACCACCCTGACCCTGAGGTGTGAAAATCCACGATTTAGGGGTGGTCCCTATAGCCCACCTTATTTGTAGGTAAAGGTGGAATTTCCCATGTTAGGACTGTATATTAATTTACTAAAGAAATAAATCATTTGCATATGTTGGTGTATTTTGTATGCAATCCATAAAAACATACATGTATAGACATGTGTTTATATTGGCATATACATAAATAAACATTTTTGAGCATATATAAACTCTACATAAATACAAATGTGCATTTGAATATTATTCTATGCTTATAAATACAAATATATGTATTACCTAGGTCTACGAAGCTCAATATAAGGTGGAACAATTTAAAATCCACCAATATTTTTATTTGAACAATAAATATGCGTAGAACAAATCTTGTATGTGCATACATATACAGTACATGCACTCATGTCACAAACCAATTTAAAATTCGCCAACACATGGTCATTGTTTGCATTTAAAAAAGAAACGCATAAAAGATAAAAACAAATGGCAAAAGGCACTAAGTGTCACTAAATCAAATCAAAACACACTTTATTGAACATTATGATACACGCAAAGCAAATTCATACATGCAAATCAATGGCGTCAAAGGGTAAGCCCAAAGGAACATAGTGTTCCGCTTACAGGGTCGCCCTAGTTACATTAGTTTATTTGCCAGGTTTAATTGCTTTATAGTATGCTACATTCAATAAGCCAAATCCTCAGATTATAATGTCCATCAGTGAGTGTACAAAGTGTATAAAACAATGACAGGACTAATTCAACACTGAAATCAATGAAAAACTAAAAAAATTAACCTCAATTAATAGCCACATAGGTACCTGCACAATGATTGCATAGTAATTTTAGACGAGCGGATCCATTAGATATCTTTTATACTTGCTTTTAAATTGTTGGACAGTAAGTAAGTTCGCTGGGTAAATATTTCCAGAGCAGAGGTCCACATATTCCAATGCCATGCGTCCTAATGTCAATACTCTTTATTAATACAATTGCATCCAACATATTTGGTGAGGCGATCAATGCACTCAATGACTTCGTAGTCACCATCATTCAGTCTTTAGACAGCTGTTGATTGTAATCCCAAACTCCAAAAGTCTAAAGCGCTACACTGAAGCTGAGCGCAAGGCACCAGCTTAATTATGAGCGAGTACGTGTTGTATCACAGATCCATGTCCAGTGGAGGTCCGCTTTCTTCTTGCCTGAGACCAGAGAGATGAGGAGGAGCAGTTGCCAAGACTTCAATTTGGAGTGGAAAGCCTATGGAGTGATACGTAGAGGAGCTGGAGGCAGATGACAGTGGGTGACTTGCGGTATTGAAGGAGGAATCGAGAGCCTCTGTATCGAGCGACGAACCGATCTGTCAAAAACCAAAACAATTTTATTGAATGGTGTTCAATTAAGAAGTCGTATATTATGTACAACCGGACAGCAAAATTGCTTGAATTTTCACACAAAACCTTATTAACAAATGATAATCAATTGTGTTTCAGCCATCCCAGGAGTAGGCAGAAACAAATGAATCCTGGAGTAAAGTTTAAAATACACTAAGAAATTCATTCATTCATTCCGATAATTTATATAACGCCTCTTCAAACCGTAATCTGAGGCGCTCCCAGTCCAGTCACGGTTAAACAAAGAAGACTTAAACAGGCGGTAGAAAGCAGGTGAACTGCCTTGTGGAAATAAGCGCAAAGAAAGTGGCTCTAATTCCATGTAGAGGGGCCAGCCACCGAGAAGGCACGATAATGTTTAACTGAGGAGCAGGACCGAGGAACCAACAGCTCACTCCAGCTGCAAAACGCATAACTCAGCAGGACATTAGGCCTCCGAGCGTACAGCAGAGATCAGATAAGTAAGATGGAGTTTCACCAGAGAGAGAGAGAGAGACCGTTGACAAGAGAAGCAATCCTATTTTAAAAACACGCTGCGAGGCAGGAAGCGAATGCAGGGCATCATGCACATAAGCTGAAACTGGTGCACATTTTGGGATCTGGGCAACTAGCTGGTTTACCCGGCGTTGCCCGGGGTTATAAGTTTCACACCACCACCACCACCACCACCACCACCACCACCACCACCACCACCACCACCACCACCACCACCACCACCACGTTAATGTGAAGTGAAATCCCTACTGGGATTGGCGAATCTTTAGAAATGCGTGCCGGTGACAGAGAATAATCTTTTCGGGCGGCTCCATCTGGCGAATGAAAATAGGTCGACTCGAATTTGTAAAAAGTGGGGGTTTTAGAGAGTTTTTTGCCCGGGACACCATGGTAGCGGTGAAAACGGGGGACGCGAAGCCTCACACTCGGTGTGTAATACCCACCCCGAAACAGTAGTGAAGGTTTGGAGTGAAAAGCTCGAAAGCTGTAGAAATGCATTGCCGTCAAAGATCGCGTGCTACAGACAGAGGGACAGATTCTTTGCTTTATTTATATAGATGAGCCGAGGAGCAGAGCAAAGGACCCAGACAAGACGCCCAATAAGAGCCAATGGATCCCTAGCCAGAACTGAGCAGCAATAGTCACTTGTATTGGAGATAAAAGCGTGAACAAGGACCACCGCCGCATCATGAGAAAGGGACCATATTACAACACGCAGCTGCTGGAGCTGGCTATAGCAACTCCGGGTGACCAAGTTAACATGCTGGGAAAAATAAGCACAGGCACAATAGAAGGTATTAAATACAATGAAAATTAATTACATTTTGGATTTGGATGTTTTCTGGTGTTGTAGGTGCTAAACAACAGCTACACATATTGTATAGTCGCACTAAACGAATAAAAAATCATACAATACTGGTCATACTCATAAAGATGTACGTAATCTGCAGTTAACCTACACGGCATGTTCTATGGGCCTCTAAATTATGCTATTGTGTAGTTATTGTGATGTCTAGTCCCAATCTTCCGCAACCCAATTGTGTTATCAAAGATTAATGACAACACTATATATTTCTGTATAAACAACATGGGCAGTTTACGATAGAATTAATACTAGGGCATAGCCTGTTACTGACCCGGATAACCGGAAATTCCGGGTATTGAACACCCAGAAGACACCCGCATCCGGAGCTGAAAGGTCATTCGGGCCCGGGTGGGTAATTTCCCGTCTTATGCCTCAGGTTTCTTCAACCGTCTTCATTACTTAAATGTCCAGTATAGACTCTTTGTCAAACTTTGCCTCTCCCAGGCCTAAGGCCTAAGTGGTCCAGCAAGACGTGGCCAATACCCCTCCACATTCCGAAGCCTTTCTCAGCCGAATGCCTAATCCCAACACAAAGCACTCTGTATGCATGATGAATAGGGGGCATTTACCCAACACCCCTCAGAGTCATCCTCCTCTCAGGCACCTGAATGTATGTCCTCCTGCCTTGGAATGTTAGAGAGGCGCTATAAAAATGTCCACAGACAGACATACATTCATACGTACGTACGTACATACATATATACATACATACAGAGCACGTTGGGGACTTAGTGTTCGGATTAGAGACTTGAGATTACTTTTAGTTTAATTCCCGGACCCGGAAGCTATTATTCAAACTACCCGGACCCGGTATCCGATTGAAAAACGGCTTCCGGCTATACCCTAATTAAGACACTGCTGCTAGATAAAATCAGAGCATAAGAGGATGCTTAATCTTAAAGAATCATAAGTGAAAGCTGGGATAGAAATAGACAGAAAATTATATTTACCATTGAACAAATTCCAATGTGTTTACACTGGTTCCTCATGATGTGTGTGCACTGAAACAGAAAAAGACATGTCACAATTAACCATAGAATATCACCACTATAACTTCCCACCACTGGCACTACAAATGTGGTATAACAACCATGGAAGTGTGGGTGTAGCTAAAAGCAAGTGTCACCTTAGGAATAGACGCAATTTGTGGGGGGTACCCGTACCCCAACTTTTGAACTGGGGCACTGTACCCCCACTTTTTAAACAATGCCAATCAATATTTATTACTGTGCATTCCCAGAGATTGCACTCTCTGCCTTGCTTCAAGTATGTAGATAGAGTGAGGAGTATGTAACACAAAAGCACGAAAGTACTTAGATACACAGGTAAACCGAGAACCAGAGAAACTGAGTCACAGGCAGCTAGACAGACAGAATGTCAGCCAAACAGGTCACCCGACAGACTGACCGCCGTGACCGGCCCGCAGGCGCCACAGATCTAGGTCACTGACATCATCCTCAATCTCCGCCTTATAGTTGTCACCTTAGCCATATCCTGATGTAGAGATGTAGGTCAAAGCGCAAGTTTATATCCTTCATCAATTACAAATTCATTTCTTTAGCTGTGGCTGGGAGTGCCTCTGAGTAGGCGTCTTGAAGAGGCGCTATATAAATTCTCAGAATGAATGAATGAATAAGGTTTCGCTTTGGTGCACCACCAGTTGACGACTTGTCAAATAGAAGTTAATAACAATTACATGTTGGATTCTGACACTAAGTGGTGTTAAACACAAACTTAGAATCTACAGTACAACTACACGTATAGTATAGTGGTGCTATATAAATGAAAAATAATTCTAACTATACTAATGATAAAGAATGTGCATACTCTGCAGTAACCTCTACACCAAAAGCCTGTCAAACTTTAGATCCATTTCCAACCTTAATACAATTTCTAAGATTCTCGAAAGTCTCTTCCTCGCACGAATCAACAAGCACATTACTTATCTCCTAATTTCAGTCCTTACCAATCAGCTTACCGTGAAAGCTACTCTACTGAAACTGCTCTTGCCTTTTACCATGGACAACATCTTCTCATCTATTGATAAAGGAAAGGCGTGCCTCACAGTTTATTATTATTATTATTATTATTATTATTATTATTATAATTATTATTAATATTATTATTATATTATTATATTATATTATTATATTATTATTATTATTATTATTATTATTATTATTATTATTATTATTATTATTATTATTATTATTATTATTATTATTACAGAGGTGTTATATAGCGCCCCTTCAAGGTAATCTACTCAGGAGCGCTCCTAGTCCAACCCTGGTCAAGCAAGACAGTTTTAAGGCAAGAGTAGAACCGAGAAGAGCAATCAATCGGGGTCAGGCGCAGCGCTACTGGGAGCCCATTCCAGGTCGCTGGGCCAGAGACAGAGAAGGCACAGTGTTGTCGGATAGCAGCCCGTGCGCGGAGAACAAGGAGCTCACGACGCTGGACAGCCACAGTGGAGCAGCAAAGTTCTCGGAGGTAAGTGGGAGCCCCTCAAGGCACCGCCGAATGAGAGAAGAGACCCGATAAGTAATGCATTGCGGGTAGGGAAGCCAGTGGAGAACCTTACGCACGTACTGCTAGACCTGGCCAAACTTGGGGATGTGACCCATCAGCCAGGCAGCCGTGCGCAGGACCCGATTGAGGCACCTCATTCAGCAGGTTGGGAGGCTGGGAGCCCATCATATATTGCGCTACAATAATCGAGGCGGGAGACCACAAAAGCATGGACATGTGTAGATGCTGAACTAGGAGAGAGGGAGCACAATATGACCCTGAGCTGTCGCAGCTGGTAGTCACAGCTGGGGCAGAGGAGATTAATATGTTGAACAAATGAAAGCTCCTGGTCTAAGGTGATTCCTGAGTCTCGGATTGAAGCTAGGAAGGTAACATGCGGCTATTGGGCAGCACCAAGACCCAGTGTGCCTCGGCCTTAGTTCTGCTTTCGACACTGTCGACCACCAGCTTCTACTCTCTAGACTCAGTAAAAGCTTCGGTGTCTCTGGGACTGCCTTAAATTGGTTAGCTTCTTACCTCTGCAATCGGTCTCAGCAAGTGGGTATTGGTACTGCTAGATCGGATTCTCCTCTTTGCACTGCTGGTGTCCCTCAGGGTTCTGTTCTCGGTCCCCTATTATTTACCATTTTCACTTCACCAATTAGTCGCATAGCCAATCACTTTCGAGTCCAGTTACACCAGTATGCTGATGATACTGTGCATTTAATCGCTCTGTCGCCAACGGATCAGTCCGGTAAAATTATACTAGAAGAGTGTCTCTTTTCAATGCATGCATGGTTCTGCTTCTATGGTCTTGCTATAAACCCAGATAAGTCTGAGGCAATCATGTTTGGCTCACGCCAGCAACTGTGCTCTTTCGCTTCTCATTCTAGTGTTCTTCCAATATCAAAGACTATCAAAACACTTAGGGTCACTTTGGACAGTAACCTCACACTCCAATTTCATATAACAAACCTTTGCACATATTGTTTCTATCATATCAGGGCAATACGTCACACAAGGTCTGGTCTTACCAAAGACATGTAACAGACTACAGCCTGTTCTCTTGTCTGCTCTCGCCTCGATTATGTCAACTCTGTGATTGCAGGCATGTCAGATCTTCAAGTCAACCGGCTTCAACGCATCCAAAATTCTCTGGCTCGTGTGATGTTGCGTGCAACTTCTCGTTCAAACTCATTAACTCTGCTCCATCAGCTGCGTTGGCTTCCTGTAGAATTCAGAATTAGATTTAAACTGCCTGCTTGACATATAAAACCCTCACAATGTGCACTCACTCCTACCTACCTTCAACCACTACTCTCTCCTTACATCCCGCCACACAGTCTGCGTCTTCGGTTATGGGTCTTTTGGTCAAGCATAGACGCAGCACTGCCATGGGCTCTTGTGCATTTCGTGTTGCAGCCCCCAAGGAATGAAACTGACTACCAGTGTTTATCCGTTGCGCGACCTCTTCTTCTTCCTTCAAGAAACGCATCAAAACTCATTACTTCTCACTGGCTTTAAAACATATGGATATCTAATTGCTCTTCACCTGGCGGATGACTAACCGCACCTCAGATGCACATTTCTGTGTGACTTTGCATGCGTTAAAAATGTTCGTAATAATAATAATAATAATAATAATAATAATAATAATAATAGTAGTAATAATAATAATAATAATAGTGTGATGTTTAGTAGTACTCTAATAATTAGAAAACATTTGTGTTACAACAGATCAATAACATCATTATTTCTGTTCAGACAACATAACAGCATTAAATTATTTCTGTTCAGACAACATGGACAGTTATAAATAATGCATTGGTATTTCAATAATTGAAGGGTTGTTTGATAAAACCAGAGAATAAGGAATTACATGGTAGCTGATTGATTAGAGAGCTCACCTTGTAACTTGGGGAGTAGAGGTTTGAGATGGTTACTCTGTATGGAACTCCAGCAAGACCTTTACTAACAATTGCTCCTCAGCGCCATTGATTGATACTTGGCGCTTCATAAATGCATAATATTTATAACGATATCAATAATAATACGAAAAATAATAATATGGTGGAAAATGACATAGGGGGATAGATGAATGATAACACTCTTCTCAAAGAACATAAGATCTTGAAAGACATGGCTGAATACCCATAAGCCCCTTATAAGTTGATTCGGTTTTCCACTCCCTAGGGGGCAACTGTGAACTGAGCGGTGCCTAACAGGCTGCCAAGACTTGTGTTCTATAAGATCATAATTGTACCACCATATGTTTCAATGTTACTGTCAGTGAGCATGTCAATAAAGATGAATATTATTATTATTATTGCTTACTTACGATGTGTGTCCGAAACATTAGAGTACCGGTAGGCGTTTGTGACCCCACTATACGTCAATCGGCTGAAGATGACATTGTCCTCAAGTGCCTGAGATCAAGCACCCTACAAACAAAATTATTTAATTCAATCGAATCTCAAAACTTCCATGGCGCCTTGTAACACGAAGATGATGGGCTCAAGGCTCTCGAGACGGTTACTGTGTATGGACATTCAGCAAGTCCTTCTAGCACAATTGCTCAGCACCATCAATTGATGCTTGGTCAGTGGATAGGGTGCTTAATAAATGCATAATGACAATAATATTATTAATAATAATAATTGCTTAATGTGAGCTATACCCTGTCAGTCATGTGTTTGCAGTTTAACCATGTTGTGTCATAACAAGGATGATTTATATTCTTCTTTGTTGTACTTAATCACATATCAATAACAAACATAATCCGGCATGAAGTACAATCAGAGCCCTACAAAGCACAAGCTTATACAAGGTTAGGGCCCTGTTTCCATATTGGGTTTGTTTACATTATTAAATCATCATAATAGGGTTTATTTATATTATTAAATCATCATAATAGAATTGTCCAGATTTTCAGCTAATGATTGAAAGTAGCAATGCTTATGGTGAAGAATATTTAAGCAAAACAGACCATGTGGTCTAAGATCGTCTAAACTATATATTACAAGGCTTGACATAGAGAAGCCACTTCACAAAACATCAAGATTTGAATGTAGGATGCAGAACTTCACACATGTCAATAAGCCAACCATTCAGGTACCTAGTCAGCCAGCTGTCCAAGTCGAACACACACCCATGCAACCAGCCTTGCAGCCACCAGTCATAAACACAGTCATTTATGCCTTCATCCACGCAACCATCTGTGCATTCATCCAAAGTCACCTGTGCATACATTCAAGCAGCCAAGATATGAAAGCAAAACTTGCTCACCAATGCCTAAGATTCCTCCTTCAACCAAAAGGAAATATGCTATACTAATAAATTTATGCTTAATTACTTGCTAGACATGGCTATCTGTGAGGTGGAAAAACGTTACCTTCAGTGTGTACAAACAACCAAAGTGAGTAGCATTCATGGTATATGGCCACCACAGATGTGCATCTGAAATTGTCGGCGGCGCAGGCAATCCACTTCCATGTGCCACCATTGTTCCATTTCTGTCCAGCATCTCGACTGACACGTCCAGCAGTTCACTCGAGTCTACGTTGTTGTGTCACAGAAAGTGTAGTTTCTCAGATTCAGTCGAGTCTTGACCTTGAGTTTTTGTCTTGACCTTATAGTCAAGAGCAACTGCAAAAAATATCTCAACATCTGAACCATGCTATGTCACATGCTTCGTTAGCTGAAAAAGCCTGTCAAAAGATATTGGGTTTTAGAATGCTACATCTAAACCATCACTGAGCAAATTGCAATGGTGAACTAAAAGCTTTAGTAACAAATAAGCAAGCAAACTAGAAAACAAACGCAACAGAGTTACTCTATTTTCATTATTTTATATTATGATAAATCTATTAACACACATATTGAGACTAGTTACTATCTCACAACTTATAATCTAATGTTTACACATAATGACCTATGACATGCTACTGGACCTGAACCCGTACACAGGTCCGTTACTCGTCGTACACAGGTCCGTTACTCGTACCTGCAATGCTTCCACCCGTACCCAACCCATGAAATACCTGCCTGACCTGTACCATATCAGAGGTACTACAGGTCGGGTACAAGTAAACCTGCAGACCCCAATATGAACATCTATGAATGCTGTTTCAAAACAAAGAGATGTATCAGCTGATGCCATGTACACATCTATTTCAACAGTTGCTGGTAGTCTGCAAAAGCGTGAGTTTAACACTTTAACAACGTTAAAGGAACATTTGAGCTGAACAGTAAACATTGACCGGAACGCTTTTCCTTAAACTGCATTATGGAACATGGTTTAGCAACCGGAAGACATGGAACTGGTTGCACAACATTGGTACTGCAATCAGAGAACCGAAATGACCTCACAAAAGACAGAAAGCATAACACTGATGCAATGCAAAACGTAGTTGAGCAATGAAAAGTCGCAGAAGTAGAATAAAAGCATTATAACAATGCAAAGTAGCGTGATAATGTGATATAAAGCTATGGCAAACTTTTTATCCCTAAAGTGTGGATTTGTTTATGTGCTGCTGGTTTACATGCCATACTGCTTAACATGAATGATAAAGTGGTGTTATGTGCCCTAATGTAATTAGCTTAACATGCCATATAAATTAAAGCGCTTTATGAGACCTGCAGTATAGTGCTAAAAACTGACTTTATCAGCATTATCCCTTTTTAAACATGGCTTGGTTCACAAGCCATATCAAAAAGACACTGCACTAATCAATGAATAACACCATTGGCTACCTCTCTCTGCCCATATTCACTTCAAAGTGCTTATTCTTGTGCTTAAGTCTCAATTAGGTCTTGCTCCACAGTACTTGTGTGATCTAATTCTTCGGCCTAATTCTGCTACTTCACCGTGTCCTCTCCGATCTTCTGAACGCCTTGACCTCTTAAATAGCCCACCTTATTGTGTAGGTAAAGATGGGAATTCCCACGTTATTTGCTTACAAAAACCTCCTTGTCACTCGACTGATACCTATGAATGGTTGCCAGTTACAGCGGCCACTATTGAGTATTGGCTTGAAAGGGAGATCAGAAATCTGCAGAAACACGTCCGAGTCCAACGATTAATTACCCAACGTCAAAATGACATTATAAAGCAGTGTCAAGTTTGTGCAAGGGACAAAATCGCCAGTTCAGTAATAAGCTGTTTTATTCTTGGCCACCGAATGGTCAGCATCAACTAAGAAAAATGGTTGCTTTTCAGCCCATCTCAAGGTTCAGTAACATCTGCTTCCGATGTGCGCTTATGAGTAGCCAAAAAGATAGAATTTCCCTGCGTATTTTGAGACTGATAGGCCACCTATACTTAAATTCATTTCATTTGATAAACATTATTACACACAGTTTGCAGCAGCTAAAAGTCGCAAGTGTTTCTGCGCTGTTAACAATGAAGAGTACATTGTTGAAGTTTGATTATAATTATTGTACGCGGTAAAACCGTAGTTTATTTTGCTAAATTCAACATGTTTTCAGGCCCGTAGCTTACGTTGCTAAATTAATGTCATGTCTTCAGTCCAACTTCTAGTTTGATTTTTAATATGAAATGATTTCATCGCTCATCCAACTTCTAGTTTAAGTTATATGTTCATCGATCATCCAGCTTCTAGTTTCAGTAATATTTTCATCAATAATCAAACTTCTAGTTTTACTATGAAACAATTGTCATA
Source organism: Allolobophora icterica (assembly GCA_963556255.1). Taxonomy (NCBI): domain Eukaryota; kingdom Metazoa; phylum Annelida; class Clitellata; order Crassiclitellata; family Lumbricidae; genus Allolobophora; species Allolobophora icterica. The sequence continues at coordinate 85,551,620 of OY744605.1, read as the reverse complement.
TGCGGTAATAGACCTAACGTGTAACAATTTAGCGACGTAAACTTCGTATTTTCCAACCACTATCAATTTAGCAACGTAAACTACGGTTTTACCATTTTACGCTAACTGTATGTTGGCAATATACTGTAAGTAACATTTGAAACTACCTTAGGCAGAGTCCCAAAATGCAGTGTTGAGTGCACCGTGCATTGACTAGGGCCTACTAATTTGAGCTGCACGGCACATTAATTGACCCTGCTTTGCTACAGTTGATTTTCATGTATTTACGGCGTCCCCATCATTCCATGCGCAGTACGACAAGGGTCCCCGTGCAAAATTAGCATAGGGCCCCCGAGTGGATAATCCGGCCTTGAAAATGAACATGGGGTCCTCCGAGTGGTTAATCTGGCCGTGATCACAACACCATAAAACAGAAGGAAACCGCAAATTACATACAATTCAAATACCTCACTCTACATTCAATACACGACTGCACTTAAGATACAAAAGCTCGATAACACAACAGAGTAATGTCTCACCCGAATTATAACATTCACATAATTTGGTCTTCGTACACGAGTTACACATGGCGCTCCTTCCACACACCCTTCGACTTCTCGCTTACCCTTAACGCAACCTAGCAAAGCCCCGTATGTAGCGTTCCTTTAGCGCAATTACTACACGCACACAAATAGGGTTTGTACAGCGGACATTGTTTTTATGACAGTTAGAAATAAATTAATTTTCATTTTGAGCATTTTTCGCTCTCTGGGCGCTGTAGCAATTTTGAAATTACGATAATTATTAGTTCCGATAATTACGATGTAGGCCTACAGACACGAACATCATGTTGCGGTGTGACAACGTGTGGAGTTAATAAACGAATAGGCCTAATAATCATGGCTCACAGTTAATTGTTGATAATGCAAACTATTAAGTCTTGCCAAGACGCCCAAGAGGGGACGTAGGCTACCCTTTTTCTACAAGTTTGTAAATATAACTGACGGTAGGCTAATTTGTGAATGCAATATTATATTTCATAAAATTATGATGACTTCTTCAGTGCCGTTCGTTATAATGTAGGCCCTAATCAAAAATCAGCTCGAGATGCGTGTTCAAACATGTGGAGAGGCCAGTTTATGGAGGGGTGAAAGTTAAAGCAACTTGACAAGGCTATACTAGCTCTGAATGACGTTAAAGTAAGTCCGAAGGTTCAGAGCGTATAGAATTTGGTACCGACTTTCAAATAAAGCTGTCGACCAGCCACGACGACTGTTTCGATAGCATTGAGCTGTTCAGCTGCGATATCCTATTTCAATATCAGATTCATCCCTAAGTTACGATGTTAAAAGGTCCGTATGGAAAGAATTATTGATAGTGAATACTAAATTTTAAAATTTTATTCGTGTAAACATTTATATTCTCCTCCCCAAAAATTTTTTCATCCTTGTATTCGAACCCACCATAGTACGCACATAAGGCAGATCCAATCCCATTCGACTAAAGCCAATCATTGTTGCGAACCCATTTGAACCTCTACTTCCCTCGATGTCTTGCCAAGTGTCTAGATTTCTAAGAAGCGTCCCTGTTTATATGATTGTGCGTTTGACAATGACAACTGTTATTTTATACATGTCTGTCTTATCATCTATGGCAAACCATAATTGGGAGAAGGATAGATGAATGGTAACACTCATGAAGAGCATTAAATTAGATCTTGAAAATTCGCGGTTCGATAGGGGGCCTACCCGTAGCCTATCCCCCCTCTGGAGCGGGCGCCCATTAGGCCTACATGCCCGTTTATTATTATTATTATTATTATTATTATTATTATTATTATTATTATTATTATTATTATTATTATTATTATTATTATTATTATTAGGCCCTATTATTATTAGTTTATTAGGCCTACATTGTTCCATGTCCGAGCAAGTTGAATTGGTGTGTTCATGGGCTTCTTCTAATAGGGTTATTCACGTTTGTGTTCATGCGTAAACAACATTACAATAATGTAATAACATAATTACCTGGTTATTACAATAATTAAACACATCGCTGGTGTTATCATGGCTGCAAAGAAAACTATGACCTACATTTTGCGTACAAACACACAAAATGCCTGAAAGCAAATAAGTTGGAATAGGCCTAGGCCTAACGGGGCCCAATCAGAAATTCTACGGGTGGGTATCATTTTACGATGATTCCAATTTAGTCAAATTTTACTTATATAGGCCTACTAGCTTAAATTGAATATTTTGAAATATTTTTCTTTCCGTTAGAATTATTTTCTTTTAATAGATAATTTTTATCCTGCAATAATTACTGGTTCATCATTACTAGCCCAGTTAGCTACATCGGTAAGAGCGTAGGCTGCGTCTCAAGAGCTTCTGTGTTAGAGAGCATGCGGTTCGCGGTTCGCTTCCCGAAGGCGGCTTATTTTACAGATTTAAATCTCGGGATACCACGGTCCGTACACGGGGACCTTAATGGCATGGCGCCTATTAAAACGGGCAGCGGCGGTAAAGTCCCTCACCCGATCAATTCATTGAAAAATTAGCAGGATCGAGGCCATAATTTATAGGCCTACGGTCGATATAGAAAATCGCGTACATTTACATTTACATTTACATGGCCGAGTTAGATGAGGGCTTCCTTTGAATTCACGAGGGTGTGGATTCGAACCCAACTCTAAAGTGAATTTTTTAATTCATACAATTTTCTGAAACTAATGTTCTTCAAAGGCACAGGCGTAATTTGTGGAGTGCACAAGCGGTAGCCTACCTGTACCCCACTTTTTAAACTGGGGCCCTTTACCCCCAATTTTTCTTGCTTTCGTTTAATAGATCATTTTTATGCTGCAACAACAGGTACGGCAGCTTGGCCGACTTGGTAAAGCGGTTTCCCTGAATGCAAGAGGTACCCGGTTCGAAACCAACCCTGAGCTTAATTTTTTTTTATTCATTTTTTTCTGCTGCATTAATTTTTCACTCGTATATATTTCAAAGCATTGGAAATCTTAACTATAATAATGAAATTTTGCTTAATATACTAGTTTAAATTGAATATTTATTTGGGAATATTTCTTTTCGGTTAGAATTTTTCTTGCTTTCGTTTAATAGATCATTTTTATGCTTCAACAAAAGGTACGGCAGCTTGGCCGACTTGGTAGAGCGGTTTCCCTGAATGCAGGAGGTACTCGGTTCGAAACCAACCCTGAGCCTAATTTTTTTTATTCATTTTTTTACTGCTGCATTAATTTTTTACTCTTATATATTTCAAAGCATTGGAAATCTTAACTATAATAATGAAATTTTGCTTAATATACTAGTTTAAATTGAATATTTATTTGGGAATATTTATTTTCGGTTAGAATTATTCTTGCTTTCTTTGCGGAATTAGAGGGCGGTAGAGGGGTTTCTTTGAATGCAGGAGGTACCCTGTTCGAAACCCACTCTAAGCTGAATTTTTAAAATTCATTCAATTTTTCTGAAACCAATGTTCTTGGAACGCAATGTTGTAACAAAATATATTCTTATGTAGGCTAATTGTCACATGATTGCTTTGTTTATCATTGCTCATGGAAGGTTATAACAATAATTTTGCTATGAATTATTCCCTGATTTTTGCCAAAAAATTATGAAGTCATTGATTAATTATTTATTCACAACGTATAATTTAGTTAAGTTTACACATTGTTTACACAATCAACTACTAGCAGTGTGGCGAACAGGCCACAAGGCTTGAAAGAAGGTTGAAGCGTTCTCCAGCGACGTAATGCAACTGTGTCCGATCTGTAGATGGAAGCGCTAGCGTGATATCATAATAGCCAGTATTTGTTTTAGCTTATTTTTGCCACTAGCTGGATAACCCGGCGTTGCCCGGGGTTATAAGTTTCACACCACCACCACCACCACCACCACCACCAACAACAACAACAACAACAACAACAACAACGACTGCTTGGCAATCTTGGCAGTCGCCCTCTGGCGGCGACTGCTTGGCAGTCTTGGAGGCCCTTGTGGCGTCTGGCGACCTGTGGCGGAAACTGCTTCGAAAGTCTTGTAGACGCCTTCTGGCATCTAGCGACCTCTGCCGTGGAGTGACTGCTTCGCAGTCGCCCTCTGGCGGCGACTGCTTCGCAGTCTTGGATGCCCTTGTGGCGTCTGGCGACGTCTGGCGGAGACTGCTTCGCAGACTTGTAGACGCCTTCTGGCGTCTAGCGACTTCTGCCGTGGAGTGACTGCTTCGCAGTCGACCTCTGGCGGCGACTGCTTCACAGTCTTGGAGGCCCTTGTGGCGTCTGGCGACCTCTGGCGGAGACTGCTTCGCAGTCTTGTAAACGCCTTCTGGCGTCTAGCGACCTCTGCCGTGGAGTGACTGCTTCGCAGTCGCCCTCTGGCGGCGACTGCTTCGCAGTCTTGAAGGCCCTTGTGGCGTGTGGCGACCTGTGGGGGAGACTGCTTCGCAGTCTTGTATACGCCTTCTGGCGTCTAGCGACCTCTGCCGTGAAGTGACTGCTTCGCAGTCGCCCTCTGGCGGCGACTGCTTCGCAGTCTTGGAGGCCCTTGTGGCGTCTGGCGACCTGTGGGGGAGACTGCTTCGCAGTCTCCCGTGGACTGACTGCTTCGCAGTCGAAGAGGGTGAACCGGGCGTTGGCGTGTTAAAGAAAACACCAGAAATCTAGCCCTCACTGCCGGTCTGTAGTCGGCCTCTCCCTTAGTAGAGCAGACTGGTTGTTGATATACTGTAAATAATTTAGATCTTTGTCTTTGAACATACATGTGTTAAAATTTTGCTGTAAAACGATGAATATACTTCGAATCGATCGTCATTATATTTTGTGCGAAAGTAAACAACTTATGCGCATTATTAGTGACGTTGGGGAATACCGGCGCCATAAATAGAACCGCGGTGTCGTTAAGCGGATTATTGATGACGTTGGGGAATACCGGCGCCATAAATAGAACCGCTTGGCAGTGGAATAGGCGAGCTTGCGCGTTATGGAGGTCGGGTGGGTAGCGTTTTCGGGCATTTTCACCACGGTAGGGTTGAAAACGGAGGACGCGAACCACTCCACTGGGTGTCCGAAGCCGAGGCCGACACATTAGTGAAGGTTTCGAGTGAAAAGGTGCAAAATTGTAGAAGTTAAGCCCGGTCAAACAGACAGACAGACACACACACAGACACACAGAAAGCTGGCTTTATTTATAGACTAGCTGGATTACCCGGCGTTGCCCGGGATTATAAGTTTCACACCACCACCACCACCACCATCACCGCCACCACCACCAACAACAACAACAACGACATCTTGGCAGTCGCCCTCTGGCGGCGACTGCTTTGCAGTCTTGGAGGCCCTTGTGGCGTCTGGCGACCTGTGGCGGAGACTGCTTCGCAGTCTTGTAGACGCCTTCTGGCATCTAGCGACCTCTGCCGTGGACTGACTGCTTCGCAGTCGGCGCAGTCTTGGAGGCCCTTGTGGCGTCTGCCGACCTCTGGCGGAGACTGCTTCGCAGTCTTGTAGACGCCTTCTGGGGTCTAGCGACCTCTGCCGTGGACTGACTGCTTCGCAGTCGCCCTCTGGCGGCGACTGCTTCGCAGTCTTGGAGGCCCTTGTGGCGTGTGGCGACCTGTGGGGGAGACTGCTTCGCAGTCTTGTAGACCCTTTCTGGCGTACAGCGGAGACTGCTTCGCAGTCTTGTATACGCCTTCTGGCGTCTAGCGACCTCTGCCGTGTACTGACTACTTCGCAGTCGCCCTCTGGCGGCGACTGCTTCGCAGTCTTGGAGGCCCTTGTGGCGTCTGGCGACCTGTGGGAGACTGCTTCGCAGTCTCCCGTGGACTGACTGCTTCGCAGTCGAAGAGGCTGAACCGGGCGTTGGCGTGTTAAAGAAAACGCCAGAAATCTAGCCCTCATTGCCGGTCTGTAGTCGGCCTCGCCCTTAGTAAAGCAGACTGGTTGTTTCATATACTGTAAATAATTTAGATCTTTGTCTTTGAACATACATGTGTTAAAATTTTGCTGTAAAACGATGAATATACTTCGAATCGATCGTCATTAAATTTTGTGCGAAAGTAAACAATTTATGCGCATTATTAATGACGTTGGGCTATACCGGCGCCATAAATAGAACCGCGGTGTCGTTGCGCGCATTATTAATGACGTTGGGGAATACCGGCGTCATAAATAGAACCGCTTCGCAGTGGAATAGGCGAGCTTGCGCGTGATTGACGGTCGGGTGGGTAGAGTTTTGGGGCATTTTCACCATGGTAGGGGTGAAAACGGGGGACGCGAACCCCTCCACTGGGTGTCCGAAGCCGAGGCCGACACAGCAGTGAAGGTTTGGAGTGAAAAGGTGCAAAATTGTAGAAGTTAAGCCCGGTCAAACAGACAGACAGAGGGACACACACACACACACACACACACAGAATTCTCGCTTTATTAATATAGATATTTTAGCGCTTTAAATAATTAATTATAATAAAAGAACACGCCTTCCGGTCCCATAATTAAAGCCTAAAGCTAGGGCGTCGTTTAGTATAATCTTGACGATCTTTTTTTCTCTTAGACACCTTAACTTGAGAAGGTGTGCATGGAATAGTATATAAGAAACTAGACACGGTATACGTGCGTTAACGTTGAATATAGGCTGCCTCACGTTGCATTGCCTATTACATAAAGTGGCAACCCTGCACTCTACGTATAAATAGTACGTCTTAGTATTACTTGGTCAGTGACAGAGTCCGGTTTGGGTTCTATTTCGAATATATTTTTACGGGCGTCCGGTACAAGGCTAATCAGTGGACTCCAGAGTGACAGCCGCTCCAAACGCGGTCTGACCGGAGCTGGTGACGCCGATCCAACGGGGCTGGGCCCACCCTGTTGTAGATCGCGACAGGTACTGAGTCTGATGGTGGAAGGCTGATTCGGGGAATGACCGATCGTGAGAAATAAAAGCCTCACAGGTCTGTATCGGTAAAATCGGGGATGGCGATCTCGCTGGTGACCGTTCGATAGTCCGGGTAAGGACCCGGTGGTTCCGTTCGATGAACACACAGGTCTGTGCAATAGACAGGGAACAGACCCCACTGGTGACCGTTCCACGTGTACGAGGAGAGTGACCCGGTTGGTTCCATTCGAAAGTACGGGGAAGCAGACCCCGTTGGTGATGTTCGATAAAGACGGGGTAAAGATTCCGTTGGTGCGATTCTTTTAATACGGTTATCCACGTTTGTATTCATATGTGAACAACATTACATAATGTAATAACATAATTACCTGCTTATTAGAATAATTAAACAAATTCCTAATCGCTGTAGTTATCATGGCTGTAAAGAAAACTATTAACTTACTTACATTTTGCGTACAAGCACATCAAATGCCTGAGAGCAAAATAGCGGGCCCAGTCATAAATTCTACGTGCGGGTATCGTTTTACGATGAATCCAATTTAGTCACATTTTACTTAATATACTAGTTTAAATTAAATATTTTGAAATATTTTTCTTTCCGTTAGAATTATTTCCTTTTAATGGATAATTTTTATGCTGCAGCAATTGCTAATGCAGCGTGGCCTAGTTAGTTGAGGCGCATCCTGTGAATCTACGAGGTGGTGGGTTCGAAACTCACTCTGAAGTAATTTTTTTAATTCATGCAATTTTGTTAAACTATTGGTTGGGGTACCTGCCCTCCGATATTGGCCCCTACGATGTCCTTTGTCAAAAGGCTGATAATGCCTTATTCGCTGCCGTTCTGAGTAACCAAGGTCACGTTCTCCATGCTCTGCTCCCCCCCCTGTGAGGGCGTGCACTTATGATCTCCGCCCGCGCCCGCACGTCCGCAAAATCCCTAGAGCCGATATGATGACCCGCAGGAGTTTCATTATAAGAATGTTATGCGATCTGATGGGCTAGAAAAGGAAATGATGTTGGCTTGTGGTGAGGGGAAAAAAGACGGGGTCGACCATGGAAGAAATGGATGGATGAGATTCACGATGTAACTGGCATGAATCTGGAAGCACTAAGGGACCTGACTTCGAATAGGAAGCAATGGAGAATGTGTGTCATGGCGATCGCTAGAGCTCCAGGAGTTGACAGCACAAGGTAACAAGGTATATACCTAATCCAAACTTTATTAGTTAAATCTAACCTAATTTCATCTTCACCAACTTATCATCATTTAACTTATCTATTGGTTTTCCTTATTCTGTTTATTGCGCCTCGTTTCGTATGCTTGTGTTTTGTAAGCCGCAGTGCGTCTGCAAGCGGCTCAATAAAGAACATACTTACTTACTTACTTACTTTCAAACGCAATATGCAAACACATATTTTTATGTAATTGTCACAAGGTTGTGTCTTGTTTATCATTGCTCATCGAAGGTTATAACAATAAATTTTGCAATGAATTATTATTTAAATTATTTAAATTATAACATTAATTAATTTTTCACTTATTCGTTGATTAATTATAAGAACGTATAATTTAGTTAAGTTTACAGTTACCTGTTTACATGATCAAATACTAGCATTATAATTTTTCAGTGATATAGCATTGAGTTATAATTACCACCCTATGATGTAAGGTGGGAAAACCCACGCTTACTTACTAAGTTCCCACGTTGCCTAATGCTGGGGTGTAAAATGTCTCACATCACACCCTATCCCACCTTAATCCCACCCCTTCTACACCTTTTCCAGTAACAGTGTGGTACCCCTGTTGGCAGTGTTGGGAACAAAGTCCGGTTTCCAGATGCCAGATCAAGACAGGAGGCAGAGCCAAGGTTTCTCCACTAAAGAAAGATCTTGAGGCAGAGCAGCTGTTAAGGCGGGTTTCGTTTAGGGCGAGAAGGATCAGATGAGTAAGGATAAGAGTAAGAGATGCATATATATATATATATATATGCATACATATATATGCATACATATATATGCATATATGTGTACTTCAAAAGTACGTTAAGTTTTGCTGCGCCGCGAACGCCAAACAAAGAATAAACAGTGGAAAGTACTGTAGAAATTTTGAATGATATTTATGAAATATTTCTGATAATATTATGTTCAAATATTGGGGGGATATAAGCAACTCCATCCCCCCCACCTCAAATTTCGGGGGGGACCGTCCCCCCTGTCCCCCCCTAAGTCTCCGCCCCTGTGTAAATGGGTGAGTTGGGAACGACCAACCATTATGTGCGATGATGGACGAAATGTGACTCATCGACCGAAAACCAAAAGTCTGTCTCTTGACATCCGGCAATTCACCCTAAAACAATCAACGATTCAAACGAATCAATCAATCGATGAATCATTAATTTGTTTATTCAGAGCATTTATATAGCGCCTCTCCAAGACAACTACTGAGAGGCGCTTTGAGCATGCAGAACCCTATAGTCAAGCGATGTCATGTATTGTTACGTTACATTATGACATGACATTGTAATTTAAACTTAATTTATGCTACATTATGTTAATTAAAAAGTCCAGTGCACTGGCTTCTACTCGTCCAAAATATTGAGGGATTTGGTTATTCATTCTACACTTGTTGCATTGGGTGTAGGCTACAGTCCATCTCAATTATCGAGGGGCACGTGCCCCGACCGCATCACCCAGAGTTTATGCCTATAGGATCCAGTGATAGATTCTGTAATTTCGAGCTGACCCTTGCTATTTTCCCTGAACTCTGCTATCTCATGCACGCAACAATGCCGCATTCTCGAAGTTCCTGCCAAAGGAACAACCAGGCAACAAAGAACAGTGGAATGAAGAATTCTCACGCCTGCCAAACCTGAAATTGTTCCTCCTCCTCCTCCTATTCTTCCTCCTTTCCACCTGCTCTTTTCCTTCTTCCCATTAGTCTGCTTTCTTCCTCTCTATTCTAATCTTCCTCTTACCGTTACGGGCTGATCTTCCGGATATTGATTTGATTAAGGCTTCGATTTGGGTTGTCATCGATCGATGCTATGAACAGTATACACCGGCGCAACAGAAGTCATTAATTACAATTACAACTACAATGCTCCCTCCTCAAACTCTTCTTACCCGGACGGCTTGGCATTTCTTGTCCGCCGATCGCTTACGTGGTGCTTTTGTTTCTGCTGCGGCTCTCGACTTCTCGCGGATGACGCTTGCCTTAGCCTCCACCGACGCCTCATCCTCCGCCAGCATCTTCAGCTGCTGCCACTGGTTTTCCCAGAAAGCCATCCTCAGAAACCAACGCGTCTTCTTCCGCCTTCACGACATCCTTAAAATCGCAAGATAATCATTTAGGCCTATCTATAGCTATAGCCAGGGCCGCCGACAGAAATTCCGGGCCCCTAGGCAGAGCAGTAACGGGCCCTTAGGCAGAGCAGTCGCGGGCCCCTAGGCAGAACAGTCACGGGCCCCTAGGCAGAGCAGTTATGGGCCTCTAAACTATCTTCAGGCTTTATATAAATATAGGCCTAATATGGTACGGTCGTACGAAAAATAAAACAAACAAACAAATTGAAATAATAAAAGTGCGTGTATGACCTACAATATTATATTTATATAGGCCTATTGACTATTATATAGGCCTACAACTATGATTTTATTCAGATGCTTGACGTTTAAACTGATTGTAGTTAAGCGTCAGATAATATATTTAAAAAGGCATAAATCATAAACTTTGCATAACTGAATATAATATTTTTCATAAGTTGATTGCGGGCCCGGCCCGGGCCCCTAAAAACTCGCCGGGCCCCTGGGCATTTTCCCCCCTTGCCCCACCCTCTCGGCGGGTCTGGCTATAGCCAGGGCTGTAGTGGTAAAATTTGAGGTGAGTATACGCTACCGGTGACCAGCGGCGCAAAAAAAATTTGAAGACCTTTTTTTAGGGAAAATTTCAGACTTTTCACCAATTCTCGGAAAATTTTCAGACTTTTTACGATTTTGTCTCTGAAAAAGTTGATGACCTTTTTTTTTTTTTTTTTTTTTTTTTTTAGTCATTCGCCCTAAAAACCTTCAAAAACCTCTCTTTTTTGAAAAAATTTCGTTCCCAGAGGTAAGTATACGCTGTATACCCGCGTATACCCTCGTCTACAGCCATGAGTATACGCTCTCAAATTTCTCTAGAGGTAAGTATACGCTGTATACCCGCGTATACGCTCGACTACAGCCCTGGCTATAGCACAATGTTTCGATTTAAGTAGGCTCGCAGTGCTTTTTTTGTGAGTCAGGTCTACGTAGAGCAGTGGTTTGCAAAGTTTATTTTTATTGTACCGCCATGTAAAAAATCGAATATTGGGGTAGGCCTACCACCAGCAAACTTTAATGTCAGTTTTTAAAAAAAAAACAGGCGAGTGCGAATCCCCTTGCAATTAGCGTAGGACCGTAGGTAGACAAATGTAAAAATTAATATATAATTTTAAGAAAGTAATCTTTTTGACTTTTCTCGCGTACCACTTAGCGACAGCTGACTGTGAATTTGTTATGAATCTAATCTAACAATAACAAGAGCATGTTGCTCCACGGCCGAATTTATTTGCCCCCTTAATATTTATTTCAAAAGTTTTAACTTCTGTTAAAATCATTTTAGTTATATTTATTTATTTTCGTCTCTTTCGTAGTTTTAAATTAATCTTAATATTCAATTTTTTAGTTGTTATTTTTAAGTTTTGCCGCTCCCTGGAGTTAGCGTTCCTCAGAGTCTATTGACGAACAAATCCGCCAACCTCTTCGCTTTAGGCCCATAACAAATTAGCGGAAGTGCCGTTATATTTGCTCATATACACTAGGATGTGGCACCAGTGGTTGATGATGTTGTTTTAGCAACTGATATGCTTTCGGCATAGGCCTACAAGAAATAATAAGGACTGATATCTACATTTTCTTTAATGCGACACCACAACAACGTTGTGCACCGTCGTCATCTAGCGAGTGTAGGCAAAAACGGACCATGAACTAATTATTGAGAGTTAGTAGTTTCAGTTTAACGACACTGTGCGATAACAAAGATCATTAGCGTCGCCATCCTTCTTCATCCAGGCTTTGGACTGGCACTGTCATAGTACGAGTAGTGGCGGAGTTTCATTGAGAGTTGGCACACTTGTCCTAGGCTACATACTCTGGCCGTCTCCACTAGCCTAATAATAGGCCACGTTTCCTCGCTTGTTTCCAGACTAACTTCCCAACTGAGTTGACCGGATAGAGTTCAATTATAAAAAAAATTATAGCGCCTTTTTCGGTTGCGTCTCATTAACATCCTATAGACCCCAGTGTTTAATCTAGTCCCCCTCTTCTGGGAGGGGAAACAAGGTTTCTGGGGGGGAGCAAAGAATTTACAGAAGATTTTTTTCATCCATCTTTTTCAGAAGTTTTTCTAGAGCAATTAGGCCTACTCTCTAAAAAAAGGTTGCTGACGTTTTTTAGGAATTCATCTCTCTTGGGGGGCCATGTATCCACATGTATCGTGGAGGGGGAAATTTTCCTCCCCTAAGGGTCTCTATACATTGTAATATTGCTGGCCTCTGGGGGAAACATCAATCCTGGGGGGACATTCCCCCCAAGACGTCTATATTAAACAATTTATAGGCCCCTACCTGGTCTTGCAGAAGTATGGAAAATCCAAAAACAATATAATTCCTGCAGATAGGCCTAGTACACGTGAACTCATCAAAATGTATAAAGGTAAGAAGGAAACAAAGACGAAGACGACGTCACCAGTTACGTCATCGGCTGCAATTTACGTAGGCCCTAGTCTATCTATGTCTAACAACCATCGATATCTATATTTAGGTCTAAATATAGATATCGATGCTAACAACCAGCATGAGTTTTGATGCAACGACCAGAAACCATAGATAATGAAATTAATTAACGAAGATTATGAATATTAATTCATGAAAGTTAATGTATTAATTAATATGTTTAAAAAATTAAATTGCGATAATTCTGTGAGGCTCCCGAACTGCACGATTTAATCTATTAGTGTAATGTAAGAACTTCTACAGCTCCACGTCTTTATTGCTCAAACAGCTCTAAGCGAAGTCGCGGGAACCAGCTTATTCATAGGCACTTAGACAAATCAAAATCGATAGGCAGGGGAGTCAAACGGGCAGCGGTGGTGATTCTAGCGAATGACCGCACCCGATTAATTCATCGAAAAATGAGCAGGGTCGAGGTCAATGTGGTCGCTATAGAAAAACGTGTTGGTCTACATTTACACTTACACATGTAACACAATTAGCCTACCCAGTGCATATTTTAAGGAATTTAGACTACTGGGACAAAATTTTTTAACTCGTCTGTGAAAAACTTTTATGACCTTTTTTCTGGAAATTCATCCTCCGAAAAAGTTGATGACCTTTTTTTAGCAAGTCATCTCCCAAAAAAGTCATCTCCCGAAAACCGTTGATGAGACCTTTTCTTAGGGATTCATCTCCCGGAAATTTGCTACTGGGGCAAATCTTAAAACTCTTCCAACATTTTGTCCCACTACTTATACTTTAACCATACATTGCCTGGGACAAATCAGCCTAACTACTGGGACAAATCCTAACACTACTGGGACATTTGTCCCACTAGTTATACAGTTAAAATTTATATGCCCTGCAATTACCTCAGCCTTAAGACTCAGCTGACACGTCTGAAAACGCTAATCAGTAAACATATAAGAATAAAGTTTGTTCTAAAAAATTCTGAATATATTCTACATGTTAGGAATTACCATGGCTTTCCACGCCGAATGATCCCATTTTAATGGATTTTAGCCAGTCCAATGCCAGTTGATTTGATTTTAGAGGTTTTTAGTCCAAACACAGCAGTTTGGAGGTTTTTCTTGGCAAATATTAGTAACGAACTAGGGGGCGCCACTGCTAGAGGGATTTTGATTGTGTTAATCACGCAAAACTTTGACAAGCAAAGGTTATTTTTGTGTTAAATAATTTTTTTATTTGTTCTAATAATTTGAGCTAATGTTGGGTTATGTTACTGGCGGTTAATAATGAGAAATTAGTGTACGAATGTGTGTCGTGACAGGGCTGCGTCTAGACGCCACTCTGTTTTGCATACGCCTCCGTCTCCTTAATTAGCAATTTTGTCATTAATAATATATTTTAATCACGAAAAAAATATTTCGTGCTTACCCCTCTGAGATTTTAAAATTCTTAGAGTTGAATTTAATCGAATCTGGTAAAACCGATGCTTTATCATATCATAGAGTTTTTGTAGCGCTAAGATATTTCGGCGAACGAGGTTCATTTAGCATCAGGTGTTGAACTCGCCCAACATTCCTTCTATCGAACTTAAAATTTTGAAATTTAGGAAGCGTTGGTTTTATCTTCGCAGTGCCGGCCATAGGATAGTTCGGACCATGTGCAGAGTATACTGTACGGGCCTCCATGAGCAGCCATGACACAAGTCAAATTGTTTTTCATTGCTAATCTTATTTTTTACTAGATTGTTAACAAGTAGACCTACAATAAGTCAAATTTAACTATACATGAGAATTCTGGGATATGGAGGAAGTTGACTTTTATTGTATTGACAATTTAATTGAAACCATAATATTATAATTACGGTGTCTTGTTTGTGTTAATTTTCTGTGACATTTTTGGGCCCCCCAAGTTGCGGGCTGCACGGTTCGCGTGCCCCTAAGGCCGGCACTGTTTCTTCGTATGTAATAGCACGATTTGCCGGAATAAATATCTTAAGTTGTTGTTGTGGCAGTTTAAGCTTTTGTTTACCGTTGAACTGGGCCTCAAATTATGAGTTGGAAGATTGGGCTACAAAATCTGGACATTTGAAAGGGAGATTTCTTTTATGTGTAGTTCCTGCCTAGATTTTTTACCATCAGCATCAGTTGTGCTAATACTATTTTCAAAGTTTGTGTTTTGATAGTTTAGTGACAGGAAATACAGTTGTTTATTTGTCGAGTAACCTTAACACATCTGCCCAATTTAGTTATGTCATTACCAATGTAAATTTATATAAACTGAACATTATTATTTTTTCCTGTAATTTTTAATTACGAGATACTATTTTATTTGCTTGAAACTTAAGTTTTGTTATAAAATCAGAATCAAATTGCTTGGTCTATTGTGTTACTTCGGTCTAACCTTTTTTTTATGGTCTTATCCATAGCCTGTCTTCTATGTTTAAGTGGACTGACTTTCGTATTGACTTGACTGACTTGATATTGATGTGCCATCGCTTGATGCCTTGTGCATTAAACACTAATTAACAATAATGATGGCACTTTGGACTATAAAGCTAAATATTCTGCTTGCAATAATGATAATAGTAACGATAATTGTAATAATTAATTAATAGGTTTATTTAACAAAAAGTAATAAATAACAGAGGCCAATGGAACTTCAGTATGGAAAGTTGTCGCATAATGTATTTAAGGCACTTTTCAATTGCAATAGAAAATTATTTGCCTAAATTATGATCAAACGCTGTTTGTACCTCATTTAAGGTGTTAATTGTCATCATGACTGTAATCAGTACGTTATTATTTTTCAGTTATCAATAATCAATAATCAGATGGGGGGTGTTTTGTTTTCATTTTAACAGTTATCAGTAGGATGTTATTTTTCAGTAAGGGGGTGCGATAGTGAAGTGGTTAGCATGCTGGACTTTCTATCAAGAGGTCAGAGTTCAAATCCCCACCAGGGCAGAAATTTGGTTCGAGATTTCTGCCCCATCTGCACTCCCTAGCCAAATCAGCTATAATGAGTACACTGACCGTACACTGTCGGTGGGAAGATCAGACGGCGATGGAGAGGACTGGCCACCACCCTCATAAGCTGAGACTAAGAAAATGAAGTTGCTAACACTTTGTACCCATGATTGCTCTTCTTCTACTATAATAACTGAATGGCATTTTCTTTGTTGTGTTTAAGGTTTGTCCTCCTACTCTTCGTAAATTAAAGACGCCTGTGATAATCGCTCTGAATGTTGTCATTGACCGAAGCATCAACCCGTCTTCCTCTGTCGGATCTAACATGTCAGTGGAGCAAAACACTTCTAACAATGAACGCAACCTTCAGACTGTAGAATCAGGCAACGATGCGACAACTGACAACAACAACAACAGCAGTAGCAACGAACACGGCCGTGCCTCTGGTGTTGTATCGCCTCCTCTGACATCACCGACATCAAGTGACGACCCTCTGGCAATTCTGACACGTGGTCCCGAATACCTTCGAACAAGAATTTTTCATCGTCAGTCGGGTGGGTTTGCAAGATATCCGGTGTTTGTGTTTTCTGCTAAACAAGGCACCAGCTCACAGTGCTGTGTAATAAATGTCCCGGGTCATATTTAAGAACAGACTGTATGGTAGTTAATAAATGACTCGGTGATATGTAATGGATGAATGAGTTGTGTTGTAATAAGTGATAGGTAATAGGTATGTAATAAACGAGTGGTTTGCCTAAAAATGACTGAATGGTATGGTAGAACTAACCTAGTGGTATGTTATAAATCACTGCTTTTGCATACTGTAGTTGTAATCATCATCAATGGCAATATTCGACAGATATCAGCAATATGATGTGATGCCAAGGATAATGTTGAAATGGCAGATTCATTCATTCATACTTGTTATTATTACAATTATAAGAGATTTACATGTTGCTGTCCTTCTTTTGAATCAGGCTTTGAACGACAAACCCCTCACAAAAGCGCAGCTGAGTCGTTGCTGGAGTCTAGACGGCTCTTTGCTCGCCAAGAAAGCGAGCCCAACAGAGTTCTGTCAATGACGGCACATCCGTCGAATATCGCCACTGACACGTATGTCTTTTCTTGGGTTCTTACTTCGGATTTTCCTCACAAGGGAGAAAACTTGCGATTTCTTCCATGAGACAAGAGCGTACTTAGTAGTACTTGGTCCTTCCCATGCGGATCAGGCAACACAGATTTACAATTGTCTCTGTTCATTGCCATTCTTCTGGCCTCGTCCCACATCACCCAACACCTCAAATCTCTGATTATCTCAGGCTAATTCTTCCGTGGTCTTCTCCTTTTCCGTTCATGGATCAAGATCTTCGCTTGAAACAATACCTTTTTGTATTTATTTATGAGTTGTCATTTTAATTTCCTAAGCAGGTTACATCCATCCATACATACATGCATACATACATACATCCATCCATACATACATACATGCATACATACATACATCCATCCATACATACATGCATACATACATGCATACATACATACATCCATCCATACATACATGCATACATACATGCATACATACATACAAACATACATACATGATGCACACGGGATTACAAAGCCGTCGCAGCGAAGGGGTTAAAGCAATAAAATTGATGTTTGATAACGACCTCCTTACAGTGTTCAGAAGTGTGAATTGTCAGGTAGCAGGAATATTAGGAACTGTAAACAGACTAGATAGTCTAGGCTTGGAATTTAAAAAGGGCTCTAGAAATCACTGTTAGAAGCAAATCATGTAACAATTTGCTACTCGGTGTTTCTAGACTAATTCGACCCTGCTGAAAACGAAAATCGCAGGTAGCAAGCTGGATTTTTGGCGGTTGCATGAGAAAACAAGATGGCGGCCAAAATGGCGGCCCGTATCTTCATATGGCTATAAGTAAAGTTATGTGTGTGATGGAAACATGATTTTAGAGTCTAAATTAACATTTTCTGGGTCAAGGAATGCGATGGAACTAAAGACACATATGTAGCACTGCCAGAAAACAAGATGGCGGACAAAATGGCGGCCAATAGCTTCAAATGGCTATAAATAAGGCCATGTATATGATGGAAACATGATTTTAGAGTCTAAATTAACATTTTCTGGGTCAAAGAATGTGATGAAACTAAAGACACATATGTAGCACTGCCAGGAAACAAAATGGCGGACAGTAGCTTCAAATGGCTATAAGTAAGGCCATGTATGTGATGGAAACATGATTTTAGTGTCCAAATTAACATTTTTGGGGTCAGGGAATGCGATGGAACTAAAGTCACATATGTAGCACTGCCAGCAAACAAAATGGCGGAAAATATCTTCAATTGGCAATAAAACAAAATGGCGGACAAAATGGCGGCCAGTCTGAAGTAGTGTTTACTTGGTCAAAAACTTAGACCAGTTTTCCCTAGAAATAGATTACTTAAATATGCAGACGACAGCTACCTCATGATACCCGCATCCAATGGATACACAGTAAAAACAGAGCTAGAATACATAGCAAAATGGGCAGGAAACTGTAACCATTAAGACGTATGCATTGAGCACCACTCGCCGTCTCGCATTCAACCATAACGTTTCTAAGTTGTTAGACTTTGTGCTAGAGCGGGAGAATACATACTCGGTGACAGTCAATGTGCCCGTCCAACTGCTCAACCTGCTCACAAAGGTGGATGTTGACCGAAAGGTGGCTACCCGCCTGCTCAACTTTCTTAAAAATGGCCAGCATGCCTGTCGCTCACACAGGCAGGAGAGATTAGTTGAGAAGACCAAGAAAATTAGCATGGCTTCATCCTCAGAAGACACCATCAACAATGGAGAGGGAGAAGAACGATCTGTCATCCAAGGAGATGGCAGAGGCGCATAGCAACATGGACATTTCTAAGGAGCGCGGCATGGACCTCAGTGAGATACTCACACACAATTTGCTCTCAGCATCTCCACTGTTCGATGGTGATCTTCCAGCTCACACCAACAAGTCACTCCTTGTTGGGGAGATTGAACCTAGACTGGACCTCACCCAATGGCGTCAGGAGTCTACTCTTGCCGCACACATTGTGGTAGATTTAATGTCTAAGATCTACAAAAATGTAAACACTTATTCCAGCTGCTGCAACAACATTGCTTCAACAGCTGAAACATCTCAATGTAGGAGGCAAGTACCTGAGGGACGAATTTCACATTTTGGCAGAGGGATGAAGCTGAGGTTATGATGGTGTCGATGACCACACCAAGGTAAGGGAATTGTGCTACTGGCATCTGCCGCAGCTTAGACATGAAATCTACCACAACATGTGGGGCAAGAGTAGGCTCCTGACGCCATTGGGTGAGATCTAGTCTAGGCTCAATCTCCCCAACAAGTAAATTGGCATAGAATCCTGGACAGTAGCTGCAAGTAGGCCTATATATCAGTTTCTTTCTCTCTCAGATACTAGAGGTCCTCCACAACAAGAATAACAACAGACGCGTGCATATACTCTAAAAAAAACAAGAAATTTTCCAATATGGTTGATGGCAGCCATATTGGATTGGGTCATTTTGGGGGTGTTCCCGTGGTCTGATTTTGGGGATTTTGGATATGTTATTCAGTAATGGTTCCTGATCAGGAAACCGTTTAAAAAGCTTCTAAAGCATTTTCGCCCAGGTCTAACTGCAAATTTTGGTATTATAATTGGTATTTCTTAGGAAACCCCAATCCGCCATTTTGAAATTCATTTTTGGGGTGTTCCCTTGTTCCGATTTAGGGGGATTTTGGATACGTTATACAGCAATGGTTCTTAAGCAGGAAACCGTTTAAAAACCTTATGATGCAATTTTGTCCTGGTGTAACTGTAAATTGCATGGACTATTAGAGCAATTGTGTGAATTGGTATGAACTTCCGCTTTGCTGATGTTCCTGCCATCTCCCACACCTCGTCACATTTACTGCGTTGATAGTGATGCAGCAACAGCAGAATCACGTCTGTATTCATTGCACAAAACCAATGATCAAGGTTTTTTAGGTATGTCTGCGAAGCAAGCATAATTATTCTGGTATCAGCTTTTTCATGTGTTGCTGCAAAGGTAGACACATCAGAACTGGCAGTAGACAATGCCTTATGGTCTTCCACGAAACCACCAGCAACAACCAAATCTAGATCGCCATATGTGACTCTTGAGAGCTGAATGGATAGGAATGCAGCTAGATCAGCCTTGTTTTCAGGCATGGCAAGAAAATTCTGCCAATTTTCCGGCAACTATGCCGCATTGTATACAGCGACAGATTGGTCGTAATGTCTTACACCGTTTCTGTCTAGTTCCACTTTTTACTGATAGTGCCCAGTATCGATGATCGAAGACAATATCGACCCTTTTGTAGCCAATCGAAAGTTTCTTCACATGTGTAACCATCGTATCTGCCAGGTCATCAAATGTCTTCGCTCTCGGAAGTTTCCCTATTTCTTGTTCCATTGCTTGTCCATCAATAATTAAATGTGATGCCGCTGTTAGCTAAATGCTGACTGGACATGCTACTTTTTATTTTCTGGCAGTGCTACATATGTGTCTTTAGTTTCATCGCATTCCTTGACGCCGAAAATGTTAATTTGGACACTAAAATCATGTTTCCATCACATGCATGGCCTTACTTATAGCCATTTGAAGCTACTGTCCGCCATTTTGTCCGCCATCTTGTTTCCTGGCAGTGCTACATATGTGTCTTTAGTTTCATCGCATTCTTTGACCCAGAAAATGTTAATTTAGACTCTAAAATCATGTTTCCATCACATACATGGCCTTATTTATAGCCATTTGAAGCTATTGGCCGCCATTTTGTCCGCCATCTTGTTTTCTGGCAGTGCTACATATGTGTCTTTAGTTCCATCGCATTCCTTGACCCAGAAAATGTTAATTTAGACTCTAAAATCATGTTTCCATCACACACATAACTTTACTTATAGCCATATGAAGATACGGGCCGCCATTTTGGCCGCCATCTTGTTTTCTCATGCAACCGCCAAAAATCCAGCTTGCTACCCGCGATTTTCGTTTTCAGCAGGGTCGAATTAGTCTAGAAACACCGAGTAGCAAATTGTTACATGATTTGCTTCTAACAATGTCATTTTGAGATTCCAAGCCTAGCCTAAGATCATGAGGTGAGTTTTTCAGTTTAAACGAAACACTTTGTGATGTGAGAGTTGCAAACACGATGAGGCAGAGAGTTCCCAATGCACCAGGAACAACATACTTTCCAGAAGATGTTGATAGAAGAAAATGTAATTTTATGCTTGTGTTAAGTCAATATTTACATAAAACATTGTTATTATTATTTTTTTTTTGCCCCGGGGTATCAAGGATCCCCCAGGTAGATAAAAAATTGTCCAGAGACATATAAAAGATTATTATTATTATTATTATTATTATTCCTATTTAATATTGTGGTGTAGAAGTTGGTAATTAGAAAATAATAATAGGCAATCAACACAGTGCCATTTAAGTACCTTACAAAGCACATTCCAAGTGTTCCTGTTCCAAATACTCTTCTTGCCATCAGTCTCATAACACCTTTTAGGCTGGCAACAAGCATTTGAAGAAATACTTTGAGAATGGTAAAGAATGTCCAGTTACGCCTTCATTTCATTTCCTGGACCTACTCTCACAAGAATAATTGGGCTTTGCTTTTGTAGGCGACAATTTACAGTGTTTTGTGTTTATTCACTCCTCCAGGTCTTTCATTAGTGCTCCATCACTTCTAAATGGCTCAGAAAGATATTTACTTGTGTTTAACAATGCAAACTATATCTTGCTTTATTTTGTGCATAAATTAGATTCTTATGGTTTTGTTCTAGTGCGGAAGAAATGTCATCGGAAAGTGGACTCGTTGAGTCTATGGTTTCCAAACTGTGCATTCCGAAAACAGAATCTCCTGACGCTGGCACCGTCGCCTCTCCTGGCACTTCCCAAGGCACCAACCCGCCAACGTCGCAGCGCACTATAATAATGGGAAAGCGTCGAATGTGCACAAAAGCAGACGATCCGTATGGCAGCCAGAAGCAGCGCCTGAGATTAGGTAGCGCTGGTGCCACAATTGAACTCGGCAGATCATCGGATGCTACTGAAGAACTCCAGTTGTCCCAGTGGAAAGCAACGGAGTTTACTTTGCATCCAGTGGAGCACAACCAGTTGATTTCAGTCGTGACTGAGGTTGTCCAGCAGGGCAGCGGGAGGGAGAGATCTGAGGAAAACAGTCATGTGAAACTTTACGAGTCCCAAGCCGGATGTCTGCTGGCTGGTGCGGGAGTCGAATCCATGGACGTACAGTCGGAGACGAGGCAACAGCCTGCGGTGGCAGTTCCGGAAGTTATCCACCAGTGCGATGGAGCCTTGTGTCGTGGAACAAGCAGGGAGGCGGATATACCTGACTGCAAGATGGATGGAGATGAAGTCGATGCAAGCTACAAGTCTGCTGTCAGTCCTCTTCCAGTGGTCAGCGAGTGGAGAGATTGTAGAGGCGAGATGGCGGTTGATGCTGATCCACGTTGCGTCCTCGGCAGCGACCGGGTTGACGACGGAAAAGGCACACGGTTGATCCGTCGGTACAGGAAGGTCGTCGGGAAATCTGGTTCGCGGTCAGACCTCTTGAATCGTCTGACTAGCGCGTCGGAACAGGCGTCGAGAAACAGCGCCGATTTGGACGCGTTCTTCAGCGAAATGGGAATGGACCGATCTGCCATCGAGTCCGCTCTAAGCGAGAGCCATCAGTTGGACCACACGGTTTCAACAACAAGCCTCAACGTCTTCGAGAATATCAGCTCAATCGGAACTCCGCTCGACAGTCGCAGCTGTACGAGTCACGACTCTCAGCCGATGGACGACACGATGTCGAAGTCTCTCGACATCGACGAGCAGCCGGGACTTGGGATTTCGGTCGTGGAGCGCAATGCTCGAGTGATTCGGTGGCTGTGTAACATACGGCGCATTTCAACCGTGACGGATGATGGGGAAGTATGATTGTGGACCTGCGCCAAACGCTCGCTGTTGGCTGTGCTGTTCTATTTGGATAAGTTTTTCAGTTGATGTTGAAATTAATGTGTCTTCTCTTGATTAGTACTGATTACTGAATAGGCAGCTGCAATTGTTGAATCGTAAGTTTCGTCAGCTATCGCCTTAAAGGGCAATGATAGCCACGAATGAATTAAGAAATTTAGAAAGTCACCCTTAAGATGCTTTTGACCTGTCATAGTCCTGTCCGTCTCTCCCCCCTTTTTGCAAATATTGCCAGTCTATTTTCCTATCAAATTGAAATTTTGCTTCCTTTTTTAATAGTTGCCTCCGTGTTTTTCCTGTTTGAAAGGTTACCTATGAATTGTTTCTCGTTTGAAATGCTACCTCTGAAATTTTTTCATTTGACATTTATCCTTTGAATTTTTACCATTTGGAATGTCATCTGTAAATTTTATCATTTTGAATTCGGTCTTTGAATTTTTCCCATTTGGAATGTCACCTAAATTTTTTCCATTTGAAATGTTCCTTGACATTTTTTCGCATTTGAAGCGTTGCCTCTGATTTGAAAGATCTGTGGCTTTTACAATTTGCATGAACCTGTGATTAACAGCTTGTCATGTGTTGAGACTAGTGATATTTCCACAACTAAGTCTGGATAACTGAAATTTAGGCAGAGACCTGGCTAGGCCTTTAACGACACAAAGAGAAGAATCGTGCAATTAACGAAAAATGAGCTTTAGATTCTAAGAATGTTTCACGCTTTTCGTCAAGCCGGATAATTGAATTAAACTTCGTTTTCCAATGACTTCCTGCCTTTACTTGTAATTATCTAAAGATGAACGTGACGTGAGTACGTGTTTAAATTTGTTTGCGTACTGGATGCCTTTTTAGTCTCTATAGCAGTGTTTCCTAATCTTTTTTGGATACGGAACCCTCTTGACTTACAAATTTCTTTACGGAACCTCGATCTAAACACAACATATTCTGCTACAATATTTTAAAACAGTGATCGAGGTAAGGACAGTTTTAATTAATAAAAATTAGATCAGAAATTGTTTTAAATGATTTATAATGTAACAACACATTAAACATCACTTATCCAATTGCTTCACGGAACCCTTGCACTCCCCTCACGCAACCCTAGGGTTCCACGGAACCCACTTTGGGAAACACTGCTCTATAGATAGATATTAACAAACGTTGCTTTATTTGTTACACACCAATACTTTGATATCAGTAGAACTGTTAGATAGTTGAGCACAGTAACGACATACATTGATCTTGCCATGTGATCCAAGAAATTTGAGATTGGTCTGCATTAGTTGTAAAGGACCCTTTGGAGGCTGTTTGCTTGTGATTGACCTGACAGGGTTCATGATTGGTTACAGCATTTGCTTTGCAACACAGAGAGTGAAGTTCGAGCGTCCCCTCATATTGTTACAGTGTGTGGAGCTTGAGTAAGTTCTTCATTTGTGCAATTGCCAAGCAATATCGATGGATTATAATTTTTATTCTGACATTTATAAAGCGCCTCGTCTAGGAAGAGCTCATCAGTGGTGCTCCCGACCCGAACCATTGAAATCAGTGTCACATAATACAGATGCTTGGTCATTAGAAATTGGCGCTTAATAAACACATTGTACCGGTAGTCGATTGGTTAGAGGGCTTGCTTTGTGACGTCGACAATATGGGTTTGAGCCTCCTCCTCTGAGATGGTTACAGTGTAGGGCAAGTCCTTCACTCACAATTGCTCAGCACCATCGTGTGATGCATGGTCATTAGATAGCGGTGCTTCGTATATGCATATTAATAATAGTGAATTGTAGGTAGATGGTTTTCTTTGTTTGTGTCGACTTAAGTTCTCCTGTGATTCACATTTCACACCAATTCACGCTCTTGGATGACTTTAGCTTATGTAGTGAGACCAGAATGAAGAAGTGTTGGGCAGGATTGGAGAAGAAAGGTCCTTCGTACACACATTAAGAAGGAGGCAGAGGAAATGGATCAGGCACACACTGAGAGGGGACTCTCTCCTAAGAAATGTCATCGAGGGAAGAATGAAGGGGAGGAGGACAAGGGGAAGACCAAGACAGATGATGCTGGATTGGATGATGAAGGAAGGATACAAAAGACTCAAAGAAGAGGCTCAAAATCGAGAGAATTGGACACGTTGGACGTTTGAACCTCCTGAAGGCAGAGAACCAGAAGAAGTGAGACCAGAGTAGGTATGAATGTCCACTGTTCATGGTGTGACCTCAGAAATGGATATCAGTACAGAGGAAGGATATGATGCATTGGTGGAACACCATTGGGGTGACTTCTTCCAATCGGCCACCCCGATTGAAAATTCCAGTGATAATCTGGGTACTTTCTTCACATTTTTCTCATCTATCTGTACTCGTGAATAATTATTAATATTATTGTTATTATTATTATTATTATTATTATTATTATTATTATTATTATTATCATTATCAGACATTTCTTACCTTGTAATGTTTGTGAGATGGTGATGATGCAATGGCTGTGTTTGTTGTTAAATAACTTTTGGCAATATGGTGAGCAAGATTCATTTCTGGGAGTACTCATGCTTGGAACAGCCTTATATCTGCCATTAGTATGAATCCTTATTATACCCTAGGACAGAGGTGGCCATCCTCTTTGGTGTGTGTGTCCAAAGTGTCAGGCATCCGAATATTGTGGGTACGTGGAATTCAAGCTTCCCCAAAAATTTCAGACTTCAAAATAAACAAGCACTCTATAAGAATTCACATTTTTCTTGTTTGAAGGAGTTTATTTGACACCTTTCTAAAACCATCTTTTAAGTAATGTATTTTATTCTTTTTTGGTATGCTTTGTCAAGGAAAACGTGTATGAGAAAAGTAATAAACTGTGCAAAATTCTGAGGGGCACGCAAGCATAGTTTCTTAAATGATTTAGCGACGCTACTGACAAGCACACGTAAAACAATTGACCACTCCGTCCTAGAAGGAGACATTTTTTTATTGTTTCAATATTTCTGGCATTGAAGAATTGATGTCTGACTCTGTAGAGCACCACAGATGTTGTTTTCTACTTGTGTCCTAAAGAACCCTTTGCAAATTTACTGCTACAGTTTTGTGGGTTTAATTTATTTTGTTGTATTGCTGCTTTAAATTTTAATTACAAGATTTGTTTATTCTTTATGTTGCTGCATAAAAGTGCTCTAATTATTGTCATTACAAGTTTAATTTGTTTCTGATGGTGCTTAATCGCATTGCTCTGAAAATCTTCATTGACAGTTCGATTTCGATTCTTAAGAATGGCCTACAAATTGTTCTTGACCAGTTCAGTTCATTTGTAATTTTCTTCAGCTATAATACTCATATAAATGATTTTTCTCGGATTCGTTTGAGGGGAATTTTGTCTGTTTTCAGCACTTGTGAATAAGCTTGTGCACTGTGTTTGGCATTAGAATAGTGCTTTAGAAATTGGGAGTTTATTTATTATTCTGTTAGTGAAATTGAAAAATATGCCATACGGTTCAAACAGTTTACATAAACATATGTGTAACGTACAATACTTTGCTATATACACTAGAAAGATCTTTCATGTACTCTAACCTATAGCATCGGTTAGCTGTTTATGCTGTTTTGAACTTTGAGGCTTGAAACTTGACAACATAGGGTATGATATATTGTGTGTGATGAAATTGTCGGTGTAACTTTTAAGGCACAGTTTTTGGTGAGATGGTTTCGTTGTGGTGGGAGCAGGCACGTAGATTTAAAGTTTCTTAATTGGTTGATTGTGAGACTTTTATATCCTGGTCTGTGATGCATTTGGCTGCCTTCTTTAAATGCGAGTTACGGTTGATGAGAAAGCATTCCATATTATGTAGTTTTCAGTTGGAGATTTTTGGTTTTGTTATTAATATTATTTCAGTATTGCTTGCTGCTATTCTCAGAGTTTTGAATCCGATGTCTTGAAGAGTGCTATGTCAGTGACCGGTGTCATTACTAAGTGTTATTATTATTATTGCTGCAATCAAGTTTTGCTGCTACTATTGCTATTTCTGATTTCGCTTCTGAAAATGCCGATATAATATTGCGATTCATAGCATCTGTAGCGGATGTGTTACTTGGAGTACGGCCAATAGAACACGTAGTTGTCATAGAATTAATTAGTAATTTCTCTCTGTGTCATTAGTGTGATTGGTGTTGGACTGTGTGGTGACTCTGCTTGTGTGATCTGATTGGGTGGTCTGATAGTTTTGGCTCTGCTTGGTTGATTCTGCTTGTGTGCATGGGTGTCCGCAGGAATATTTCTAGGGGAGGGCAAAATTTCTCTAGGGGGCAAAATGACGTTTTTGCATGGAATAGCTATTCACGAACACAGAAAACGAGACAATTTTCAAAATCGAGGGGGCAAATGCCCCCTTGTACTCCCTCTGGACACCCATGCTTGTGTGGTCTTGATTGGGTGGTCTGTTATGGTGGGCTGTACTTGCAAATTCTGATTGTGTACTCTGCTTGGCAATTCTCCTTTTTTGGTCTGTGTGTGGGGGGGGGTCAATTTCGATGGTCTGATTGGATGGTAAGTTAGGGTGAACTGTGCTTTGCTTTCCGGGTTCTTTTGTCTTTGTGGGTAGTGTGTTTCAACGGACTGACCGGGTGGTAAGTTGGGTGGGATGTGCTTGGTTATTCTTCTTGTGTGGTCTGCTTGTTTACAATTTGTGTAATGCAAAGCAGTCGACATATCGAGTGTTGCAGTTGTTATCTGATCCACCAAAATGGAAGAGGAATGGATTTCACAAGAGCTTCCCTATTTTGTGCAATCATTTGCGGTCTTGTTCAACTTCTAATGTTGTCGAGATTTGGACAGCAGAGACCGAGAAATCTGTGACGCAAAAAGACATCTACCACTTTAAATTTTGAGCTTTCAGTCGATGAGTTAGCCATTCTTTCAGAATAATAAATTAATCTCTGCTTCCTCAGGTGTTGTATTTCTTCAAACTGTTGCGTCAATTTCTGAGTTAAACAGATCCGTTGAAAACAGCTTTAGCATTTAATTGAATAAGTCGTAATCTAGAAATATCCTAAGCCATATTCTGGTGATGCACTGGGCACCAGCTTGTTGATGAGCATTACCTCGTGTCAGAGAGATTGCCCAGAGGTACATGCACCAAGTGGAAGTCAATGTCCATTTACCAGAAGACCAGAGGAAGAAGTATGGTTATGAAGTATGGGTAGCTCCTTCATACTCCCAGACTTTCTGCAGTACCTCGGTCTCTTCACTCCTTTGTCGCTCCGCTCGGCCACAAGAGACCTTCTGGCTATCTCGATCGAGAAGTTTTGGTTACATTGGACCCTCTGTAGTTGGAAACGTCTTCCTCAGGAGTTGCGGCTTGAGCTCCTCAGCCTTTCTCTTCCTCTGTAAGCCTATCGAAAACTCGTGAAGTCCATTTTATTTGTAAGCGATACCACTGACGAGTTGGGAGCACCTCTAATCGTTGAGTGATGCTTTTATAAATATTCGATAACAATTACAATTGTGTCTTGAAAAACTGCCAGCTGTTTGCGGAATTTCCTCGACCTTTGTCAGGTTGTCTGCAGGGATGGTGGAGTTAACAACTTCCCAGCTGCTCTAGCTATAGCGAAGTCTTTGCAAAATCACAAGTGGTAAAGGATCACACCCTTTCGATTCTGAAAAATGCAATGTAAATCTTGAGATTTAACCTCGCGTCATAGAAATCAGCTTAAACACCACAACAGCCAGGTTGTTTTGTCCCTTCTGTGCCAAAATAGTGTGACGTCATTTACAGACGATCCCTATAATGAAAGAACTCTGCCACTGCTCGTACTCTGGCAATGACAGTCCCTAGACTGGAGAAAGGAGGAGGGCGACGCTAATCATCTATGTTATGACATAGTGTCGTTAAACAGAAGCTAACCAGTTCCTTAAGTATGTCAAAATAATTTCAGTCGACGTCAATAGCCTTTGTAGCCATAAGACGTCTTTTAAGTTTACCCAGCCATCCCTTAAACACCTTTTTATAGTTTCCAAATTCCGTGAATATAAAAGAAGAACAGCTGTTTATTATGTCAAAGCTAAAAACCTACAACCCGGCGAAAACGAATACAGGACCGCTCTGCTGCTGGCTCTTGTATTGAAAATATCACACTTAAAACAGGTGTTTATGGCCTAATTATTATGAGAAATGATTAAACACCTGTTTTAAGGGTGATATTTTCCATATAAGAACCAGCAGAAGAGCGGTCCTGTGTTGCGACTGCCTTCGCCAAAACATAATAATTATGATAGTCCCTATCGAAATAAACTGCCTAGAGAAGTAAAGCAGAATGCTCTCACTCGGGATGTTACAAAACCCCAAGCACCACATCAATCCTAGCGGTCCTGTATAATGTATAAGGCTATAAGATCATAGACTATCGTGGACGCCACATATAGAGTGTGATAACCAAGTGTAAAAAACCGCACGAATTTTATAAGAGCTATCTGGCATGCATTGGGGAGCTTCAAAGAAAGCGCTACTTAATATTTATAGAGCCTTAATTAGATCAGTTATTGATTACGGCGATGTAGCCTATTCTTCAGCCCATAAGTAATATTTAGATAAGATATCCCCTATACAGACTGAGGTATTAAGGCTATGCTGTGGAACTGCCAAAGGTACTGCCGCCTCAGCACTTCAAAATGAGTGCGGTGAACTGCCCTTAGGCCTACCACTGAGACGATCATAGGCGTAATTTGTGGGGGGTACGAGGGGTACCCGTACCCCCCACTTTTTGAACTGGGGGTACTGTACCCCCCACTTTTTAAAGAATGCCAATCAATATTTTACTATTGTGCCTGCCCAGAGAACGCAGTCATCGCCAAAAGTACGAAAGTACTTAGATACACAGGTAAACCGAGAGCCAAAAGTAATGAGAATACTGGCAGGGAACATGTTCAAAATGGTCACCATGCGAAAAGTGAAAGTGGAGAATAAATTGGTACCCCCCACTTTTTAGACCAAAATTTTGGTACCCCCCACTCTTTAGACTAACGTTACGCCCATGGAGACGATTACAAAATTCCTTAAAGGTACGGAAATCTTGGGTAATCCAGGTCATCCAACCAGAGCTGTTTTTGAACCTCATTGGACAAATGAGTTCAGAACATAATTTTGGTCAAAATCGCCAATCCACTTAAACACGAACACATAGCTTTTTCTTTTGTTAGCGACTTCATGTTCTTAGCTTGAGCACACGAGTGTGGGTACCCACGCCTCCTTTCGCCATCTCATCTTCCCACCGACAGAGTACGGTCAATGTACTCGTTATAGCTGAGTTGGCTGGAGCGCAAATGAATTAGAAATCTAGAACAAAATTCTGCTCTAGCGGGTATTTGAACCCCGACCTCTTGATAGACTATTGCGCACCCCATAAAATCTATTTTCTGCCTCAGCATCTGGATGGCTCCTTCGCTTGACCTCTGGACATAGGCGTAACTTGTGGGGGTACGAGGGGTACCCGTACTCTTCACTTTTTGGAGTGGGGGGTAACGCACCTCCCAATTTTTGAACAATGCCAATTAATATTCTATTATTGTGCCTTCCCAGAGATCGCAATCTCCGCCTTGCTTCGTGTAGGCTATGTAAGAAATTGGTACCCCCCACTTTCAGACCAAAGTTACGCCTCTGGGTCTGGACTTCGCCCATTCTACTGAAACCTGATCCAAAAAAAAATTCTAAGCTATACGCCTACTTTTAATCCCGAAACAAACTGGTCCAGAGTAAATCTGACGACATAAATTATATGATGAAATTGTTTAATTCAAAGCGATGTGGATCTTCCAACAGAAGTCTACGAATAAGAAACTTCTGTAGAGATCCTTCACTTTTTAATTGCTCCTGGGCTGATTACAGTTTCATCGTAAGTGGATTGTTTTGGACGAGGTCCGGACATCCTTCGCCCGTTGCGTTGACCAACAAAACTGCGTCTGTACTGAGCAAACTAAGTGTCTGACTGTCTTTCACAACCAGTTCCTGATGTGGCGCTTCGATCACAGGCGAGCTCCCAAAGGCAATCGGCTCCTCGTTCTGTTGAAACTGTGCTCCGAGTGCATTTGGTCCTAAATACCGCGCACTTTGAATGGACTTACCATTGTGGCTGACGGTTGGAATGAGTGGCGTATGGGTGTGGTTACCGCAAGAGGCTGGAACTATGCCAGGATGGGCGTGACTACGAGAAGTCGTGACGCTGTTAACCCTCAGGCTACCAAGGTTTTTTTGCGACATCGGCTACCAAGGGGGGGGGTGGTTACCACCCCCCCCCCGGAATTTCGTGTTTGGTTTAAAATATCATATCGTGTAATACAGCATTTGATTCAGCATTCATTTCTGAAAAGAATGGTATATTTAGTTGTAAAATATATGAATGCATCTCGAAATTATATAGTTTTTAACAAAGGCACCGGTCCATTTAACGATATCTGATATTATCCCACACAATTTGTACTATTTGGATAAAAAAATATAAATGATGTGGGTTTTGAAAATGAACTATGTATCCAAGAATATTCTAAATATAATGAGGTTTAATTTTCAACAATACAAACTATTCCAAAGTCTGTTTTAGTTACAGGCAAAACCTAAAGGCGTGCAGCTATATCTACATGAAACAAGAAATTATGTAATTTTTCCCGGCAGTCAAAAACGTCAGTGGTCCTTGCAGTTATTGCAAGTTACTTTCATTGTTTTGTGTGAATGCTTCCTGCAAACCGGCTTCTTGAACACTTCACAGCACTGCTTTACTCTGTTAGCATTCTGCTTCAACTGTTTATAGCCCTTCCCCATACCCAACCATATCGGTTTACGTTGTGATGTTGCATCAGTGATTTTCACACTGAAAAAGCGTATTATTATTTATTATGATCACTTCCGGTTATCAAAAGACAAATAACTAAGGTATGTATGTATGTATGAATGTATGTATGTATGTATGTAGGTATGTATGTATGTATGAATGTATGTATGTATGTATGTATGTATGTATGTATGTATGTATGTATGATTGTATGAATGTATGTATGTATGTATGTATGTATGTATGTATGTATGTATGAATGCATGTATGTATGTATGTAGGTATGTATGTATGTATGTATGATTGTATGAATGTATGAATGTATGTATGTATGTATGTATGATTGTATGAATGTATGTGTGTATGTATGTATGATTGTATGAATGTATGTATGTATGTAGGTATGTATGTATGTATGTATGTATGTATGTATGTATGTATGTATGTATGATTGTATGTATGTAAATATGTATGCAAATATAGCCCTACATTCCCTCTAAAGAATGGCATAGTTGTTTCTCTTCCAGAAAGAATAATGAATACCTTTATAGTCGACAACAGCTAACAGCTGACGAGAGAAAGTCCTGATTTCAATAGTGGTACCTAGGCTATATCGGGTATAACTTTTTTATGGCGTGGGCTATCATCACGACTTTTACCTCAAAATGTGTGCAAATGGACCCCCTACAGCTACCTAAACTGTCAAAATTATATTCCATGTGCTAAAAAAAAAATTCCAGAAAAACGTAGGGGGGGGTGGTAACCACCCCCCCCTTGGTAGCCCGAGGGTTAAGTTTGTTTGAGCTAATAAAGGAGGTTGAAACGGCGCCAGAGTGGGCGTGGCAACTGGAGTGGGTGTGTCTAGATTGGGATGTCTGGACCAATGGAGGTACTTGGGCGTGACTAAGACAGGTCGTTGCTAGGTGAGGACGGGCGTGGCTACCACGTGGTGTTGCAGTATGACCCGAATGGACATGGCTTCCACAGGGTGTTGTGCTGATGCCAAAATGAGCGTGGCTAGCGGGTAGTGTTGGACCGTGGCCAGACCCCAGATGGGTGTCACAGGGTGTTGGAAATGGTCCTGGGTGGGCGCGACTAACGCGTGGCGTGTGAACGGAATTCGCGTATTCCTGGCTGCTGCGTGACGTTGGAGATAGGCAAGGGTGGGCGTGGCTGACGCAGGGTGACGTCAGGATGCTAGGATGGGCGTGGCTTCCGCACGTCCGTCGAAGGCAAACGGCGTATGATTGGCTGTCGTCTTCCACGGCTGAGACATTTCCTGAATGGCAACTGGTCACAAAGGTCGCCTCAAAGTCATCGTCGTCGATAGTTCCCCGACAGTGCATCTCGAGCAGCTGGGTAGGAGTGCTACTACTCAACTGAGCCTTGGCGGAAGGAGAGGGGACGAGGCGGAGCCAATCGAGCGTAGGCTGGTCGATTGGGACCTTGTGCCGGTCGATCCTTGGCTGGAAGGGGGTCCGAGGTCCTGCGAGGGATTCGTCGACGTCGAGATATTCAGCCTCATCGTTGCCTAGAAGAACGGTTGACTTGAGGCACTTGGTCAAGCGACTCTTTCGCCTGAATTACAGTTCAGTACAGCACAAAACAGTATAAAAAAATTTAAAATTATTATTATTATTATTATTATTATCATCATCATCATCATCATCATCATCATCATCATCATCATCATCATCATCATCATCATCATCATCATCATCATCATCATCATCATCATCATCATCATCATCATCATCATCATCATCATCATCATCATCATCATCATCATTACGCATTTATTAAGCGCCTCTATTTAATAACCAAGCTACAATCGATGGCGCTGACCAATTGTTAGTGAAAGACTTGCTTTAAGTCTATACACAGTTACCGGCCGAAGGGAAGTTCGAACCCTTACTCTCCGCATTACAAGGTGGGCTCTGTGACCAATCGGTTACCGTGCGCCATTATTGCCTAAATTGACGTTCTGTCAGTGTTCTGAATTAGACATTGAAGCCGAGCAACAGGAAACATCAAGAACCGTAAACAGACTGGAACGGATAAGTTTTCAGTTTAGAGAGAAAGACATTTTCGCTTATAGAGTTGCTAATATGAGGAGTCAGAGAGTTCCAGATGGACGGACCGTAAACTGCAGTGAATGAACGCCGGCCAAAGATAAGACGTGTACCAGGAACAAACAACTCTTTCCAATAGATGATGATCGAGGAGAGGATCGCACTTTAACAGAGCGACGTTTATATATAAAGCATTTGTTTAGATCAGCAACAGGAAACATCAAGAACCGTAAACAGGTAAACAGGTTTGTGAGGCAGAATATCAAGTATATCTAGATACATGTAATTATGTGGTTTAAAAAGGAATGAAGGAGGACAGTTGGTTTACCCGTGGTTTGTACACGCGGAATGTTAGTCTGAAGATAAAAGAAGTTAACATAACTATAGAGAACGGAGAGCTGATATATACCGCAGAATTCACCTTTTGATCCTGGCATAATTGACCATTGCATTTTGGTATAATTCACTATCGAATCTTGCTATAATGCACCGATAAATTTCCATGTAATTCACAGCAGAATTTTCGTATAATTCACTAAATTTTGCCATAATTCGCTATAATTCGCAGGTACCTTCGTCTGTAGATGAGGAGAAACAAAAGCAGAATTCCAAGCATGATTCCAAGTAATATTCCAATTGCCGTCGCCGCCATTATTCCTACAATTAACGTTAAGAATTGTATGCAGCTACAGTTTAACGACGTTTTGTCATAACACCTTCCCAAGTTCCTCTTTTACCATGTGTTCACCATAGAGTACGGGCGCTGGCAGGATTAGTTACAATGAAGATTGTAGTTAAAATTGTGGCTGGTTAGTTGCTCTTTAACGACACTGTCATAACAAAGACGATTTTACGTCGCCTTCTTCCTTTCTCCAGGATTATGCCACACAAACTGTAAGAACTGTTCAAAACAATTTCCGTCGACGTCAACGATATCTTTTGATAAACAATGTTGCCATAAGATGTCGTTAAACTCTCGATCCATGCACATACTTGATTGAGAACCCTGTAGCAGTTGGATGGATACTCAGCTATAATTGATTGATTAGTTGTTCCTTAACGACGTTGTGTTATAACGAAGATGATTAACGACATCTTATGGCAACAGAGGTCGTTGACGTCGGCGGAATTTTTTTGAACAGTTCTCACCGATCATGGTGCAGATAGGCCTAATGCGGAGTTAAGGTCTTACAGTTTAAGGAGATATTGCATCAAAGGCCGTTGACGTCGATATGAAAACCTTCTCCGTTTTATGAAAGCAACAAATATCCTCATTCGCTTTATTTTCTTATTCTGATTGAGATCCGTTTTTAAAAGGTGTCTTAATTCTGTTATCATCCTATGCTTAATCTGTTTACGTCGATATTAGTTTATTTCGCCTCTTATGGAAACCCAACTTAAATCCGTTAACGTTTGATGTTGATGGTATAATAATCATGACTGAAAGAGGTATAGGGACAGAGTTGACAACATTTATCACGAGGACGAGGAGGAAAGAAGGACTAGGAGGAGAAGGATGAAGATGAGGAAGAGGGGGAAGACGAGGAGGAGGAGGAGGAGGATTGACAGAAATTTAATGTTGATGGCGTATGATTGAACGAGGCATAGGGACTGTGTCGATAATTTTAATCGCTTATAACCCATGGAACTGAGTGTAGTAAAAAGATATTCGCCTAAGACACCTTTTAAATAGTATTTCAATCAGTATAAGAAAGCATGCTTGATTAAGCCTAGTTGTATGATTTCAGAAATTTCTTTAGTGGGTGTTTGCAATTTATCAGTATATAAGCGCTGGACCATCAAGAATGATGAGGACGTAAGAATCAACGCATTTCTGACAAAGTGTTTGCGCCAGATCCTCAGAGCATCATGGACTGGGAGGAAGACAAACAAGTGGGTGTTGGAGACAGGTGGAGTGGAAAGGAGGCAACTCGGATTAATCAAGGGGATCATATTTCGGGCATGCGCTGTGGAGGAGTGGAGAATGTCTGGAGAATGAGATTATCCTAGGCACGATTCCTGGATAAAGAGCGCATGCAAGGAAGACCTAAAGTGGGATGGATTGATAGCATAAAGTCGTAGACTGGATTATCATTCGATCAGTAATTGACAGCGACAAGGAACAGATGTGGTTGGAGTAAATATGTCCGTGGTGTGGAAAATCGTTGGAGGAGGAAGATAAAGAAGAGAAGGGGAGGGGAGTAGGAGGAGGTGTTTAACGACATCTTATGACAACAAAGCCCGTTGACGTCGTCAAAAATTATTATTTTGAACAGTTCTCATCGTTCGGATGGCATAATGCGATTGGAGCAAAAGAACAATGCAGTATTGCTCTTTTGCTTTCTCTTATAGTAGAATATAACACTTAACAGAGTGTGTAATTATTTCTGAATAGTTCATACCGTTCATATGGCATCCTCAGACCGAGGAGGTTCAAGTTCAGAAAATACGAGAACATAGTAATGGATTACCGTGGTTGGTATTTATATATCATTTGAAAACAGTTTAAAAGGTGTCTAAAGACCACAATGTTATGTAATATTATAAAGTTTAAAAGTGGTAATGTATTATAAAGCAACAACTTTGAAGTAAAATGCAATGTAATGCTGTCGCATTGAATCTTCGGATCATTGTCGTCCTTATTTTTGACATTACTTCAGCCAGTAATGTTTTAGCTAATGCAGTAGTAACATAATGTTATGTAACTTCCGCATGTAATGCGAAACAGTTTTACAGTAAGCGAAAGCCAACATTTCAGTTGCAGTAGTTAACATTGCGTCACAATGATGAAAAGCCTAAACGTTAAGAAGTCCTCTAAACTTTAAATTGCATTTCGTTGTAACCGATAAATTTTTGTATTTATTTATTTATTATTATTATAGTCAGTCTATCTATCCGTCTATCTGTCCGTCTGTCTATTCGTCCGTTCCTCTGTTTGTCTGTCTGTCCGCAGTGGCTTTAGTCTGAAAAGACCTTTTACAGGCGTTTGTCTGAATTATATCCTGAAAAGTTCTATCACTCTACTACTTTTATCACTCTACTACTTTTTTATACTAATTTGAAGACTGCTCTCTTTAGCCGTGGCTGAACTGGGAGCGCTCCTGAGTAGACAGCCTTGAAGGGGCGCTATATAAATGTTCCTTAAATGAAATGAAATGAATGAAAGAAAGGAGCTACATAAATTCCTGTCTGCTTGAGTCCACCTACCGATCGGAAATGACTTCATTCTACTTGCGTCGATCTCGCCTTCCCGCAACAAATCTAAAAAACAAAAAGGTTGTGTCGAATAACAAAACCTTTAGCAACAACAACAACAACAATAACAACAACAAAAACAAACAAACAACAACAACAACAACAACAAGAATAATGATGATGATGATGATGATGATGATGATGATGATGATGATGATGATGATGATGATGACGACGATGATGATGATGATGATGATGATGATGATGATGATGATGATGATGATGATGATGATGATGATGATGATGATGATGATGAAAATAATAATAATAATAATAATAATAATAATAATAATAATAATAATAATAATAATAATAATAATAATAATAATAATAATAATAATAATAATAATAATAATAATAATAATAATAATAATAATAATAATAATAATAATAATAATAATAATAATAATAATAGTAATAATAATAATCATCATTAGCAGCAGTAGCAGCAGCAGAAGAAGAAACAGCAGCAACAGTATAACATTATCGTCATTATTAGAAGACATTTAAGTAGCCTTGGGCGAACAAGTGTTTTAGACACCTTTACATCTTACCCAACAATCAGTATGTATTCAGCAGCACTTTATTGGATTGTAGTTAGCTCATGCTTCAGTGTCTCATGGCAGCAGCGTCACTGCAGTACCGATTATATTAAGAACATTAACCACAGAGATTTCCATCATCATGCATTCATTAAAATCGTCTACAAACAACGGCGTAACATGATGAATGACATCATAGGGAGAGCGTTTGGCAGAAAATCTCTCTTCCCATGGGAAAGAACCTTTGCGATTCACCAAAGAAGATAGCGAACGACCAGATTTCGTGACACTTACCCAATGGTCATAAGAAAATTGCTTCACAATTTCAGACACATTTGCAAAGTTACATCAATGAACGCACATAATGCATTGCGCAGTGTGATTCTCGTTAACGTTAACGATAACGAAAATGTTCGTTAACGAAGAAAAATGATTTCGTTAACGATAACTATAACTGTAACTAAAAAATATCATTAACTATAACTATAACGAAAATAACACTAAAGAAAGCTAATCGCTATTTTCGTTAATGAAATGAAATAATGTGCAATATCGATAAACATGAGAATGTGAAAATGCGCTACAACAGCCTATGTTCGTCCGGATTTTGAATTTGTGAATTAACCCAGTAGCAGTGGCTCATTCATCGATATTTATAGTCCAAATCATGGTTTCTGAGTCTATATATAGATATCGATGGCTCATTTCATTAAATGTAATTATTGTGTAAACTTTGCTATAGCGATTGCAACCCAAGTTGAGTAGCGCATATTCGTAATATTAAATCTTGTAGCCAAAATGTCTCTAAAGATCTTTTCTTTGTTCTAAATTATCTTGTTTATTGTTCCCAGATAAAATGAGAAAATGTGCTGCATAGGCCTATTCTCTTTGCGAATATCCTGGGTTCTTTTCAAAAATCTAATATTTCAAGTTTCTTTTTGATGGAAAGATAAATTTTTCTTTCAATTGTTAATATTAAAGAACTAGAAACTTGTTTTGATTTTAAATAAAAAAGTTATTATGTTCATGTTCAAATTAGAAATGTTCATAATAGAAATCAAATTGAATATACATTTAAAAGAAAACGAGATTGTATTTTTTAATGAAAAAATCCACCAGTAACTATCTGTGACAGTCAGTGCATGTAGCCTACTTGAGTAGCCATTAAGTATCAAATTCAAATCTGAATAACAACATTTTGTTTTTCGCCAATTTCAGTTTTTTTGCATTTGTTAGAGTCATAGAAATTTTCTGGGGTGGGGTAATCCTTCTAATGCTTGTGTCATTTTCTTTGATATAATTTTGTTAGTGGGTCCTTCACTCCTTGAATGTTTGACAGTTGTTGACAAGTGGATGAGATCAAAAACTGCCTAAAATTTTTTGACATAATTAATCGATGATCCCATAGGAACCAGGTGGAGCAGCATTGGGGCCAGTTGTAACTATGTGTACTAACTAAAATTAACTAAAATAAAAGTCCAGTAACTATAACTATAACTATAACTATAACTATAACTATAACTAAAAAATAATACTAACTCTAACTGTGACTATAACTAAAATGAAAAATCATTAACTATAACTGTAACTACAACTATAAAATAATACTAACTATAATTGTAACTATAAATAAAATGAAAAACCACTAACTATAACTGTAACTATAACTAAAATAAAACCTGTAAGGAGAATCACACTGGCATTACGATTGTATTTGATGTTGACCTCCTTTAAGAGTTCAGAAGTGAAAATGTAGATTACTTGCTCAACGTCCTACACGGTAACTGCCTCAGTGGAGTCTCGTACCTGCATTATTCGATTTTACCAATCGGACATGGTGCAGAGTTTAACGAAATCCTATGCCAATAAAGGCCGTTGACGTAGACGGAAACTTCTTCTTCTTTATGTTCTCTGCCCACCGGCAGGTTCGTATGACCAATGACGCCATCGTTCTCTGTCTTGTGCTCTTTTCTTCAGTCCACTGTATCCTTCTTCTTTTGTCATCATCCAGTCTAGCAGCATTGCCCTCGGTCTTCCTCGCGTCTTTCTCCCCTCCATCCTTCCCTCCATGATGTCTCTTAGCAGTGTCTCACTCCTTAGGATGTGCCCGATCCATTTCCTTTGTCGTCCGCGTATAGTACTTATGAGTGATCAAAAAGCCTCTGCTGCTCAAATGTCCACCACGTCGCCTTCACGTGGCCCCCCTGTTGGAAACGAAGTACGTGGTGGACGACCGAGTACACGCCGGTATAAGCGTGTGCCCCATGGGTGAAGAAACCGAAGGACGGACGATCAACGGTACCGACGCAGAGAGATGGTGTCTCCCGATAAAAACACCGGGAGGAAGGCAACGGGAAACCACCTCCCTATCTCATCCCGAGTAAAATGAAAAATGACGACAATAAGAAATTCAGATAACAACGTTAACGATTCAAACCAGACATTGGGGAGAGTCGCGTTCGGCAGGGGAAGACAAGGCTTCCTCGGTCGTCAACAAGCGAAAACCTTCAAAACAGGGACGGAGACGGAAAAGGAAAGGCTAAAAATAGGGACCTGGAACATAAGAACAATGGCAAGACCAGGAAAGCTCGCGAACGTCATAGGAGAAATGAGAAGAGCGCAGCTTGACATACTAGGTTTGGCAGAGGTAAGATGGAAGGAGGGAGGAGATTTCGTGAGCGATGGCTATAGGGTTGTCCACACTGGAGGAGACAAGGGACAAAACGGGGTAGCAATTCTCCTGTCAGAAAAAACAGCCAAATGTGTGACGAAAATAGAAAGAGTCGAAGATAGGATGATAATAGTATCAATACATGCACACCCAGTAGACATAACAATAGTACAGGTGTATATGCCTACGTCGGCGCATAAGGAAGAGGAGGTGGATGACATGTATGAGAAAATAGAGAGAGGATTAGAAGACATCAAAGGTACGGATTATGTGATAGTAATGGGAGACTGGAATGCAGTAGTGGGGAGACGGAAACTAATAATGTTTAAACCGTGCTGCTTCGTTGTCCTATTCTTATAAAACATTGATGAACATCGTTTTAAAGGTGTCTAAAACTATCGCTATATACATTCGGACTCTGATTCGGAGTTAGTGAGGCGGTAATCCGACAACGGGGCAGCCTAACCCAAAGAAATCAACAACTCCCGGAAACATAGTCACATCTCCTAGGTCACGCGGATGGTGCTTAGCATAGGACGTAACAGTACCTGACATCTGGGCAGGTCAGCTGC